>VXBQ01011932.1:875093-890022 GCA_013400175.1 Phainopepla nitens | reverse complement strand
GCTTCCCGGCACCTTCCGCTTCTCTGGGCGCTCGGGAGCGGGGCTAGCGGAGTGGGGACCCATCCCTCCGGTGCTGTTGTTCGTGTGCCCCGCGTGGAGCCCTGTGTGCGGAGCTCCGGGTGTTCCCGTTAACTCCTCAGTGCCTCTGGCTGTTCCCCGCCGCTCTTGTTCCATCACCCCCACACGTGTACAAAGCACAAATCCCCGCACTGTCCCCAAATTTACTGATACATACAAATATCTCAAAGGCGGGTCCCGAGAAGATGGTGCCCGACTCTTCACAGTGGTGCAGGACCAGGGGCAATGGCCATAAACAAGAAGTTCCGCTTCAACACGAGCAAAAATTTCCTGACACTGACGGTGGCAGAGCACTCGAACAGGCTGCCCAAGGAATCTTCCTCTCTGGCGACATTTAAAACTAACGTTTGTGGGGGTTTTTGTTTGTTTTTGTTTTTGTTTTGATTGTTTGTTTTTTTCCCAAAAGCTAAAGTTAGTGTCTTCATTAGTTCTTTTTAGGTTTGTTTTTTTTTAGCAGATTAGGTCCATTCCAACCCAAATTATGGTATGATATGATATATATGGTATGAAATATGGTGTGATATATAGAGTATAATTCTTTTCAGCGGCTATTTTTACAGCACTAGGACACTGATATTTTATTTCATGTTTGCATTACAGCTCTGCTTCAGTGTGCAAAACCAATCAGAAAGGCACAGTTGTTACATTTGCTTTTTACAGCTTCTGTTGTTCTTGTTTAACCATGATAAAAGAGCAGAAACAATAATTAATCTGAAAAAATAATATATTTGCATGTTTAACCTTATTTCATGTATTTAAATGTACAGACTATTATATAAAGACTGTAGTAATGGATTAATTTAAATTTTAGCATTTAAAAATTATTTATAACAAGAGGAGTAAAACTACTAAGAAAACCTCCTGAAAGTGACATTACTTTATAAATTAAAAACTCAAATATTTATTAGTATCTAGCAGCACTTATAGTCTATTTAGCTTAATAAGAATTGTGGTAATCTAATACCAATGAAATGGTATTTTTCTGTTTGTTTGTTTTTGTATTATTACTTTTATTATTAGTACTTGTTTCTGTACTATTATGCATAAAGACCTGTATCTCAATTTTAAAAAGTGTGAAATTTTAACTTCATGGCTATATTTCCAGTCTGGAACAAACAAAGAAGGTTTGTCTTTGGGAAAAAAAGGTGTGAAAAATAAGACTGCTTAAACCAGCTATTACAATTGTGTCTTAGTTGTGGCTTATTGTTAAGTTCAAGTCTTTTTCAGGACAACTGAAATGAACTAATGTTTATGTGTCCGACTAATGGTTTGTTAATTTTGGTTTTGTTTACATTTTGAATAATGATGTGGTGCTGATATTTTAGTGAGAGGCTTTTACGATTTTTTTTCTCCCTTAGTTTATTGCTCCCTTGTTTAAAATGCTCTGTTTTTGCAGAGAAGAGGTACCTTACCAAAGACATCCTAAACATTAAGTGGCAGCCATCTACCTATGGGATCACTTAAAAATGGAGTGATCTGAATGCTAACAAAAATGTAGATTCTCTTAGCAGCAGAATGGTTATGTAAAGGTTTTGCTTATCTTCCTGCAGTTATTATAGATAAGTCTGAGAATGCGTGACTCATGAGCTTTATATAATTCCAGCAATACTAATAAATGATAAGAAAGGAGTTCTAAAAATCCTATCATGCTGGGATTCACTGTTATATTTGCTGTATTCTTTTGAGCAACAGAGAAATGTCATTATTCTCAGAACAAGGGACGCTGAGTTTCTAAGAAGGAACATGTCTTCTCCAATCTCTGAGGCTGTTCTAGAATACAAACAAAACAATAGGTAAGGATTCTGGGCAATATTTGTGGGAGTTTTCCACTGTTTTGGTGTAGTCTCTCTGAAGACACTGTCCTGAAGCTGACATTCAGTTCACAGGAGGTGAGGTTTTGTCATGAAGCACAAACTGGTTGTGATGCCGAAACAGAACCTCAAGCAATGGCCGCCTGTGTAGAGGGAGGAACAAGAGGGAAGAGCAATGAGGTTTCTTGTTGGACATTAACAGAGGCAATGAGGTAAGAGTGAGATGAGCTGAAACAAGAAGTAAGGTAACAGAATTATTCGCTGTCATGTACAATTACCCCTCAGAGTTTTCAATATATTGCTGCTGCTGTGGAGAGCTGCAGTCTGTGGATGGGAACCGTCTCTGGGGGTGCAGGGTAGGGACACATCAGCTCTGTTACAGGACATGCCAGAAGAATCACTTGAAAGACGAGCCGCCAAGTTTTGAAGATCAGCAGTCTGCATTATGTATTAATTATATATAAATCTTTCGGGCAGATAAAATCTTGTCAAGGAAAAAAAGGAAATTCTGAAATTAAGTGAAAACAATTGATGGAATGGCACAAGGTGAAGTGCAGTGAAATGAACTGAAACTTGCTGAAATGATACTGGAATAATGAGATTTAATTTCCTTTCATAGAAACGGATAGGGGGTAGGAAAGTTGAGGCCTAGCTAGATTGTGTGAAAGCAGTTTCATGACTGAAGATTCAGATATAAATTCTTCACAATTATTTTTTAATTAATTGATTTTTCGGTTTGGTTTTTTTGAGGGGGGATTTGTTGTTTTGTTTTGTTTTGTTTTGTTTTGTTTTGTTTTGTTTTGTTTTGTTTTGTTTTGTTTTGTTTTGTTTTTTTTGTAGAGGTAGGGTAGATAAAAGTAGAACCAGATCTGACAGCCAGAATAATTTCTCATAGTATAATGTGATAAGGATGTCTTTGCCATGCAGTGATTGACTAAGCTGCCATAATAAAACTATCACATAGTGACCGAGATAGTGATCAGCCCTGGCTTGGCAGCCATAGATACAGGGTTGAATCTTCCCCTGGTTAGTCCTCGCTCCACTCAAGACTAAGTGGCTTTTGTCAAATTATCTTGCTTTTCTGCATTATTTGTGAAATTAGAATAATATATCTGCATGCCAACATTAACAATTCATTATTAGTTGCAGAGTGTGTGTTCAAAGCAAAGTATAAGTGCTAAATATTAGCTGTAGAGTAATTGGACTACTGTAATTTATAACATGCTCACTGACATTGGCTTATAAAACAGGATCAACCTCTTCTCAAGTGCTGTAGAATGTTTAATTGTTACTAATGAACTTCTGATACTCAAAGTAGATATCACCATGAGGCAGGGAATGCTGCCAGTACCTGTCTGTAAGAAAGCTTGACAAGGAAACTAATGCCTTTTTTTTCAGCTTGGAAAAAGAACAAACATGTACCCATACACCTACTTTAAGTGCACAGTTTAAATTACAATTTTTAGACAAAAAGCTTTATTTCACATCAACTGGAAACACAACATTACCCTACCTTTTTGTCTCTTTCAACCTATTTAAGCTGAAAATACTTCCTGTTTTCTGAGCAGCTTTGCTTAGCAGTTGTCACTGCAATATATGGAGGGTGCCACAGGGAAGAGTGGAAAATATTCTGTATATCACTGAGAGTGAGGAAAGAAGCTCTTTTACTGAAATCTGACTTGCCCAACAAACTTATTCAATAGGTTTTAGTGGCCCTATGTCTGCCAAAAGTTAAATTCCAACCTCTTGTTAAGTTTCCTTTCAAGGGGTTAGGAAGAAGGAGAGACAAACTAAAAGCAAAGAAAGAGATGTCAACAGAAGGATTGCTGAGAAGGGAGCATCAGTTGAGCAAAGGCAGTCGTAGCTGTTAACATTTAAAAAGCCCTTTCAAGGACTAAAAAAATAAAGGATAGAGAGGTCCTCATCCTGAAATGGCTTTTATATTTCTGAACCTGTCGTAAAAACTTTTTTAGAACACTTCCCATCTAAAACCAAAATAGTTTCTATCATAAACAAGACAGACAGCACATCAATACAAAGACTATCTTCACTTACTTTTATTTCTGGACTAGCAGAAAAGGCCATTATTCAATACCACAGAAAAAAGAATTGTTGCCCCAGTTTAACAAAGGAAGAAAACAAAGAATGGAGAGATTATGTCCTTGAACCTAGGTCTGTGCAGGCTTCTAGTAACCATGCATGTATTAGGCTTCCACAAAGATTTTTTTAAAATTCCTATTTTTTAACATCATAAATGTATGTTAAGAAGTTTTGTTTCAGTACAGTCCTAGTGCAGACAGTTCCCAGGTAGTTTTTATATCAGTGTAGCCAGGCAAGGCCAAGAATGTATCTCCTACTTGGAGTTGATGTGAACCAGGTACCCCAAAATAAGGAAATACATTGGTTTGCTTTCTTAAGATTTTACATTGTATTAAACTGACTAGGCTTCTTCACTTACCCCTGTACAGGGTACAGCTCTAAAATACCGCACCTGAGTAAAAAGAATTTTTATTGCAATGAAGATACAGCTTTATATATATATCTCACTTTTTTCCTTCTTTTTCTTTTGTGCTTGCTAGCACATAAAAGCACCAATAAAGACAAGATATTTCACAGAAAGTATCTGCCACGTTCAGTTATTCTACTGTGAGTCTGAATGAGGAGCAAGTCTTCAGTATTATCAAAATGTATTGTGTTTGTTTAGGGAGAAAACTCTGTAGATCCTTCCTTGGGTGTATCTTCTGTTTCCATTCGTATACTCATTCAACATCTGTAGTAAATCAGAATACTTTAGGGAAAAGAGAATCTTAACATTTTTATCTGCTTGTCTTAGTAAATTTAACTTATGAGTAATTTGAACATGGTGTGCACAAACTACTGCTTATCATACTCTACTGAGTAACACTCTGCTGGAAAAGGTTGAACAAAATTAACATTGACCTTTTTGAGTCTCATAGTGCTGTGTAAACCAAAGTCTTTGAAGCTGGCTGAAAATGGTTAACAGAATTTGTCTCTTCATATAACTATTTCTGTTCCCAACACCTTTGAATCTTTTATTGGAACAAACAGAAATTAGAAGGAAATGTAAGTGGTATGGGAAAAATGGAGACTCCGTGTGTTCTCCTTCCTAACCCTGTATGATTGTAGTAGTTCCTTCTCCCTAGGGACTTAAGTAACATTTGTGGAAATGGTCAGTGCAAAGGAATAAGAAATAGCACCAGGTATCTTTATCCTGCTGGTTTCACTTCATCCTTAGAGAAATATTTTAAAGGTGTGAAAAAAACCAGGTGTGCTAAAGCTCTGATGTATCTGCACAACTCCCTAGTCAGGGTCCTTTTTGAAAAGAAATGTTTCTCCTCAACTTTCATCATCAGTAGAGCACACAGACTTTTCATATGTACCCAGTGTCCAAATAACCTTTGAAGACTGCAGTAGGCTTTTTTCCTGTCAATATCTGCACCTCCCTGATAGAGCTATATCACAATACTGTCTGCCGCCACTGCATCAGAAAGATCTTTCCTGCTGCAAAAACGGTTTCATTAATTTGTGTCCTGGCAGTATCTGTTCAAAACGTGTATCACTCATTACCCCTTTTATTTAGCCAGTCTGGATGTGTTCTGTGGCTTGTGTTCCTTAAAACACAGGCAGGGTCTCCTTGGCAATGCTGAATTTTGCTCCCCTTAGCTACTGGAAGATCTCTACTCTACAAAGGACATACAAATACATACTTGCTTTATCTCTGTACTGGGCTCATGGGTTATTAATTGTGTTTCAGTCACAGCCTATTGGCTTTGAGTAACTGCAAGAAGCACAAAAATAAAAGAGAAATTCATTGCCCTCTTTTACCTGTTTAACACCAACGTCTTATTTCTTACATCAAGTCTTTAAAATTAATGTAGTTATCTTTTCAAGATCTACACTCTATTAATAAACTATAAACTATATGGCAGCATTGCCAAGAACCAACTCTACACTCTGCCTTGTACTAAAGTAGACTTTACCATTTTGATATTCATACACTAAAAACAAATGACAGTAAGTTGCAGGTGCAATACTGCAGCAATTTATGTACATTTTGACCTTTGAGCATGGAAATTTGCAGCCCAAGCATCAGGATACTTTTATTAATCTGAAATAATAAATTTTAAATAAACTAACCTAGGCATGAAAGAGCATGTCCACTTAATATGGTGGTATTTATGACAGGCCTGAGACTGTCATGGAATTGTGGGCAGGACAATCTCCATTACATTAGGATAGTGGTTGTGGCATACAGGCACAGTGTGCCAGGAAGAAAAATATGCTGTTCTACTGACTTCATGCCATCGTGCTTGTTTTGCTGGGGGCATAATAGGAGCTTGTTTCTATGTCAAGTAATGCATCTTTTCTAAAGTGTTTGGGATCCAAAGTGGGAAGGCGTAGTATGCCTAATGCTGCTAATTTACTAGAAATAAGTTCTATATAAAAGACTGAAGACTTTGTTTGAAAGAAAAGACAAGAAAAGCAAATGTAAGACTGGCTGCTGTCCCTGAATAGTTTAGTGATTGCCTAGAGTGTGATACTCTGAAATGTTCCTGTACGTTGTTAAAACTGTGTATCATACAAAATGTGTATCATACAAAATCCTAGCACATATTTCATAGAAATGTGTGGATGGAAAAGCACCACCCGGGGGCCATGCAGTCCTACCTCTTGCTTGGTGCAGGTCCAATTAGAGCAGGTTTCACAGGGCCATCTCCAGTCAAGCTGGACTGTGTCCAAGGATGCTGATGCCACAGTGTTTCTTGGCAACCTAGCCCAGTGTTTGACCGCCCTCAAGGTAACTTTTTCTTTCCTTATATTGAATTGGAATAGTTCAGCTTGTGTCCATTGCCTTTTGTGATGTCCCTGTGCACCTCTGCAAGGAGCCTTGTTCCATCTTCCCTATACCCTCTTATTAGGCTGCTGCAGGCAGCAATAAGCTCTCACCTTCAGCTGCTCTTCCCCAGGCTGTGCAAGCCCAGCTCTCTCAGCCTCTTGTCTATCTTGTATATCACACTGCAGCTTCCCAGTTGTCTTGCTTCACTGTTTCAGTATCTGTCTTGTCCTGGGAAGACCAGAGCTGGACCATTGCTCCTGATGCAGTCTCTCAAATGCCAGGAAGAGGGAAATTATCAGGTCCCTCAAACTGCTTCTCTTAAAACAGCCTGGGATGCTTTTGGCTGCCTTTTTTGCCAGGGCACACTAGCTCATGATCAGTTTGTCCACAGGGACCTCCAGTTTTTTTCCCTGCAAATAGGCTTTCTAGCCAGTTGGCCCCCAGCCTGTACTGTCGCATGGGGTTATTCCATCTCAGAGGCAGGACTTTGCATCTTAGTGTATTGAACTGTAATTATAGAATTCAATGTATTGAGTTATAATTTTGTGCTTGTAAGAATTAGTAGCTCTGAGTTTGTCATTTGGGAATGGCAGTGGTGCACCTTCTGAATAGCCTAAATAATGCAAAATTATGCATAATAGGACTCAATTTTGGATAGCCAGTTTAACAAAACCACCTAAATTGGATGATGTATCAGGTACATCCTAGGATAAATAAATTAGAGAAATCATAGTAAATTACCAAAGAAAGGATAATGAATTGTTTCCTGAGACATGGTAATTTTTTCAGACTAGCAATGCTTCTTTTGTACATTTATAAATGAAGTAGGCTGCGCTAATTTGGAGGCCAAACCAACACTACTTTGTGGCTATTTTGTTTATTGATCAGCTGAATATTTTATTTTTCTTGTTAGATTAATATAGTGGGGAATATTTTTATTAATGAAAGGCTTCAAACTATATTTCATTCTAAGGATATTGAAATATCATTTAATATTATCCAGTGTTGTCACTGCACGATGAATGATTTTTGTGTAGTGGCTGTTCATGGCTTTCAAGTGTACATAAATTCTCAAACTAGAAGCTAATGACTTTTTATATTGTATGTCAATCCTAGAAAAATATTTTTAAACTTTAAGAATTTTAGAATTATATGAGCAATTTGGTTGATATTAGTTTTAGTTTGGTTTTTTTTGACAGTCATAATAAAGATGGTTTTCTTTGTGGTGCTAGAAACCCCCTTAGAGGAAACACAAATCTTTATTTATGCTTTTCCCCAAGTGTTAATTCATTTGCCTTTTTTAAGAATCTTGAAATTTGTCAGAAATGAGGCTGGGAGAATGAATTCAACAGATCTCTGTCCATGGTCTGCTGCATCTTGCTCCAAAGCTGTGTATGGCTGCAATGTTAGGAAGATTTGGCGTATTGTAAATTAAACCTCGGTGCTGCAGGATCTCAGCTAGGAGATGTTATCCAGAAAGCCAGCATTTCTGGTTCTGCCTGTGATTTTCAGCTGATGACCCCCTTTGCTAATGAAGCATGCAATCCTAATTTGGCATGGGCCACAGGTAGGACGGTCCTCTTGCAGGTGAAATGTCATTTGCCACATTTTGCAGAGTATTAGTCCGAGCCTATATTTGGTTGGCACCTGTGCTCCAGAACTGGCATCCCACCTTGTGAGAAGGCAGCATGCCACTCTGACAGATGGGGAGGAATGTGAGCATGCCAGCAAACCAGTGTATGCATCAAGGGGTCACATTTCTCTCCAGGAATGTTGAAATACCGGTACACGCAGAGCTTCTGTATCTGAGGCACACGTGTTTCTTGGCAACGACCAAAGTTCCTGCTGAATATCTTGGCACGAGACATAAGGAAGCTTAGTGAATTTTCATGGCTTTCATAGGGTTTCTACACCATGGGAGCCTACATATAATTTCTGCTAAGAATGGCCCTGTGAATGTAAACAGAAGAGGGAATATATTTTGCAAATTATTCTTTCTTATTAATAGATTAAGAACTGTTAAAATGCCATCATAGCTTTCATGGATAATGATTCTTTTGATTAGTTAATGGTTGGTTTATCCTGGTCTGAGAGCAATAGAACGTGTGGTTTGGCAATGAACCCAAAATGCGAATGTCACAGCTTAAACTTCTACCGTTTCTTTCTTGTACTTTATTTTATTTTATTTTATTTTATTTTATTTTATCTTAGAAGCAAAATCTGGAATCCCATCACACTTTTGAGCTTCATTAAGAAATTAGCTTTTTTCTGTGTTCCCCCTACCATTATAATGTATTAAAATTAACTCTGGGATGTTCCTTTCTTTTCCTGAAGGTAATTCTGAATGGTTTTTTTCAGTGTTTTTACTTTTTTCCTCCAGAATTACTGTAAAGCTTTTCTATTTCATCCATTACAGCACAGTGTTTTTCACATTTGAATAGCTGCATCAACATGAATCCTTTATAAGGACCTTAAAAACAAACTTTGCCAAGTCCCAGAATACAGAAGCTGATTCACATCCCAATACTCAGCTGCCTCATGAATAAAGGAGAGTCTGTGCCTGACACTTTGAAGCTGTAGCTGTTAAACCATACAGACTATTTACCTCAATAAATCATTATAAGAAACTAAGGTACAATTATACCCACAGAGAAATAGAATTCAAAACACTGATTTATGTGGTTCAGTGCCTGTTCCTTTTTCCATCATGTTTTGAATTTTATGCGTGTTTGTCATCTTTGGCTGCTTCCATGTATCTTTAAACTAATAGGTCTTGCTTTTTTAACATTCCTCATTAGGTTTGTTATTTTAGTTTGACATACAGACATGATTTGCACGCTGTACAAAGTTTTGCATTTAAAATTAACTATCTAATTTCTTATGCTATAGACCAAAAATGGAAAATGTGAGTAATTTGTTTAAACTAACATACACCCTTCTCTGGTTAATTTGTGACCATCTAAGCTGAAATCCCATATTAGCTGAGAATTTTTTTGTTGCTTATATGTGAGATCTGAAGAGAAATCACTGGACAAAGGAATCCATCATTGTGCTTTTCAGAATGTGCCTGCTAATCACAAAGAGATGGAAGCATAGGAAATTACATTTGGAATATATTCCTCAATTTCTGTACCCCTTGAAGAGGCAAAATGAATCTAAAAGATAAAAATTCAGTGAGATGAAAGTGCAGCCTCAGAGGAAGGAATGGCACTGAAACCAACAAATAATTCCATACGAAATGGTAGGAGTAAGGTAAATATATCTAGGAAGGGAAGCCCGAGAGCAGCCACAGACTGTTGGGCCACCCAAGCCTTCAAGAGAGTCCAGTGTTGTTCTATAGAGCAACTGGGTGGGGAGTGATTTAATAACCAACAAGTGTTCCTCAATAAAACTTCAGAAAGTCACCAAATATTTAAACCAACGTTTCAGATAGGAACAATAGTAAATATGCTGCAGTTCCAAATGCTTTATGCCTTGCTAATAACTTTCAGTGCTGATGCTTGGGTGGATCCAAAGGATCTGGAGTGAGGGTGTATCAGGCCACCTGCCTGATCCCAGCGGTTTGGATCAGAGTAGTGCTTGTCTGCACTGTTGAGAGGGAACTATAAATCCATCATTATTTCTGGCGTGATTTATAACATGAAAGTTTTTGGGCTGTGTGTATCATTCATCTATTCAGCTAAAAAAGCCATGTCTGTTGTAGACAGCTTTGGCCATTTCAGACTATTTTTGCTTTACAGTCGATAACAGTAATTTGAGTGAGAAGCCTAAACACTCCATCTGTATTTTCATTATCTTACACTGAATTTCATAGATATTCAATTAATAAGGGAGCATGCATCTATAATCTTTATATAATGCATGAATAACAGCACATAGTCTTTTTCATGCAGTCTGTGATTTGCATATATATATATATATATATATATAAAATATATATATAAAACTCTTACTTTTTGTTGTGTTTTTGTCTATGTGAATCTACAGGAATGTTGTGAGGAAAGATTATTATACCTAAAAATTTCCACATGCAAATGATATTATTTATTGAGCATTGAAAACTTGTATAGGGTACTCCATAACTTTGTTCCAGTAAGGCAAGAGTCTATAACATACTGCTTTTACAGTCTGCTGGCATTTAAAACGTTTCTGTCATCATGTCCATGGAGTTAATAATGTTTTTATACTACTGAAGTAGAGGATTGCTTTGCAGCACAAGTCACATGGTAGCCACACTATGAACATTTTCACTGCTTACAGAACAATGTTTATTAAAATATATCTGTTGAAATTCCATTATTAAAGCTACAAATTCAAGGGCTTTGCAATACTTAAATGTTATTTTTCCTCAGTTCCTCGTGCATTAGAACAGTGATTACTGCTCAATTATAAGAATAGCATGTAATAAATTATTAAGATTCTTATTAGGTATTTCCATTAATAAAATTTAAGATTATTAATATTTCACATTGTTTTATAGTTCAATGCTACCAGATAATAAAGAGCCATTTCATTTTGAAATCTACTGAAAAGAATCTCATCCTAAGTTGTAAAAAATTCTGAAATATTTTCAGCAGTTTTTAAAATTTCAAATATTTACTAGGTTATGTTGGCTCAGGTGACTTTACAACTTCAGTTTTGCAGTTTACTAAGCAACAAATAGAAATGCACCCTGAATGCTATTTAAAATCATCCAAAGTTAGGAACTATTCACAATGAAAACTGCAACACCTTCTTAACTACTGGGATGCCACAGAAGCTCAGGAAGCTGGTTCTACCAGAACTCAGGCCAGAAACTGACTATTACATGTGAAGCTTTGCATCAGCTCTCAAATAATACACCTCAAAGAAAGAGAGTATTTTAATTCCTGGTAAAATCTCTTACCAAAATTTTTAAGGGCCATGTACTCTCAGATGTGTCTCAGGTTTGAAACACAGGTTCTAGAGCAGTGCAAATGCTTTGGCTGTTCACGTTATGTTTTATTTAAGTAATTGTGCAGGTGTAGCCAGCATGTGGATGCAGATTTAATAGTGTAGAAGGGTCGTGTCCATCTATCCCAGTGAGGAACTTCACATATAGAAAGCAACCTTATGATCTCACCACAGTACAGGGCTTGAGCTGATTAAATTAAATCAATGTAATTAGGCATAACTTTTGTATGTAGACAAATCTTCAGCATTGCATGAACACAGACCAAGAATAAACTTGCTCAGTTTACAAAACAGACTGTTAGCTGCAGCCTATCACGCAAATAGGGAGATGGGTTTTTAAATAAACTTAATGAGTTAATGATGCAACACTGAATGTGTTAAGGAGGGCAAGATATGTCCCAGGAAAACACTGCAAATATTAACCTCAGGCACCTGAACCAATTTGTTGAGGTTGGATGGTGTTTTTGTGGTTAGTTTGCAAAAGCAGTAGCAGTAAGGAAATACAGTTTTCTGCAGATTTTTTTCCAAGCTTGTCTTCTATTAGCAGATGCCTTTCACTCTCCAAAACTTTTAAGTTCAAATGAAGGTTCTTTAATTCTAGCAATGATTCTTCAGAATATCCAGGGATTACATATAATAGATTGTGAGTATAGCATGAGCAAACAAGGCATCAATAATAACCTTCTAGCATGGTTTTATCTGGATGTACTGAATTACAAGGAAAACAGTTTTGGATTTTTTCCTAAGTCTCGTGGATCACAGATTGCGTGTTTAAAAGTGGAAAGGGAGTAGCCAGACAAAGGAAAAGAAACAACATAAAAAGCCTTAAGTTTGCATGAGTTTCATTATGCTGAAATCCTGACCTCAAATCAATAAGAAATCCTTTATCTGACACATATTGAGGGATTATAGACTCAACATTTTCGAAGATGTGTTTGAACAGCGTTGACATCAAAACCTTCTGAAAACTGCAGGTGGATTATGAGCTGTGTACTGTTTATATCTGCAAGTACAAGTAGCTGAAGAATTATTTCAGACTATCTATGCTACAGTTTTGCAACTATGCTACGTTTATTTCTATAATTAGGAAATAATTACTAAGGAGTGTGTGTGGGTGTCTATACTGGTCAAGTGGTTAAGGCACAGGGACTTGAGAGGTCAGAGTTTTCCTTGCAGTTATGTGACAGATGGCTTTTGTGTGTGGGGTAAATCAAGTCCTTGTTTTGGATCTCTCTTTCTCTGTAGGTACAGCACGTGTAGACTCAGCAGCGGTTTATTGGCAGCACTCAGTGGGCTGTAACAAGATGTGTTTTAATATTTTTGAAAGGTGCAGGTAGTTACCTTTAAAGGTACAATATGGCTCCACTGAGTGTTAGGATTTGAAAAATATTTCATTATGGGCAATGCTGCTCTTCTAAAAAAAGTGATGTCTTCCAGGAATCTCTGCTTAGAGAGTCTGGAAACCACAGTGAAGACACACTGCTTAAGCAGTTGGGTTTGAAACAGACCGATATAGGCTGCTCTCTGCATTTTCAACTGTTCAAACAACTTTGGTTTGCTGTGGACAGTGTTAAAGGTGCTGAATGCTTCAAAGCAATAACCATTTATTTTGGTGCTTTGTGAGCTGTGTAACTTATTCTGGGATATTTAAAACTGTGTTTATCGCATAATCTCTTACTGTAACGTGTTTCTTGGACAGCTCTTAACATACATTCTGTGTTAAAAGAAAGGGAATAGACACAAATGTGTACCAAAAAGGAAAAAGGAACTTGAAAACAGAAGAGAAGGAAAATTACTGTAATGAACAAATCATTGGACTATATCACACATATTATAAACTCAGGGAAATACTCTAATATTTGATTTAGGAGACACCCAAATTAGAAAGACTTTGGGAGTCTGCACAGTGTCTTGTCAATTATTTTAACAATTTCAGCCCTCTTTTCCATATTGATGCCCAGTTGTCCTAAAACTGAGAAATGTGGGGGAGTAATACTTTTACAGAGGAACTTAGATAATGAATGTCTGTTTCCTCCTTGGTATTCAGGAGGAAAAGGTTTTACATATTGAAAAAAACCTGTGATATACTTCTAGAAGGATGTTTATAATATTCCTAAAATAAGTCTTCTTTTAATTTTCATGTCAAATGCAAAGAGACTTACCAGTGGCAGCAGTCTTGTTAATGCAAATCAGTGGATTTGTGAAGGTAAAAAAGGAACAGCCCTGGATCTGTTGTTATAATATTCCTTCTGTTTGACAAGACTATGCATTATATTTCATGTATATATTTCATATATTCTTTCTGTTTTAAATAAGCATTCAGAGTGTTCTCCTTGACTGCCACTGTGAAATACAACATTTAGTTCTGTGTTTTAGTGATGCGTCTTTTTTTTTTTTTTTAATAAAGTTTTAAGTCTATATTTCTTCATGTTTCTGTCAGGATAAATGAAAACTTTCTGGTTTAAGGACTGACAAAGTCTGAACACAATTCATGTGTGATCAGACTTTAGCAGGTAAGTTTTTAGTACACCCAAGGCTGTGTAAGGGGAACTTATTTGGAGCTGTTTATTGTCCTGGCTGGTGTCCTTGGGCAACAATAAAAATGACAAAATCTCTGCTGGACAAAACAACTAAACATAATTTGGTGATAGTTACACTAAAATGGTGGGCAAGCGTGCTTGCTGAAATACAGCAGAAGAAAAAGGATAGGTTACACCTAAAATAAAATCTTACCTTTTGTCAGAAGATTGTTCTGAATTTAAGCAGATGCAGAATTCTTTCAGGGTTTTCGTGGCACTAGTACACCTCAGTGGAGCTCAGCAGAATACATCATTTATCTTATTCAGCATCTCTGCTAAACAGTATTACCTTTATTTCTAACTGTCACTTTGTGGCCTCAGCAGCAGCCTGGTGATGGTAATGGTGATACCTGTGTGTGTTTGACGTGGGACAGAGATGTTGGGCAAAGATTACAAATCCGAGACGAGCAGGGGAGCTTTGAAGTCTTGTTGATGAATGGTGCTGGATCTAGGAGGGGGCTTTGATTTCCCTATTTCCATGAGTGTTTTGACCTTGTCCGAGCATACATCTTGTACTACTGATCAGTTTTGCTTTGACTTCCACAAAACTCATGTCTTCTGTCATGGAGGCAAGGATTAGGATTAGAGAAACAGGCAATAAAAAGAGAGCACTGCACAGTCTGGCATAGGAAGAGAACCCAATTTTTTTTTTTTTTTTTTTTTTTTTTTTT
>VXBQ01011932.1:860135-874997 GCA_013400175.1 Phainopepla nitens | reverse complement strand
TTTTTTTTTTTTTTTTGTGCCAGCCCCTATTAGCTTCTCTTATAATAGGCACTAATTTCATTTCTGTTAGAAAGCTGTGAATTAGTTTTGCTTTCTGATTATAAATGTTAGGACACTTATACAACAAGATGTATCTACAATTCAGATAGAACAAAGACATTTAGTTTGTATGATTGGAAATCTGCTGGACAAAGGCTTTCCTTGGGAAAAAAGTCAATTGTAAAATTTATGACCATGCATTTTGCTAAGTCTTAATTAGCAGCTCATTAACAGGCAAAGAGTATGGTGAAGCAATGTGTTTTTCTGTTTTTTCAAAATGTTTGAATTTCTTCAGGAAGTAAAATCATCAATGTGTATCTTCTATGTGTGTGTCATCCCATGTCTTCATGCATATAAATATACATCTATATCTATATCAATATCTATATCTATAAATGTATATATCTGTAGAATGCAAATGTATGTGTGTAATGTAATGGCTGTGACCATATAGCCATTTTCTTACCTTCTCTTTTCCCCACATTCCACACCTTTATTTAGGCATTACATTCTTTCGTCACACCTTCTGTTTCTCTTGCCTGTTAAAATTTGGACTTTCCAGGATAGAATCTGCCTTTTACTGTGTATCTTCTGTCTTTGAGCAGTGCCTGGTAGGATGGAATGCAGTTGTGAGTTGCATTTTCTATTCTTTGATCATCTTGTATCACAGCTAAAAGTGACTGAATTTATTTGTTGGGCTGATAAAAATGAATTCTTACTGTTGAGCAGTTGAGCAATTGAACATAGATAACAATCTTTTACATATGGAATGAAATTAACATGCAGACAATGGCTATTTTTATCTTTGATAGTGACTTTGTTGTTCTTGGATAACAATATAATTAATTTTTATCCATAAAATTAATATTTATCATATTAAAAGAACAATTATTTTTAAAGTTTTGGTGGTGGTGGTGAAAAAAATTAAGGAATTCTAAACCAAAAGTTACTTTTTTGGAAGTGTGTGATAACATAGTGAAGTAAATTAAAGCTGCAACATGAAAGGCAAATATTGTTGCACAATTTTTTTATTTTTTTTTTTACAATCTGCTTTAATGAAGTCTCTGTGTGCAATAGATACTTGGAAGCAAGGGACAAAGTCATAGATAGTGAAATTGTTTACTTGGCTTATAGGATCACCTTTCCAACTTTAGTTCATAAACTTCTGGTCAAAAAAATTGCTTGAAAATGTTTTTCTTGGTAAAGGCTACAATAATAAATTACAGTGCCTATTGGAATTATGTATATCTGTTATTTTTGTATGTTATGAGCAGCAGATTGGAACCATAACTGTTTCCATTTTAAAGTACAACTTTTCAATCTGTAAATAGGTAAATACTGTATATTTAAAATAATTTTAAAATTGTAAGAAAGACACAAAAATATATTATGTAACTATTTATAATTTAATCAAGAATTCTTAATTTCAAATGTTCATATCTGCAATTCCTGAGAAACATGCAGAGTATATGACCACTTACAGGTACTTTTAATAATTGTGCAGGAAAAATGGTTCTAGTCCAGGACAATGTGAATGGAAAAAAATTCCTTCAGTGTAAAGCAGTTTTAAATTTGCACTCTGTCCTATAAGCAGCCCAGTTCATATTCGTGCATTGTAATTAGTGGATTTGTAATCCTGGTGACAATTTAGGATGGAGCCATTTCTTTGGATTTCTCTTTGTTCTCTAAGGATTTAACCTTTTATCTGTCTTTCCACAGGAGAGCTGAGACCTTGGGTGAGTTGAGATGGCTTCAGTCTGTTTAAAAAAGAAAAAAAAAAAAGACAGCCTCAGTTTCTAGGGTCCTGGTGTGTTGGTTAACTACTTTAAAGCTTTCATAATACTAAAATAAGGCAGTTAATAAAATAAGGCAGTTTATATTTGCTGTACTGATAGGCATTTGCAGATCTGAAATTCACTGTGTTTTGGAGGGGTTTTATATTATTTCCTTTTTATGGTGTCAAAACATCTAATCAGGCAAGGACATATTTCTTAAGGTATTATGAGAAATGAGTGACAATCCAGCAGATTTTCAAAGATCACTGATTACCCATGAATTTTCCCAGTGACCAACATTCAACAAAGAGGACGTTTAATATCATGAACTCATTACAAAAGGAGACCAGTGATTCCTGCAATAACCTTTTAAGGTAAGAAATGTGTTACTGTTCTGGAATACTATCTGTACTCGAGTAAATTAAGGTGGTTAGTTCACAATTGTATTATTGTAAAGTTTCCTATGTTTCTATCATAATTTGTTGTGATGGCAGGAGCATGGGGAAGCGTGCTGGATTGAACAACCCTGTGGCACACAGCAGGGGATAACTGCCAGACATTGCCTGCATCATCTGCTCTGACGACAGCAGTTCCAGGCTGCCCTAAAGGTACACAGTTGTATATCTACACATACCGATTAAAGAGAATATTGGTCAAAATCTGGGCACTCCACTCTGTTGAGACTGACTTAGCATTCTGTCGTCCATATATTCTTATTCATATGTCTACTGTTAAGAAGAAATTTCTGCTTCATTTTTTTTTGGGTTTTTTTTTGGGGGGGGGTTGTGTTTGTTTGTTTTGATAACAATTAAAAAATATCTTGTTTCTGACAAGTTCCCTAAGGAAATATGTTGAATCTAATGAATCAGATGTTGAATCTAATTAAGCCCATCCACTAAGGGTGGTTGAATCCTTGAGCTGTGCTCCTACAGGCAGTTTGAGTTCAACTGACTTGATCTGCTTGATTAACAAAAATCCAGTTTTGAGGACTGCTGCCAAATGTGTACAAACAAAGCTGAGCAGAAAGATATGGCATTTACAGGTGTTTTTGTAGCTGTATCATAAAAGCCCATATTACATTTTCCCAGTCTCAGGGATGCCATCCTATTCTTCCCCATGCCACACATTTCTCCCTTCCCAGGTTTCTTCCTGCTTCCTCAAGGACACAGAAAGAACAGCAGAGCAATGCTGTTAACAACAACAACAAATCAATACACATCCAAATGGGATTAACCAAACTTTGCTTTTATTATCTCAGCCAGCACAGGCCAGTAAACAAAACTTCAAAAATCAAGTTCCTTACCTTCCCTTTCCTCAATAACTGTACATAGGACCAGAGGACATCACACATGAAACTTTTATTTTTGAGAAACTTTTATTTCTAGAAATCTGGCATCCAATAATTCTCCAAATCTGAAAATGTGTTGATTGCATGTGAATTACTTTTGCCTGCTTTTCTCTTCTTTGAATTCCTCTGATTTTAGCATTTTCCCCTTGAAGTATCCTTTATACTCTTCCCATACTGCTCTCCACTGCTGTCCTCCAGAATGTGTTTGTGTTAACTTTTAAAATACCTTGACTAGATTACTCTACTTTTGGACATCTCTTTTTGTGTCTGCAAATAATTTATACTAGTTTTCTAAATTATAAGACACGAAGTGGGAGCACAGAAGTATCTGTAAATACTGATTTATCCTAGTTACATTCAAAGACCTGCCTGCTAGTCAATGTATGTCTGGGAACAGTCTATGTGTCACCTTGTCTGCTAGAATTCTTTGTAAGTATATGGTCAATATAAACTTTTCTAATTTTTTTTAGATGTTCTCCCCAAAATCAGTGACAGATTTTACCTTCCTTCCAACTAATACAATCTTCAATGGAAAAGCTAAACCTACTAACTAATATCTGTTTATTTATGTAATTTCAAATAGCCTAGTCTCTTCTAAGAATTAACACACCAATCCTTTGTAGCTTTCCTGCAGCTTTTGTCTGCAATTTCCAAATCAATCTTTTACAGACACGTTTTTCTTGCTGCTGTTACTATAGTCAACATATTAGACTTTGTCTGTTTTATTTACAGTCTGAGTGTAATATTACAAATCTTTTTGTTCTGGACTTCATATCTCCTAAGTATTTTTCTCCTTTCTTTTAAATTCTGTTTTCCAACACTTCATCACGTGTATGTGGTTGCCCTTACAAATGTTAGCCAGATAAATCTGGTTGTTCTAAAAACTTATATATCCTCAAGTAAGAAAATATTCATGTTTTAAGGGTGTGAGATGGCAGAATTCAGATATTTGCACAGAGAAAAAACATACTGTCTTCCACATTATTATTTTTCCAAATGCTAGCTCCTACTGTTGTTGCTTTCAGTCTTTTTCAATCCTTCTCAAACAGCCTCTACTTTATCTTCTCATCTACACAATGAAGGCTCAGAAAGAAGTTTACTCACAAGTGGGATCTGTGTAGCTCAGGAAGGATTTTTCCTGGCCTGTTACACCCTACAGAAACTCTGCTAGATACCTTTAAGATCATGAGGGCTTTTTCTCGCGTCTTGACGCATTCAGTGTTTAAGCAAGAATCCTGATTTTATTTCTCTGGTATCGTGGTAATTTAAACTCTGTATACTTACTCATTCTCTCTCTGTGTTTTTAGAGAAAGTGCAGAGTTTTTAAGAAGCTTCTAAGCGGTCAGGCTGGCTCCGGCTGTGGGTCCATCACAGCTGGAGTTGATCTAAGTTTGGGCTGCCTTGTCCTCTCCTCTATTGGCTCTGGCTCTGTGTTTCCACCTTCTGCACTGTGCTGGCACTGGCTCTTGTCTGATCCTTCTGTGAATTGCTCCTTGGAGCAGATCTGGCTGAAAAGTTTTTTTGTTTCGTTGCTATTTTTTTTTTCTCTTTGCTTTTGTGGGGTTAGCTTAGACGAGCAGCCTCCCTGGGTTGGCTCCTGCACACATACGTGGGTGTTAGCGCTGAGGCAAGGGAAAGAATAGAAAGCATTGGTTGGTAGATGAGGCTCTGACGACCTGAATTCATTGGATTCCACCACAGGCTGCAGTTCCACCTTTTCTCTGGGCTGATCTCCACACCAGCACCCATTCCCTGCCACTCTTCCATAGCTTTTTGTGTAGCTGCACTTTTCCAAATCACAACAGAACCTCTCTCCTTGCCCCCCAAAACCACAGCAGTTGCTTCAGCTGACAGAGCCTGGAGCCATGTAATGTTACTGCTGGCAGTGAGGGTGGAGCAAGAAAAGTAAATATTTTTTTTTAAAAGTAAAAAAAGTACATGCCAGTCATTAAGCCATGTAAAGTAACCATGGAATTGCAGCTTGTGAACTATATGTATATATATTTATTACATTTCACCAATGAACCAGCCTGTTTAGCCTTGACGTGACTTTTAAGAAGACTGTTCTTGAATGGAAGATTGTTCTCCCCCACCTCCTCCTCCCACTCACAACTCCCAGTTTAAGTCTTTTGGTAGCCACCTGTAAGCCGCTGTCAATATAAAGTCCAGGTCTGGCATCTTTCATATTCCAGAAATCCATGATGTGTTTTTACACATATATACATGTAATTCCATTTGTATTTATAGAGAAAATCAAGAAAGCAATAGGGTTGTGAAAAAAAAATAACAACTTTAACAGATTTTCATTGAAAAATAATTTCATATGGTTCCCTGAAGTGTGCAACTAAATTCATAGGGAAGGAATAGGCTGATCCTATTGGCCTAAACGATGACTGTTCCTTCAACCTTTTGCATAAATGATGATCTGCCCAAGATACCCATTCCAGAGTAGCACAAAGCATGGAATGTCTAAAGGTAAATAGTAAGACTAGACGAGAGTTGCAATTATTGTGCAAGTTGGAATTCAACTCATTTGCCTTAGTCTCTAAAATACTGGTATCTAGCCTAAATTAATTGTTTCTAGGTCTTTTTTTAAGATAGGAGAAAGGGACAGACTTCTCCAGTGCCAGTTGCCTTTCTACCTCATGGGCAAACCCGGCAATATTGAAATGTGCTATGGTGATACCTCTCTGTATGTATGTATCTCATTATAAAGGAATTCTGCACAGTTAGCTTATACTAGACAGCTACTTTTAATTTCCTGAACTTTTATGAGCTATAAACTAAGATTGAAGCTCAATTATCATATGCACAAATTTTTAATCCCTTTAAGTGTGGAAAACCTTTATATGACTGTCAGCTTTTTTGTATTAGCTAACTGCAAATATTTCATCAACTTATTAGTTACTCCTTACAAAGACAGAGCTACATCCATTTTTAAGAAGTTCTGAATTTCTAAGATATGTAGTGATTTGAACCAGAAAGAAATTTTAAGCAAACATCAGAGAAAATATATAATCTTTGGGTTTTACATTAAAAAAAAATCTAAAAATAAAATAATTCTAGAAACTTTAGTGTGTTTTGGCAATAGCTTGCTTATTGAACACAGAGCTCTTTATTTAGTCCACTGAGTATGTTCATGAAACCTTAGTAAATTTTTGAAGTAAAATTTGCAAGTAGCATAAAATTCTAGCTGGCTGATAACAGGATATTCTCTTGCATAAGTGTGGTTAAAAATAAGAATTAAAAAAAAAAAATCCAGATTTTAAGGAGTACTATCTCTACATGGAAAGGGCAAGAGTCTAAATCTAAATGTAAGTGTAAAAGCTGGAAAAGATTGAACATATGTTATTTCCCACCAGCACAATATTAAATGCAATTATTTTCTTTCTGCTAAAATCTTGAATATATCTTGCAACACAACCTCAAAGAGTCCCCTGCTGCTGTTGATTATAGTGAATCCCACTTCCTGCCACCCAGTAAGTCTTTGCAATTTTCTCTTTTTCGCCACCCTGTGGAGATAAATAATGTATATTAATGTGGAAATATCAACAGTAAAATCTCTTAATATTCTCCACAAAATAAAGCTTCTTTCTAAATCACAGGATTTGTATAATTCTTTTTTTTGTTGTTGTTGTTTAAAAAGAAGAAAATTCTTTATGTAAGGACTTTGAAAAGTTTGAATCTCACTCTTGGAGAACAAGTGTGCCAAACACTGTATAGGAGAGGGATGAGTTTTTTTGAATTGAAAAAGAATTTGGTATAGTGTACTACATTTAAACCACAGATTTTAGTGTTTTCCTTTCTCAGACTCATTAAATAGACCTTGACAAATCCCTGTTTCTCTTCCTTTGACCCAGAACCTTAGGAAGTATTTCAGAGAATTTAGTGCTGTTTTTCAGGAATTGGTCCCTGTGCTGAACACGACGGTGGAGGATGTTCTATAAAAGGTTCGTCATGTGTGGCTGTGATAAAAGCGTGCATTCAAATCCAATAACCTGCTAATTCCACACTCAGCTCTCCCCACTTTTGTACATTAAAAAAATGTAACATGACAAATTTCCTGCGCAACTCTAGGTTGCAGAAAGGACAAGAAAAGCAAAGGCAGAAGATGTGACCCCCTGAATACTGTTTTACAATCGAGGTTGAGTTTCAGTGCTTAAGTGGAAAATTGCTGTACTAAAGAAGTGACTGCTTGCTGACTATACGAGTTGGGAGTCTGGGGTGTGTGTGACCACGTTGATTCTAAAGTGCTCTTTTTTTCCTTAATATGTTTTTCCTTTTAATTCCAGCTTCCAGGAACATGGGCTCTTTTGATGAACACCGTAAACATTTCCTAAGTTAATTTAAAAGAAACCCCAACCCTATAATGCTAACCTTTCTATTGCTTAAATGAGAAAGCTAATTGAAAGAAACGTTCAAACCAGAAAAGAAGAAAAATTTAAAAAAGAAAAAAAAGAAAAGAAAAGAAGGAAAGAACTTTCTCAGAACAGAACCCTTAGTCACCAACATTTCAGATGGCAGTCTGAGGAGTCTAACCACTCTGTATTATTAAAATACCATCAAATTAAAATAACAGCAAAATACTGAGACAGAGGCAAATTGTGTCCCCTCCTCTGTGGTTGTGACAGTCAAGGACCCAGCCAGGAGCATAATTTTCTGTGGGAAGGAGGGGAGGGAGAAGGAAGGATACCTTTTGTGTTTCAGGACTGGGGAATGTGCTACTAGAAAAAGTGGGCAGTTGTGAGCTGCATTTTATTAGCTGGTTTGGTACTTGGCAATATTGCAGCACCAGTGCAGGCTGTTACTGACTCAGGGAGAAGCTGTTTCCTTCTTTTGTCCCCTTCTGCCCTACCAATAACAGCTGCTGGGAAGGTATTTTCCCCATGGTGTTTTGTTGAAAGGTAGACAAAATATTTTCAATCATCCCTTGCTGTTAGATTTCTGTGTAAATAATTTGTATTATGGTGAAAATCCATCTAAGGCAGGAAGACTGTTTGCTACTTTCAGCCCAAATTCTGTAAACATTTCTATGCATGTTTAGTTTTTACCAAGTGAGCAGCATCCATTTGGGTGAAGTTAAGGATGGCTGTAGCTGCACACTGGAAACTTGACCTACTTTGCATATCATTATGCATGTAGCACAATTTTAGTCCAAGAGAGTGTCTCGGAGATGGGAAGTCTGAGTTGTGGAAGAGTCCATCGAGGAAATGAAATCTAGCCAACTAATATGAATTAAATATTTTTGTACTTCAGTGTAATATATTCATTCACAACTGAAGAAGTAGTAGGAATAACATAAGCATTAACAAAAATCAGAATTTATTCAGTGGCTGAGGGAGAAACCAAAAGCAGCTAGGATAGTGGCAACACACAGGTGATTTATACGTGCCTTTTATGATTAGAACGGTAGATTTTGGAATTATTTTACAATTAGCAAAGAGCGTTTTGTTTGGTTTGAAAATGTACATATGCTAAGATTTCAAAAAATTTTAATGTCAAGTCAGCTATGCATCGTCTTACTTGTACCAGGACACTGTAATAGCAATACTTAAAAATGAGGATTTTGGAATGTGGAATGTGATGCAGGATTTTAAGTGTGAAGGCTGAAGCTCATCACTAACTATGAGTATTTCTACACGTTATCTATTCCATTAACTTAGCTCCTGATACTGCAGAAGTTTAGATGTCCAGAATTACACAGAGTGAATAATTCTATTAGAGTAAATGGGACTCCTACAAATGTGTGAAGTGAAATGTGAGCATGAAACAAGCTGGGCTGGGGCTTTTAATGGGAATCTTGTTATGCATAAATATAATTGCTACGTGAGGAGCGTTTCATGACTGAAGTCCCCCAACAGGCTCCCTCCAGGTAGAGAAATAGGAAAAGATGCAAAGTCCAAAAAGGGTAAGCCCCAGATTTTTAGAGACTTATGCCCACATTCGCACGCATCCCATAGAAGCAGATATGGATCTGTCTAAATTGAGCTCGAGGCAGGAATTCTTAGCATTTTTTCTACTCAAGTGACTTGGTGTAAGTGACTTGTTCAGAAACACTCCGTAGGTTTGTAGCACAGCCAGGAATAGAACCCACATCTCCTGACTCACAGTTATAGACCAGACTTCTGCTCTAATTTGTGTGAAAACTTAATTTGCCATGTTTCTTTATGAGAGGGGATTTATTAATATTGTTGCTACCTTACAGTGTTTTGTAATTTTCTTGATATGATCCCATTCAATAAAGGTGTAGAGCTGAACGTGAGTTTTCTCTGAGTAGATGCAGAGCATCTGGTTCATACAAATGGTTTCCTACCAAAAAGGAAAACTTGGAACTGTAGATTTTTAATGCACAGATCTTGTGCTGTTGCAATGTTAAGAAGTCCTTGTTGTTATGAATGTGCATTATGAGTATATTGTACACAGTCCTGGTATGCAAATGTGTAGCATTCAGAGAAGTGAAATAATTCTGTCTTATTATTATCTTTGTAAATTGCATCTTAAGAGTTTGTTGAGGACTTTACGACGGCAGTTTTCTATAGTCACAGCTATACAGCACAAAGTGTTTCTTTCATTATTAACAATAAGTGAGCCAATGAAAATGCTTTTAAATATACACCAGACAAGCAGTTATCCAGCTCTTCCTTCTTACCATCCACAAACCATCTTTTAGCATCTTATAAACGAGCATGTAAAATAGCTTTGTAAACATCTGCTTTTCATTGTTAATTGTCAGGGAAAACTAGAGATTTAAATGCTTCTTTTGTAGCATTCCTTAATCCTATCAGAAAGGAGAGCTCTAGATGCTTCTCCTTTCTAACTGCAGATAGCTTCCATAGGCTGGGGGCTTTCTTCTTTCTTCCTTTTAATTTCTTTTTTTTTGTAATATCAGTAGTTTTTATTTACTTACAAACAGCTTGTTTCACATCTCATTTGAAAGGTCTTGCACATTCTTGTCTGTGTGGCAACTCAGTAAATTTAAACAAAATATACTATGGAATTGTCTATTGCTGTATAAAATGTGTTGAAAATCTAAATTTTTTTTCTCATTATGAGCTGCTCAGTATTTTCTTTCATATATAAACTATCAGGTCAGAATAAGAAAACAGGAGTATATGTTCATACATAACATAAAAATAATAAATAAAAAATTCACACTGCTACAATACAATTATTTTTATTTTAGAAACACTGCCTTTATTTTGGTTAGCTTTTCTGTTCTAATAATCAAGTCATTAATGTCAGTTGAGTGTGTCTGGTAATGATTTACTTAAGGTAGCATTCATAACACACAGTAGCTGCATTATACAGGAAAAATAAATCTATTCATGTTACATTTCCTACCTTTAAAGCTTTTTTAAAAATCTTGTATTATGGTCCTGGATTTGTAACATTTGGCTTTTTGCTTCTTGCACACACAAAAGGAACATTGATGATTTAAAACTATTTCATGTTTTATATTTTGTGGACAGGAATAAATCTTTTCTTTTTTTTTTTTTCCAAATCCACTTCATTTGGGAAAAGATACTTTTTTCACTTAGAGTTTGAATGTTTCTGTAGCTTTTGTCTTTTAATTTTGGTGTTTTGAAGTCAAAGTCTACTTAACTAATTTCTCCAGCACAGTCATTATTTTAGAATAATTTAGATTTCTCCCTGCTTTGTTAATTAAATAATAATTTAACGGTACCATTTCCTATTAATGTTTTTATTCCTGCTATTCAATATTTACTTCTAGAACTTCCTAAAAGAATTGTTACACGGACCTCAGCATCACTGCATGTAAAATTAATTGAAATGACATATTGTTGCAGTTTCTATGACAACCATATCATGATGCTGATGCTCTCAAAAATTTATAAACTACTATTTCAACTATGCTAATAGCACTGAGTAGAGCTAACATTTATTTACTTAATATTCTTATTAGAATCAAGTTTTAATACTTCATTTAAAAAAATCAGGTGTATGTTGGTGTTTTTCGTTTGTCTGATGTTGGTCTTTTGTGAAGGAATTCTGGCTTTCTATGAGAACCTTTTTAAAATCTAACTCTGCTATGTTATCTTGATGAAGGGCTTGTTTACTCAAAACAAAGAGAATGTATATCATCACTCAGAAACTTTTAAACATGACATTCCAAAATAACTCTTACAGTGCACTCCACGGCAAAAAGCAGTCTTGTTTTGCTAATGGAATATTTAAAGCCAGTTTATTCCTATTTCTATTGTCCTAGATGCTAAACCTCAAATGCTTGTGACATGAGATACTGATTCACTGGCATGACATACATAAATAATATCACAAGCTTAAGTGTCTTCATGATTAGGCACAGAGTTGTAAACCTCCTAAAAATATTTATTTATATTACTGCCTTGTTATATTGTAAATGTGAAATGTGAAAAGACTTTGCCTGGTAGCTTGAATTTTTTTTTCCATATTAAATGCATACCTTTAGTATAATCATGTTATTCCATCAATCTGTAGGCTTTTAGAAGTTAGCTGATTTTAACCGTTTGACAGGGAACTCTATTACTCAGGCAACACTCACCTTGGAATCAATGAGTGTTTTACTTGAGCAAAAAATTTAGGACCAATGTAAAATGCCTTATTCAAGTTACTTCATAATTATATAGATTGCAATGACTTAAAAAATAGTGAGCTTTGCTCTCCAAACATAGTAATTTTATTCAGTCTAACTCGCACTTATTAAAAAAGTGTGTTTTCTATTCAAAACGCGTGATTCCCGTGTATAAGACTTATTGAACATTGATCCAAATAGGAAATAAAACACCTTGATCTTTCAGTCATTTGTCTTAGGATGATTCCAAAACAGTCAAATCACATTTACTTCACTTCAGTCTTAAATCTGATATTACACTGGAAAAACGTTTCATATAATTGAACATTCGAATACGTTGAGATCATGTCGCATTTCAGTTTTACCAGTATGAATGCTTTCAGCAGTTTCTGCCCAACATTCCCGGTTTACTAAGCTATATTTAAACATGTTTTGAAAGATTTATACAGTGATTTGCTTCTTAGTCAACTTTGTTGCAAGAAGTTACTACTGCGTATTTGGGTAAGAAAATGTGAAATGCCCAAAGAGGAGAGGAGGGAGGACACGGCTTGGGTTATGCCACGATATTTACAAGCTCCAAATAAAATTGGACAGCTTGAAACAACTCTGTACCCCAAAATATCTTTGTAGACATTTAAATCTCTTGTCTTGGTATTTTCTAAACTGTTAATCCTTTCCAGCATCATCATTTTGAGTCTCTTTAGAAGAAGCATGCACTTCACATGCACAGGGCTTGAGCTTCTGGATGAAACAACTGGCAGTGACACGAGCCTACAAGATTAGGCCATACTGTCACAAATCCAAAAGAACATCCTGAAACCAATGCAATTTATAAGTGGCAGTAATATAAAATATAAAATCATTGCTTTATCTTGAGGATTCCTTTTATTTCTGTTCATGTTGCATGTATATGTGGCTAAGTGGTAATACATTTATTTGCAATGTGGGCCAGTCTCCAGGTCAAAGACAACATTGTTTATTTATTCTAACCTTCAGGGTTGTTTTTTTTTCCTTATATTTTTGTTTGGTTTTATTTGGGTATTTTTGTTTGTTTGTTTGGATTTTTTTTATTTTTTACTCAGTATATGTTTGTAGCACAATAGTTTGGTCAGGGACTTTGAAAATTGTGCTTTGCTGGTGGGGTTATTTTTTATTAGAGGGGTATGAAACAAAAATAAACGGATGGAATAATCGCAGAGTTACAATAGAAAGCCTATAAATGCTCTGTTAAATTCTGGCATGTGCTGTCAGAATGGGACATTGCCAGTGAGAAAATAAAAACACCGTGATGTGCTGATAGGGGTTTGCAGTCATCATGTTTTAGCAAGGGCTTTTCTGTCACTGAGATTCCAGGGGAAGATCCTCAGCAACTTTCATGTTTACGCCACTGACCTAGAGCTTACTCTGGGCTGGAATATAAAATAGAGCTGCTGTGGGCTGTGAGGGGGTCCTGTAGCATGAGTCCCCTCCCAGCCCCTCAAACGTGTGTGCAGGTATAGCTCTACCTGACACAGATCTTCCTGTTCTCCCTCCTTCCCGAGAGAAGCTCTGCTATTCCTAGCTGAAGCTGGGAAAATCAGTATGATATGTGAGGCTACACAGGTGCATGTCAAGGGAGAGGTGCCTTAGTATGAGTGTGATCATTGCTCTAAACATCTCTGCCGTGGCTTTGGGTTGCTTCTGGAAAAGTACATTTAAAATCACTGTTAATCTTGAGCTGTGTTTTTGTATGTTAGCAATGTTTTATGGCCATCCTATTGTACAGAGATGGGAGTTGAAAAATGATTAGGATGACAAACAGGCAAATCCAGCTGTTAGGTGAAATTCCCAGATTAGGAGGAGCAGATGCATTTCAGTAGAAATGTTTGCACCTTCCACAGTCACACTACTGTTTTTCTACTTTTACTCTATGCATGAAAAGCATCAGGTATCCAGTCTTAAGGTGATTCCTGATCACAGCTGAATGTAACTGCCATTTTTTGGAGCTTGTTATTAGAGTTCTTATGGTTCATGTGTGGAGCTTACTTTGCCAGTGCAACCAGTAGGTAGGAGTTAAGGGACTTCAATCTTGTCAGTGCAGTCAGTGCTTTTCTGGGTGCCAGGATGCCCTGACATGATGGATGCTTTCCAGTAGCTGGGATGCTTTCCACCAGCTGCTAAAAGCCTCCTGAGAGGAACTCCCTTCTGGGTTAAAGCTCTTCGTGAGAGGTAAGTGATGTGTTGTGCCCCTATATAAATGGATCTGTCTCCTGCAGTAGATCCACTCCCACGGCTTTCATGTGCCTGGAGCATGCCTTACAAAGTCACCGTGCTGAGCCTTGTCCACAACTTTTAGCAGTGTCACCGCAGGTACTCTCCATGGGTGGTGACAGCCTAGACTTCCTTATTTTCTTTTTTTTCCCCATTCTCCTTCCATTAATATAAATATAACCAAAACCCCAGCCTCAAACCTGAAATCAGCTAAAAAACTTGAGAAGGAAAATCTTCCAGGAAAGCCCGGGCAGTGCAACTGGCCTGATTTTGGCCGAGGAAAGATGTGGAAAGAGGACGGGCAGAGGAGCCAGCAGGGCGCCCTGGCACACGCTACGAGGGGACGCTGCCTTCCAGCAGGGGGGTCGGAGGGGATTTACAGGGAGCGGTGCCGGCGGGAGGAGCGGGCCCGGATGCGCTCTGCCCTACTCACCCCAATCCTCTGGGGAGCGCCCAGCCACGGCGAGACAGGCGAAGGAGGGAGAAAGTCTCGGGGCAAGGGGCTAAGGAAAACACCGGCGTGGTGCTTTCGCTTTGTGTATTCCCATCTCCTTAAATTCTCCCCGTCCTTCTCCGGCTCGCGAGGGCGGGCGGGAGGCAGTGGCATGCGCTGTCNGGCCGCCTCACGGGCGCTCGGCCGGCCCGGGAGCGCTCGGTGCGGGGTCCGCGGCCGCCTCACGGTGGCGCGGTAAGCACATGGACGGGCCGGGAGCGCGCTCCGCTCTGCCTGCCGGAATAACAGTCCCGGGAATGGCTCGGCTAAATCAAACCGCTGCTACAGCGGCGAGGGGACGGGAGCTGCGCGATGCTCCGCGCCGGCGGAAGGTGTTTCAGCCTCCCCGGTCGGCGCAGAGCCCGGCGGCATCGGAGCGAAGGTC
>VXBQ01011932.1:818075-849525 GCA_013400175.1 Phainopepla nitens | reverse complement strand
GGCGGAGCGGGCCGGTCCCCGGATCTCCCGGAGCCCCGCGCGGGGCGGGAACGGCCGGGGACCCCGCGCCCCCTCAGGGCCGCCCGGCTCCGGCCGCCGGCGTGGGCCCGCCTTGTCCCCGGCTGGCGGCTCCCGGCCCCTTCCCTCCTGTCACACTTCTCGTGTCGCTCGCCCCGCTTCCCCCGGCCTCCTCCCTGGGAACTTTAATTCATTCAGCGATGAGCGCGTAAGAGGCCCTTTGGTCGGCAGTCTCGCATCCTCTGCTAAACGCATTATTCCCTTCCTCCCTACTCCCTGCCGCTCAGTGCTCCGTCTCGGTTCTGCTGGGAGGCTGAACTGGGCTGCCTCAGCGCTCCTTCTCTGCTAGATCGCAGGGTGCAAGCCAGTGCCATGTGTATAACACAGCATAAAGGGAGCGAGACAGATGGCTGTCTCTTCCTGCACGTTCCCGACTCTCCGCTCAACTTATGTAACTGCTGCATTTTTTTTTCTTTTTTATTTTGGGTTTACACACCGGGGAAAGCGACAAGAGAAACAAAGTGGAGCCCATCAGTTTCATTGGTAAGGCCACAAGTGCCCTACCAGTAGAAAATACTTGTAGCAAATAATAGCTGATGTCCAGATTTAGTCGCCTTCACTTGTCAGCTTGATTTTGTTCACAAGTGGGAACTGCCAGTGCTTGTTCCCTCGCCAGTGGTTTTTAATATGTGGCCAACAACTGTTCGTGGTCATTTCCCGCCGAACTTCTTCTGCTCAAGAGGGAAAAACCAAAAAAATCTCTCTGGACATGTCTTTTGCATCTTTGTTTGTATTTTTAGTCCAAAGTATCCACAAATCTCTGCATTTCTTGGAGGCCTTGAAATATCTTGTGGCACTAAAGGCTAGAGCTTTGCATGATGATAGCAATAATAAATAAATTTTTTTTCTTTCTCAGTTGGCATTAGAAAGTTTCTTTAGTCCTCTTTTATCTGCTAAACACTGTGATCACCTTGGGAGATACCACTTCAGGAAGCATATCTATCAATCTTTTACACTTGGGTTGATTTCCCCCTTGGAAGTGTATAGATCACACTCCAAAGGCTTCAGTCTATTTATTTATTTATTTATTTACTTCCCAGAACAAAAATTACTTTGGAAAGAGAAGCCAGGATGCACTTTGCTTTCCGCCCCATACAATGGGATGTTGTATATTTCCTTTTTTCCACTTAAGTGGCACTTTAGAGATCAGCGGGCTGGTTTGGCAGACCTTGCGTGCAATGGCGAAAGTTTTCAGAAGTTGTGTATGTAGGGGTGTTTGTGTATATGTGAACTTTGTCAACTGCAGTGATACAGCGACATATTTTTAAAACATTTCAGCTCGTACAGTAAAGCACAGAGGCAGAGCCTGGATACATTTCTGCATGGTGTCAGAACCAGGAGAGAAGTGCTGCTGTGTGATGTTTGGTAGTGGAGCTTACTCGTCAAGTAGCAGCAAAACACAGAGGTGCATGTTTCAGGTTTGTACTGTAGCAAGCTGGGTTCTGTTCATTCATCCCTTTCAGTGTCTCTTTGTGTAATTTTTATTCACACAACTTTCTATTTTTCCTCAGGTAGAACAGCAAGAATGGGAACTTTTAGGGGCCTTATTACCAAACCATAGAAATGGAATGTTATTTTCTTTTGTATGAGCCATTTGGAGTTTTTTAGACACATGATTCTCCCACACTATGTATCTGTACATGTGTCATTGCAGGCCCTTACATCATATTATGAAAAGAACAAAACATAACAAAATCCTATCATTAGTAAGTTTGTGTAGTGGACTGGTGTGGTGTCTGTCTGAAATATGTGCCTATTTTATTTAGACGTAGTTCTGCACAGAAGAGAGAGATCTGATAGGCTTATTTGCTGGAAAGCAGCCGATTGCTACAGTGATAAAACTGGATAATTACATGTTCCCCAAGCCTTTTCAGCACAGAAGTAGGTGTTCTTTTAAAACAGTATTCTGTGGCAACAACAAATATTTGTGACATCATTGTAAGAGATTTCCTGGCAATTTTTAGTTTGCTGTCTTTCAAAAAGTCTAGAGTTCTTTGGAACTCGTGAAACTGCTACAGATACCCATCGTATATTCAAGTATTCAGTGAAGTTTTAAATAATTCTCTTTCAATTAGTACAACAGGAACCTGAAAAATGGATTTTCTCTTAAAGAAACAAGAATCAGTACACAGACATTTCTCTCCTCCTCTTGTATACTTTAAAATACTCATATCAGTTTTATGTTTACTATTTTGTCTTCTTAAATTAAGAAGAAAAAAACCAGCATTCCAAGTCTGAAAATCATTGCTTGGAAATTAGTTCAATCAAATACTTCTTGAATCTTGTGAATTGGAAAGAGATAAAATTAGGTCTATTGTTAAACTAGGTTAATCAGAGTAATTAATTTATAGTGCAGAATGGATCAATGGATTTTTTTGAAGTCAGGCAAAACATTCCATCAAGTTAATGTGTTTAAGGGTATCATATCAGGGACAGACAGGTACTAGCACTGATAAAAAACAGATAACCTGCAACAAAATGATTTACAGATGGGTCATTATCATCTATAGAGAGCTTACACGAATCATATTCTTTAGAAAAGCAGAATGTAATAATTCTATAGAGCTTGGAGGATTACCTGAATAGGGCTGAATATTTAATGTTTTTTCTGAGTGACTAGTAGAATTTGTATTTTTTAGCCTTCTTGTGGGCAGCATATTAATGTAAGATACAGGAACGTACTGGATTTGTATTTTAAGTATTTTTTAATGTTTGTTGTAGTAAGGCTTGGGAAATGTTTTGGTTCTTCTTGTGCAAACTTTGTAGTGCATACCTTTAAAATATATTCAAGAATGTAGCATCCAAATTTAGAAAAAAAAAAAAAGATGAAAAGTTTGATGTTAGTGATTTATTAGATTTCAGAACCTATTCCGTACAGCAAGTGGCTGAGTTGCATCTCTTCCATCGGTGGCAAGGCAGAATGTCATTTAAACATTTTTTCTTTTTTCTTGAGCTATACAGAAAGGTGTAGTCAGTTGTGTCTCCAGTCACTGGTAGACTGACATAAGGCAATAGGAAACTCTAAAACCTCAGAGGTGCAGTATTGATTTGATTCCTAACTGCAAATCCTTCATATCATTGCTCCAAATATCTAACTTTACACCAATATTACCCATTCTTTTTATAGTGACACCATGCTTAGTAAAAAACTTCTAAGCACTGAGGTCAGGTGTTGAGATTGGATTCTAGTTTATTTTTTATGAATCAGATAAAGATTTCTGTGCATGAGACCGTATGTGAAGATGAGAGAACAAGAACATTTCCATATCAAAGGCAATATATCTGAGGCTGCATAGTAATTAAAATGCAGTGGTTTGGACTCTGTGCACTAGCACTTACGCAGAGCGTTGTTGGGACCTTGTGCAGCATGCAGGCGGTTGTCTCTTGCATACTTCTAGAAATATACTTATAATTTTGTACAAACATTTATGCCAGTCCACACTTTTCTGTGGATAATTTGTATTTCATCCAAACCATTCAAAGTAGAAGTTATTTTTTGAGCAACCCCCTCATTATGGCTTTTGTGCATCAACTATTTTTATTCTGGTTGTTTGTATTTCCTCTTACCAGAATGATGGCTTGTTTATAGTCATATTTTTTTGTGTATTTCACTAAGACCCCTTCCATATACCACTGAAATTTTACGACTTGCATAAAATATCTTGTATTAGAAACAAAAATGCTAATATCTTTTCAGATTTATTGCAAATGGTGTGATTTCTTACATACCATACTTTATGGCAAATTAAATGCATGTGCTGGAACATAATATTTTTAATGAAACAATATGCGTTTACTAATTCCAACTAACTGTTACACAGCATAAGGAGAATTTATATATTACTCCAAGGACCTACCATTGTGGGAAAATTGACATAAAATACTGCAGGGTGCTCCCTATCTGGAAACTCTTTTCTGGAATAAATGTGACTTCAATTCCTGAGTGGATCACCCTGAGCTGTTCCGGAAGGGCTGCTGTTGAATTGTTTACTTCATAAACTGTGTTGGTCAGTGTCCCAGTGCGGAGGAGGCAGAGAGCTCTGCAAGTTTCCTCATTACTCAGAGATGCTCATTCCACATGAGGCTCTGTCCATTAATGCTCCAGAACTATTAAGGTGAAGCTTTTAGGAAGTCTTTGTGCTTAAACAGTTGTTTGCACTGCTATTGTATTGCAGCAATCTTGCAATCTTGCTTAGTTTTGTCCAGTTTTAGGTGACGATTGATGGATGTATCTATGGGTACTTTGAGCTGGAATCCCACCCTTTCAGAGACTGTTCTGCTGCTTCTTACATCTGTGAGATTGCTGTGGATGGGCTCGTTCCACCAAGCTCCTGACCATTTGTGGTTAGTGAAAACCCATGGTATTTTTGCACAAGTGGGGGGTTAACCTCAGTGTCATGGCCGAATTCCAGCTAAGATAGGATGGAGCTGCCCATCTACACTCTTCTAGTTTTAACTGGCTCAGTGAATCCTCACTTCCTTCCCTCAGTGTAGTAGTTGTGCTAAGGGCACTTACAGCATTTTACCTCAGAAGGACCAAATCCACCTGTTGAAGTAATAGGTGGAACTAGATGAAGACTCAGATTTTGGGAGCTTTCTGGAGAACAGTAGTGTCATATAAGCCAGTCTGACTGGCTTATTGTTATTAGCATGAGCATTTTGAAGGATTTGAGATGTATGGAATTTGAATGTTGAGCTATTTCAGAGGAATATTTTGATATAATTTGGTATTTGACAGATTCTCAGCTGGTATAAGCCAGTGTAACTCTGTTTACTTAAGCAGGAGGGTGCCTTTTTACTTTAGCCACAATCACATTCCTTAGGCCAGGCTGCAGTTCCTTCAATGGAAATAACTTTTTGTGACTGTGGGGATGGGGCTCGCGTGTCAAAAACCCTGTTTTCATTGGATTAACTGTAGAGAATAATTCTGTGTCAATCAGGGTAGAATCAGGTTTGCTTTCATGAATTTTTATGGCTTTAGGATGATATTAGCAGGAATTCACCTCATGTAAACTACATGTTAGACCAACTGTCCCTTCATATCTATCTTCCAGCAGGTCTTCTGGTGCAGTATGTTATGCAGCATGTGGGGTTATGACTGCTGGTTTGCTGGCTTCTTGTAGTTGTGGGGACTGTGGCTGTNGGTTTTTTTGTTTGTTTTGTTTTGTTTTGTTTTGTTTTGTTTTGTTTTGTTTTTCTTTCATTCATACCTGATCTGCTGAGGGCAGATTGCCTTCTTGAAGGTTCTTTCATGTTTTTATTCTTCTAAGGGATTCATGTAGACAACTGCAGTGGGAATATACTTTATTCAACCTTTAGTGCAAATACATGTAGATATGCACATGGCATTTTTTTTAATGTCCCTGAGTAGTTGTGTTTCAACATGTATTTAGTAGTGATTTTGCTATGGTAGTCCCTACGAGTGAAATTGAGAATTCACCTCTGGTTTACATGCATACATTCTTACATTCTGCTGTCTGTATCTACTCTCATTGCTTTACCGAAAGGTCAAAGATCAGTTCCAGGAAAATTCTTTCATGCTTTCTGGTTGTCTTCTATAGGCCCTAGTTCCCATTAGGCTACGCGTTCTTTGCACATGGACATTATGGTGCCCATGGTGTTTGTCTTTGGAAGTAACAATGGAATCTTCATTTATTTCAAAGAAAGTTAGATATGATCGGCTTTTCACCTTGATTTCATGAGCTAGAAGGTGTTGGGCTGGGATAATGGCTACAAAGACTGTCAGAAGTCAATATAGAGAGGAGCAGTGAGATAGAAAAATGTGAAACAAGAGACCAGGAAAGAAAGGTATTGCCACATAATGCTCTAGAAAAATAAGTAAGACAAAGCATATTCTCATTCTCATATGTCTCTATGCTTACTCTCAACACTCAACCTTGACTTTAAAGAGCCAAGTTCAGTAGGCCCTTGTTCCCTTCTTCCAAGATCTTCCCTCAAACTTTGGTAAAAGCCAGAAGGCTTTTCTTTCCTTGCTGGTCTACATAGTCTTTCCTCCTGGTTTGTGTTTTTCTTCAGTCAGTGGAGATTCCCATAATTTTTAACTTCTCTTGACAAGAAGGGTTCAATCTGTGATGTTTAAGAATGTAACAAAAGCTCTGATTAGCAGTGGCAGTGCAGCTACATGGTGTGTATTTTACTGCAGCCAGGCTGCCATGTGTTTTATGGGCTGCATGGGTGTGCCCACTAAAGGTTGGTTTGAAAACACCATTGCACAACACTCCATGATGGAATGGGATCAAATTACAAACACAAACTCAACACAATGGTGTAAAAGTGAGACTTTGAATGCTGTGAGTGTTGTATAGTCTCTTCAGGGAAAGAGAAAATGTGGATGGGAAAGTTAAAATGTACCTGAAGAGTTATTACTGAATATTAGCTGGAGTTTCTAATTTATGAAGTCTTCCCTTGGTCAGGTTGAATTCAATTTTTCACAATATGAGTGCAACATAACCAAACCCAAAAGGAGCAGGAGGAAACTGTTTTGCTGAATTGTTTGTGTGGGCGATTTCCATTAGAAGGGCAAACATCAGGGTTTAAGCTGTTGCTGGTTTTACTTCTGATGAAACCCCCCTCCACCCCAGTCATAGTGGCACAGAAATGCCTAGCATAGCTAATAAATCAGTAAGAGTCAAATCCATCCCCAAACTGGTTTTGATTGCTGTGTTCCTGCTGTGGAAGACTTTTCTATTTCAGTAATTCTGCTTGGGATGATTAGATAAAGAAGGTAAGGGCTCATTTCCCCTCACACTGGCGAAGTGTGGCTCCCACATGATACTTCCTGTCTTTCACATATTGTTCCTTTAGTATCAATAGCAACTGGATGCAAATCAGGGTGGCATCTGCTAGTTTGTTTTCAGCTGACCAGGCTAAACAGCACATACGGAATTTACCATCAGGAGGCTGTGACCTCACCACAGACAAGTGACATTCCCACAAGTAGGTAATGAAGCACCCCTATTGAGTGTAGCTAAAGTCCAAATCCTCAGTAGAGTTATTACATATTCAGTTTATATTCAGTTTAAACAGCTCTCCCAAACTTTAAAGCTGTCCCTTGATTTTTTTTAAATCCACTCACTGTTGTCGCTGGAATGGCAGCTGTCGCTGGTCTCTGCCGATGCCATGCTGTGCTGAATTGGGTCTTCTTGCAAGTGTGTGGGAGAAAAGAAGGGATGAAAAAACAAAGGGAGAGGAAGAGGAGGGGAAGGGCTATGAAAGGACAAAGATGGGAGGGAAGAGTGAGTGAATGCATATATAATTGAACTGAATAGCAACTGTAATGCTCGTATTGCTGTTGAGCATGCATAGAGGTTTTCTGTAGTCACATCGTATTTGGATATGGCTTGATAGATGTGAATTTTTAAGACTTCTCTATATAGGTGGTGTTATGCTGTCTTCTAAAGAAGATAACATGCAGTGGTTGAAGAAGTCCCTTTAGTGCTTACGATATTTAAGACTGAACTCTATTCCTTTTCTATGCTCATCAAGTTATTTACAGCAAATTCCTTGGGACACAGGTTATCTGTCCTTGCTGTCTGAGAAAATGTAGGTTTTTGGGGAAGGTTTGTGTGGATCACTTCGGTCATATCAGTGTTTTTTAGAAGTGTACATAAGTATTATTTATATGATCAGTCTGTGAATGGTTAGCACGAATCGTAAACATTTTTGTTTTTTACTGATCATTCTGACAGCTGGTCGATAGCAAATATTTTTGAAAGGATTAAGAGATTCTAGATGGTCAGTGTAAATTAGTAATCCCAATACACTTGCACAGCAGTCTGTGGTCTGAATCCTGGATGTAAAATGAGATTTTATTTTATGTCCTTTTGATCTTGTTGGTGATGAAGTTTTGAGACTAGCTAAAAGCAAAGCAGAAATTAAATAGGTACTTAAGAATCTGAAGTAGTTTCTGGGGTGGGAAGGGATGGAGAATACTTGAACGCGAGGAAACAAAAGGAAGAAAGGGGATAGGATGAGAAGCAGACAGACAGGAAAAACCCTAGGATGTGTGGGGGCAAATAAGCATTATTGGTTGCAGCCTTTCAAGGCATACCTAATTACTTTATTCTCCTTCTTCACTTAGGCTCTTCTACTTTCCAAGAACTGAGGATGAGATATCAAAATCAGCACTTTTGTCACTCACAATCAAATGGGATATTAATTGAGGTTAGAGGGGGAGTAGTGATTGAACAGCTGTTGATAACTGGGATGTACAACCTCCAGAACTGTGAATATAGTGTTATGTAAAAGGGAAAGAGTTTTTCTATATTCTCAGCTTTCTGGAAAATAGTGCAGTTCTTGTACTTTTAGCAAGAAGTTTTTTTGGACTTCCTGTGGCAGAAAGTTCTTTTAGAAGAACTGAACCATGTCCTGCAGCCTTCCAGCTATGTGTGGTAGGCTGGGCTGGGCCCATGTTTCAATAACTGAGATGCAGAGGTAACAAACAGGGAGCCAGTCCAAAAACACAAGAAGTGTGAAGCTTTATCACAAAAGACATTGAGCCACTGAAACTTCCAGAGAAGGATCCATGTATCCTCAATGTTTCTTCTAAGAGTGCCCAGGGTTAGCAGGATCATTCGTTACTGTGGCTTCACTGGAATTCTTAAGCACATTAAAAAATGCCACGGAGCATATTAATGCTTTTCCTTGGTGAATGCTGTGGACCCACAAACGGATCTCCACAGCAATGTTCCATCTTAGTTAAAGCTGCTAGATCGTGGCAGCCAACTGTCTGATTATTTTAGGATCACTCTATGACTGGTTATGCATGTTCACTATTTCATTTCTATGCCACAGTGTAATACAGTTGTCCAAATGAGGCACAGCAGCCACTGCACAAAATAGCCTTCCACAATTTGTTTCAAAGGTGCATGTGGTTCATTCTATTCCCTCTAAGTTTCACTGTGCAAATACTCCCTTGATTAATGTGTTAAGATCTTACAAAGCTTTTATAAAGTTCAGATTCTAATAAAATTACTTTACTTGTGTTTAAAAATATTTGATATTTCAGACCTGCCTTTTTTTTTTCTTTTTTTGCAATGAATAGGGCCCTGAAATTAAAAAAAAAAAAAAAGGCAGAACATTAAACAAACAACCCCTTTTGCATGCAGATAAAAGGCTGTTTAATATTAGCCATGATTTGTTTGATGTGCAAAATTAATTTATTTGCATTTTGCTTTTCTGGTATTTTGCTTGTCCAAAAGCATACTCAGTGTCACACTTGGGCCTCCCTCTCCTCACAGTGAATTCCAGAGTTGTGGTGAAGGCAATTGCTGGGTGAAGAGATTCTCATTTGCCAGAAGCCATTTACAGCCACAGGCGGCCTGTTCTCTGGTGTTGGACCCATAATGACTACTGATCAAAAGTGTGAAGAGCAGTTTGCCTCTTCCCACCATTTTTGTATTAAAATAAATAGCAATGAGGAATTAGAGACCTGGCATTTATTCCCAGTATTGATTCTTACAACTGAACTCGGCAGAACATGTATTTTCTCAGACAGAAGAGTTGATGGGTTTTGGTTCTTTGTCTAGACCTGGGGGAGAAGATCTATTTATTTATTTATTTATTTTAGGGGTATCAAAATCTGAACTTGCAATTTCTGCGTGGTCCACATCTTTAGAATGAAATTCAGAGTTATTGACTAAGACAGGTAGAAAACTCATGTGCCTGAGTTCTTCCAGGTCTAGCTCCTAACACTCAAGGGTTCAAGTCCTCGAAGATACCAAGCACTCAGGTCCTGGTTCAAAAAACTATACAAGCACATGGTGAGCATTAAAGCCCAGGAATAATCTCAGTGGGAATGAGACTATGTATGTGCTTAAAATTCAGCATGTTCAGTTAAGTACTTCATTGGATTGGGGCCAACATGCTTAGCACTTTGGAGGGCTGAATCCTTATTCACTAGTGGTGGTTTATATATTTTTTTGGCTTATGAATTTCCTCACTGACCTGCTCCTTTGTTTAATGGTCAGCCCGCAACATGGTCAGGATTAAAAACTTCTGGGGCTTGTTTTGTCTAGAAGGCTATGGATAATCTCCAGAGGGAATGGCTCATTTTACATAATTACTGATGCTAAATAAATATGTTCTTTATAATCAACTTATGTTTAATGTGAAATTGCTAAGATTTTTGATCAGGAGACCAACATTTGACCTAGATTTTATTTCTTCTTTGTTTGAACTGTGTTATCTGCAGAAATTAATAATGCCTGTCTACTGTTAGTATATAAAATTCTGAAAATAAATTATATTTTTTTAATTTGACTTCTCTGTTTCCAAGATCTCTCTGCTTCCTACTACCATTATTTAAACTTGTTCCAAATGAGCATTTTTCAGACATTTATTAGCAGTGAGCTTTATCTCAGCTGAGATCTCTAGGCAATACTGTCAGGTATTTGGTCTTGACTCAAAATGTCTTGGCCATGTAAGATAATGGTTCTAATTGTTTACCTCCTCCTCCTCTCACCTGTTCTGTTAAGAAGCATAATCTTGGCACTACCTCAGTAGTGTTAGAGAAGCCAGAGAATCTTTTTCTGTAATTGTATGATTGCTATTGCTGTCAATTACATATGAATTTTAAATAAATATTTGTCCATTTTTCCCCAAATTCCTGACCAAGCGTCACAAAGGCTCAATTGAATAAACCGAATAAACAAAAAAAAAAAAAAAAAAAAGGAAGCTGGGGGAAAATCCTAGATGTCTCCAGCAAAGGTAATGGATGCCATTTCTCCTCAGCAGGAGCAAACCTTGATCTTTTCCAATCTCTGAGGGAAGAGACTTTCATTGTCTCTGTAAGAGTTTTTGCTTGCTCCCACCAGCATGGAATAGGGGTGCAGTTAAGTGCTAGCTTAAATCTTGACTGTTTGTCTTTCTTTTTATGCTCTGTCTTTAAAATAGCTGAGGTAAAGTATTTATGTAGCCTAGATTAGAGCGTAGACAGGCATGTTGTTGCACGTCTAGCTGGAGGGACAGAAGAAATCATACGTTTAGCTTCTCTTTCCTGCCTCGCAGCTGAGGTGCAGTAAATGCCTGCACTGTGATTGCTTCCAACGCAGCGTCGCTGTGCGGCGAAGGGAGCTGGCTCTACCCACAGCTCAGACCGTGCAGTGTCTGAGCGCAGGGACAGCCAGCTCTAGCAGGGAGAGCAGTTCTGCTTGCGCTCCTGGGAGGAGGAGCAGCACACGCCTCTGATGCAGCCCGGGGAGCAGTGGGTGCCAGCACTCAGGGCGAGGGAGGAGAACTTGGCCTTATCGATTGTTTTGATGCTGCCACAGACCGTGATTACTGACATGTTACTTTGCTCACAGTGCCCTTCTTTCCTCTTGTGCAATCTGCTGCCACTGCAAGGTATAAAGAATGTCTCTAGCTCAGTGCTTGTGTCGTGGTTAGTGTGTTTGAGTGTGCTACAGGAGCAGAAGCTAAGAGGTGCAAATATATGAGCAGATAAATTTAATGCTGCTCTATGGACATGTGCTCTGAATCCACCTGAATAATGTATTTTCCAGTTCAGTGTCAGTAAGGTCCTACATGCTTAAACCGCTAAGACTTTTTTTTTGCCAACTACCAGAGATTCATTGAAGGAGGAGGGTGAAGCATAGATACTTTTAAAAACATTTATCACCTTATGACTTTTAAAATCAGATAGCCCAAAAATGCTTTTAAGAAATTTAAATGGTAAAAGTGTTCCCAGTTCTATGAGTAGTGCCAGATGCGTCAAAAAATTGTGCCACTGACATTTTTATCTCAATCTGAGTTCAATTTTCTGTTAGCGATGACTATTTTTTTAATATTTTTACTATTATTCTAAAGATTTATTCAACTTGACAGTTGTAGGATTAAGCTTTACAAACAAAAGGATAATATATCTTATGTTTACAAGTTAGCCAGAGGCCAGGTTTTGTAAACTTTAAAAATACAGCTATTGCTAGTTTATAAAATAGACTAGTCAGCTTTCCAAGAGAGAAAATAAATCCAGCAGTGGAACTGATTTCCACGGGAGCCTGGTACTCATGTATAGTAATACATTTTGACCTAAAGCAATGTTACATGTGAATCTTAAAAACGTTTTGAAAGAGGTAAAAATACAGAGCACAAAGCAGACACACGTGGGACTTGATTCTGTGAGTATCTCATCCCTCCTCTGGAGCCCTTTAGCTCTGTGGAAAGGGGCACTGAGCAAGAGACATTTGGTGCCATTCAGAACAGGGACCATGTAAGATTTTGGAATCTGATTTTTCCAGTGCTTTCTGAGAATGGGTGCAATTGCTTTCATTAGTCAAGGATCTGATAATAAGTTCATAGGTGGATCTTTAAGTACTTGTATTAGCAACAGAGGACAGTATCTTATGTTTTCTGCTGAAGACCAGGAGCCTAGCAGTACTTTTGTCTTAAAATTTCAACTAAAGATATCTAATGAGCATAGCGAGAAAACAGTAAATTCTGGAAAATAATTTAAAATGCATAGGGCAGCACAAGCATCTTTATTTACAGGCATGAAATGTAAAGAAATTCCACATAAAAACAGATTCCTGATTTATCATTTGCAGCATGGAAATAATTGCTCTTCACATCAACTGTATTTGCAAGAGGTGAAGAGAGTATCTACAGCTACAGTGCTGGACATTTTTATTTAGTGTGTTTTTTTGTTTGTTTGTTTGTTATTTAGCAATGTTGCTCTGTGGGATTTGCCAGTGGCTCTGGTGCACAGGTCTCCTGTAGCACCGAGGAAGTGCTGCCCTGTTAGTTCTCAATCTTGTCACTTCTGGGGAACAGCAGTGAAACTGTTTGTTCCTGACAGCAGACAGCCCCACTGCAGGGCCCTGGTTTCATGTTACATTAAGTATTAGTGCTGTTCTTTCAGGAGCTATTATGCTGTGACATCAAAGATTTTCTGACAGGGCAGTTGTAGGTTAGCACTGAAGTTGTCTTCTGAAATTTTTAAGAATGGAATTAAATATATATGATCAGATTTAATATGAAAGATAGGAAACTGCATATAAAATTGAGTTAGTGGTTAAAGAAAGCTGCAAGAATAATTATTTGGTTTGGCCTATTTGTCCTTTCTTGTCCAAGGCAATTTTTATTGCCTTTAATTTCTACAGCATTTCCAAAAATACTGCCATATGTTAACATTTTTGTGCAACTGCTTATTTTCTGCAAAATGTTGGGTGAAAAAGGAGGAAAAGGTCTTTTATAAAATAAGTGTTCAGTACAGCCCCTGCAGTGCTTATATAAATTAACCCTTGAACAATAATTGTAATAGCCCAAATTATTTTTTTTTTACTGATTGCCTAATTACTTAAAAGGATTGAGATACACATTTTAAATAGTAAGAAAGCAATTTAAATGGTGAGCAAATGCTTAATAGTGATCGCTTAGACTTCCATCTTTTTATAAGAGAGGAACTGTAGCTGCACATAGATTGCAGTATCAAGTATTGCCCCTTGGAAATTCTGAATCCAGTTTCTCTGTGACTTACTGGGAAGATGGTAGGAATTTGAAACTTACTGTCTGTGTAGCTGTTCAGCATAAAAAAAATAAAAAAATCTTGAACATGCGCGACTTCAGATGTTCCTGTAGATTCTTATGTGGTGAAATCAGCGTTGCTACAACTATAAAATTACTATTATGCTCTGATGAGGCAAGTTCAGTGACAGGAAATATCAAAATTAATTTTGGAAACACATGCCTGCATATTTTTGATTACGTTACTAAGGCATTTCTTCCATTTAGTATCAAGCAAGTGAATCATCCATTAAAAATGAAAATATGTACAATAGAGTAGTACTTTCACAGTGGAAAAAAAAACCCAAAAAATTGCCACAACTAAGTAGAACGATACTGTTTAGTTGTAAGACGTAAGACACTAGTGTAATTTTTGCTATATATTTAACACTTTTGGGCATGAGAAAAATTACATAAAGAATGTACCTCTTTCTTTGTAGTGGTATCTATCTTTCTTTTCTTTCTTTTTTTCTTTCTTTTTTTCTTTCTTTTTTTCTTTCTTTTTTCTTTCTTTTTTCTTTCTTTTTTTCTTTTTTTTCTTTCTTTCTTTCTTTCTTTCTTTCTTTCTTTCTTTCTTTCTTTCTTTCTTTCTTTCTTTGCTTTCTTTTCTTTCTTTCATCTTTGTGTGTGATTATGAAGTCCTTGCTCAGGTAATTTGATTATTTTGGGATTGTTCTGTTCACTGAAAGCTTGCAGAGTGAATTCTGAAGTTTATCTTGCAGTGGAATATGCTATTTGTGCTATGCTGATTAACCAAAACTGGCTGTATGGTAGCTTTGATCAGGCATAATGATTTTAGTTTATTTAGATAACATTGCTTGACTTCTCCTTTGGTTTTGCTGCATTGCAACACTCTTATCAGGAAATCAAAATCTTTACGGCTGAATGTTCAGAGCCAGATAGTTTAGAATGAAAACTCGGGCCTTTATATGGATGTGTGAAGCTCTGGGAATAGTGGCACTATCCTTGGGAAATACGTGCTGACAGGTGGCAACAGTGGAATACAAAATTATCCTTTAGCTCTATAATCTTAAATCCCAGCATTTAAAGTGTGTATATCTATATATGAAAAGGAAATGTGGATAAGAGAGCTGGGTCTTTCAGAGAATATTCTAAGTGAATATAAAGGTACATGACAAAATCTGGTTAGCTACTGTGGCTAAAGTATTTGTTGAGTAGTTCTAATGCCCTCAAGGGCATATGATTGTAGGTAGATTTCTCTGTGATATAAAGCTGTGTTTTAAAACAGATTTTTAATGAACATTGTGTACTATCAGGAATCCATTTGACTTTTATGATTTTGGATAGAGTATCCTTTCACTTTGGCTGTAATTGCAGAGCCTAAGGACTGTTACGCTGGCAAGCATCATTACGTGAATGTGTCTGCACTGTGTCTGCCCTGACTACATTTTTCTTCTTCCAGCTTTGTTATGTTTTTTTTTTTTCCCTTGACTATTAGAGATGTTACTGCACTTCAGAATAGGAAACTATTTAGGGGAAGGCTTGTCAAAAATTCTATCCATATAGGAAGGTCTAGAGTCCTCTCAATTTCCTGCCCAGAATGCCTGGAGTTTGTTGAACAGCTAATATTTCAATTTCTATTTAAATAAACAGCAGCAGAACTGACTTGATAAGTGTGCCACTAAATAGATCATGTTACCACTTAACTTAGAGCTAATGCTTAACAGTCTGTTTTGCTCCATTTTGGTGGCAATAGTCATGTAATTCCAGGCAGTTCTAGGAAAGAAACAAACAGTAGTATTATATTGTATTACAGCAGTAATTATATTTTGTTATCTGCAAGTGAAAAGTTGAAAAAATATCTAGTGTGTGAAAGGACATTAAGCAATTTTTTAATTGTCTGGAGGAAACAAAGGCTAATTCTGTTCTAAATCTACAAGATGTTTTAAAATCTGTGGTTGTACAGAACCCATATAACAAACCCTGAGAAATCTGACCTTCTGATAGGTCAGTCTAGCTGTAGCTTTTTTTGTTGTAGGATGAAAAAGAATTTCCAAGTCATTAAAGGTATAGGATGCACACACATAGACAGTAAGACAATAACCCTTGGCAGCTTTAGATAGATAGCTCTAGATTTCCCTGGCTTTTGTTAGACTCCAGAGCACTTAAAACACTTTTGAGAGGTTGTCTTTGTCTCTTCTTGCATGTTTAAAATGTATAAATACAATCAGGGGAGTATCAGTAGAAGGTGATAAAGTTTCTCCTCTCAGCCATTCAGTTTTGCTTTGGTAAATAGATAATGAATCAGGATGTTAAACCTACCTTATATTTTCAGGGGTCACTTGGGCTTTGAGTATACAGAGTCAAATTCCTTGAGCCTGATTCTGTAGCTGCAAGGTGTATGAATGTCTGTTGTTCATAAGCTGGACTTGTGCACCAGAACTGTTCAGAAGGTGGCTTTTGGAAGACAAACAAACCTCACGAGTTACAATTAAAATACCAGTGGGGAGGTATTTTTATCCTTCAAATGAAAGATAACAAAGGTCCTTTTTCCCCTTTTCCTCTTTTTTTTTTTTTTAATGTCACAATGGTCATTTAGATGCAACAGAAGTCTTAGATGTCTTAGCTTCTCAGTTTTTTGAGCATCTTACCTGCGTTCACAAAGTCAGGACTCACTTGCCTTTCTCACAGTTCTGTTTCAGAGCTGTTTGGCAGAAATAAAAAGTCAATGGAGAATGGCCCATTTGTGGAGATGCCAGCAGTGCTGGAGATACTATGGCAGGGCCTGGAAGGAAGCTGTGAAAACCTGTGTGTACACCATCCTTCATTACTGAGGCTGAACAGAACCTTTCTCTGTGTCCTGGTATGGGAGCAACTGTGGGTGATTCAGGTCTTAGACTTTGAATGTTCAGCCCTGATAGACTCATGATAGGTCAAAAGTTGCTATCTGATAGTATATTATTTTCAAAACTGAACAGAACTTTGCCTCTTCCAGCTGATTTAAAAGTCCAAAGAACTGAGAAAGCACTGCTTAGAATGTATGTTAGACAAGAAGGCACCACTATCACCTTTGGGCCAGCATGGCTTGCCATGCAATCTATAAGAACAAAAAGCAGAGACAGTAAAAACCTGGCTTATGTCACTCTGTTGGGAGACAAAAAAGCTGTTTCACTCTCCTTTGGTATCCAGTTCCAGGTTACTTGTCATTTGTTGGCTTTGGTGAGAGAAACCTGAGGGTTTCTGATGACAGGCATTTTCCTCTAGGTTTAGAAGAAGGTTAGTGCTTTTATAAGAGTAAGACTCAAAGGAAAGTAATTATGGACCTTGGAGGAGCTTTACTTTTGATTCTGTATGCCTTTTCCATGCAGTTTTCTTTCAGTCTCTGTTTTTCTCTGAACAGCCTAAATAACCTATGTAGCCTTGATTAAGCTCTCTTGCTGTTAGAAAGTGAATGTATGCAAGAGAGAAGATGCACAATTGCAATCTGTCTTTTACATTTGTTTAGAGGTGATAAGGGGCATTGGAGCTTCCAAATAGACAAGATACTAGTACCCTGTGTTTAATTATTCTTCCACTCTTGAGAGAGGCATACTGTAGGCAAGTATGTTTATTCTCACTTTTCCAGTTGGGAAACTGAAGCAGGAAGGTTTCAAGATGGTTTGGGTCCTAGCCAGAATTTGAACTTGGAAGATATGGCTCATTTCCAGACCTATGTTTAAATGGCAGACCATCTCTCCTTCTTATGCAATATTTTTTAATAAAGATAAGACTTTATGTCCCCTTGCATATGTGGTTAGAAATGGTTCTTTAATGTAAGTGGAGCTGCCTTTTCTCCATGGCTTTTGATGGACCACTACTCTGCTTGACCCATGCTCTTGGGAGGATGCAGTGTCCATGACAAATCTGCCATTTATTCCTGTTTTCTTCCTGCCTGAAGGGGTCTGTTCCCTTATGCAGTGGACCATTCAGCTTTAGGGCCTCAGTAGTTCTGTTACAGTGAATTCAAGATTGCAGCAGGCTCTGGTAGGCCGTGGAGTTCACTCATCTTGCTCTTAGTTAAGTAGGCATGAGCTCCCACCCTGTGTATGACTGAACATCTGTCTCTCTTGTTTGTGACTGTGCAAGTGGGACCTGAAATACAAACCCACTCCTTCAGAGCACGAAGCCAAGTTAAATCTCCAGCAACTTTCTTTCAATTAATCTTGTCCTTGCATTCTTTTCCTGCATGCGTTTCATCCCGCCTTTCTATTTTACAACTCAGCAATATATTCTGTCTTGAAAACAACATTAAGTGTAGTTACATGCACACACACTGAGAGGAGAATATCCCCCCACAGTGTTTACAGCAACACCTCTAGGTGACGGCAGGCAGTAAGCTTTCTTTTTATAGAGCTCCAGACTACAGATCATTAGCTTGATATGGTGGCTCAGTGGTGCAAAGTCATTTGAATATTTATTACCCTTCTTAAGACTTTTGCTTTTCAAGTGGGAAATAAATGTGATAAGACCCCCTTTCTGTCCTCTTCCCTGACATGCTAAGGCACAAATATGTGGAATGGATTTTAATTGTATTTCCTTGAACTTTCGTATTAGAGACCAGCAACTTGGATGCTTTTGAGCAAAAACATGTGTTGAACAACTGCAAAGTTTGTTAGGACTTTTTACAACCTTCCTTCAAAGTTAGATAGGAAGTTCAGCTCCAAAAACGAGTTGAATTTTCAAAATTTAATACATAAATATTCATGTATAATATACAAAAAGGCAGCTTTATAAACGTATATTTGAATGGGGCACTGTTTCTTAAGTGAAGTACAAATTTAAAGGCCCCTTAAAACTGGACTTTGTCAACAGCCATAGATTTTTGAGAAATTGTAACAAACCAAACATTGTGTAAATGAAGGCTTGTGGGGGGAAAAAAGCCAAGCCTATTACAATACGATCAGCAAGACATGAAAGCCAGCAGCAGGCAACAGAAAGGGAGAGGCAGACTCCTGAATATATTTTAAAGGTAGAATGTTGTCAGTGTGTTTTCATTTAGCTATTTTAAGATGTCTGTGTTTCACTTGCTACAGTCACAAATTCTGTGAATAATAGGAATCATTATATGGGTGTAAATGGTATATTGACTACATTTTTCAGGCTCAAACACACCTTCCTTGTTGGCAGTGGAAGGCAATGAATGAGGCATTTTATTAAAACTGGTGCTTGTGGTTCTAATCAAAGGTCACTGGTTAGCTCTCACTTTTCAGTCTCAGATTTGTCTAGATGTTTGATCAGGGGGCTGCAATGAAATTATTATGACAAAGACTTTGTACTAGGCGGTATCTGTCTGCTGGAACTTGAAAGTCTTTGCCACAGTGATGCTGACAGCATGTGAATGCTGAAAGAATGCGCAAGAAATGTTATGTCTTAAAGAAACCTTTACCAAGTATCATCTTCCCTTTGTGTTACGTTTGAAATCATTTCACTTGCTATTAAGGTACGAATGAAAAGGTGTTTCATTGATTAAAGGTGGCGTGTTTTTTTTTTTAAAGTGTACTGTGTGCTTTAAGACAGTCTTCCCATTACTTACTCTGTTCAGTCCCTGCTGCACACAGCAAGTTCATTAACATGCAGATATGCAGTGATTGAAGTCGGTTTGCCTTTTACATTGGAGTTGTCTTGATATAATGAGTTTCTCTTTAATGTTCAAAAAACTGTTGTTACTTTCTAAAAGGGGTTTGTTTGTGAATTTCATTAAATTTAATTCTGTCTTCAAACAATTTCAGTATTGTTCATTTTACCACAATTAACACGCTTGCTGATATTAAAAACTAATTTTTTTTTTTTAAAGAGATGCATTTTAACTTTTAGGCTATGCGTGGTGTGGGATTGTCATTGATGTTGAATGAGACACCTCCTGTTTAACTCACAGATTCAATATTTTAATTGGTGCCCCTGTACAAAAGTAGTAGAGAAAAGTAGGTTAGGGTTACTCCAACTGCTTCTTCTCTGGAACTGGGATAGACAGAATTCAGTCAATGAGAGTGAAAAAATACTCACTGTGCCAACTTTATTTTCTTTGTTAGAATAGACTGGACAAATGGGGAAGGAAACTTGTCTGTCAGATAATCTGTGTTTCGTAAAGAGAGCTCAAAAGGGATTCTTGTTATTTTCTGCTCAGTATTTCTAGTCTAAAATTATTTCTTCACTTGGGAAGCTTGAGGTAGAATCTTCCTTGCTGTGAGGTCAGCAGAAAGTGAACATCCTGTTGCTGAGATGTTGAGTCTGAGTCCTCAGTGACAGGAACTCTTGGAAACTGCCTGGAAAAGAAAATGAGGTGTAGCATTTAAGAAGTGATTGGCTTGGTCTGAAAGAATAAATGAAGGTGATATCAGACTGAAAGTGGGGTGGGTTGAAAAATTATGCTGGAAATACTTTTGCCTTTCAGTAAGTCCAGCTCTGTAAGATGCACTATTACTGCCCTGGAAGTCTCTCATGGATGAGAAATCTTGTGATATGTATTTTAAGGAGGGATAATGGTAGGGAACAGAAGCAAAATCTTTAACTTGAACAAACAGAGCAGGGAAATAGGGAGTAAGTTTACATCTTCCATATTAACATTTTTTAAAAATAATGGCACCATTTCTAGAGCTGTGATTCTGGAACAGTTTTGTGTGAATGGTATCCAGTTATAAAGGTGGTGGCATTGACACTTGGCCTTGATATGAAGGTAAGATTATCATCTTAATTTTAATTTTCATATCTCCATAAAGATGGATTATTTCCAGATATGCCAGGTTACTGTGGGGTGGTTTTGTGGTCTTGAGAAGAATACAGAGATACAGAAGTGTCAAATAGAAGCTCCAGTGCTCCCTTCAGGGCTACTAGCTCTGAAATTTTATATTCATTTCTGGACATAGCTGGCAGAAAGTCTGGTACAGATTAAAAATGATGGCATTTTTGTATGCCCACAAAATTAAAAGTAGCTTGTATTTCCAATAAGGGGCCATACTGCTTTGTTACTATTTGGATACTATTGCAATACTATTGTTAAAGAAACGTATTTTTCCCATTTGTACTACCATGACAAATGAAAGTTAGTAAAATACTCTACAGATAGTAATACAAATATATTCTCATTATTGCAATCCCTATATATATTTCTTTTTAAAAATCACCTTTAGTATATTATTAAATGATCCACAGACAGACTTTTACTGCTATCTCTGGGAAAACATTCCTTGCGTTGATGGTTTTATTATCAGAATCTGTTTAATCAGTATTGAATTAATTTCCTTTACCTCCTAACTTTTCTCTCCAGTGATGAATCTTCAGTATTAATCAGAACATCCTGTGATGAAAATCTGCATTTAAAACTTACTGAAACTGCCAAGTCAAGTCTCGAAGTATAATTCCTAGACACCTCCTGAACTCTGTTCATGTGTCGGATTTTCTTGTATAAATATTCCATTCACTTAACCTGAGATATCTTTTTTTCCCCTGGAGAAACTTTGTCATCTTCCAAATGAAAATGTTCTCTGTGTAGTATGGAGAGTTTATCTAACTTCAAGCCCTGTTATGCAGAGTAGAGAAAGGCCTCTCATTCATGTTGCTTTTATGATTCTGGGAATGTTGGTAACTGTATGGGAAGCCTTAGCTCCTCATATAGGCATTTGCACAGGATATCTGACATGGTGTGAATATTCCCTGATAAGAATTATCATTTTATCTGATTTATCAGTTTCTTGGTAATGATGGAGTGTCAGAGTAGCTTTATTCTGCTGCAAATGAAGTTGATGTTAGTGAAAATTTCGAGGCAAATAGGAGTAAGAAACTGGGCATCTTAGTTGTAGAAATTTAATTTCAGTGAAGACATCTATTGAAAATGAAGGATTCAATCCTAATGAATGCCCTGCTTATTGTTATAGTCTCTTAGCCTGATGATGAGTCCAATTAAAGTCACATAAGACTTTTTTGGGGGCTTCAATTGTAGTGTAGCTCCAGTTGTAAAATTGGATTGTTAATTGATCTTGCCTCCACTGATTTCTGGTTTTCTGTCTTTATTTTTTTCTTTCTTTTTTCTCGATTTGCATCCCTTGAAAGCTGTTGTTAATACATTGCTCAGATCAGTTTTGTTTTGCCTTTCTATCTTATCAACTTACTGTTTAGGTATTCTTTTTTTTTAAGTAATAAAAATGTGTAAATGCTTGCATATGAAAATTTTGTAGAAATAAACTAGATACTTCAAGTAGACCGATAGCAGCAAGGATATACAGTGCCTGCCTGGAATGACTTTAGAGTTTGTTAAAATCAAATGACATTCAGTACGGATACTATGAAGAGAAAAATCAAAATAGACACCTAATTATAATTACTTTTTTTCCTGTCATTATATCCGTACGTGCAGAACAACTGATTTGAAATCACAACAGCTCAATTCGGTAGGTACAAAGGTTTTTCCTTCCTTTTTTTCATCATCCACAGGATGCAATATAATTTCTTATACTGACCAAAGTCTGAAATTTCCTCAAGTCGATGGAAATGCTACCTGAATTAGTGAAATTAATTAATAGCACATGACTGCTATCAAGGTTGAAGACACTACATGTTAATCAAACAAATAAAAGTAAAAGGTTAAGCTGCTGATTTGGTCTCGTAGATGTCTTTTCCAGCTGGACAAAGTTGTGTTAGCATACACTTTCATTGCTTTTGAAGAAATGTATTGGAGACCTAAGAACAACACTTAAGTGAGAGGGAGGAGGATACATTTGTTAGAAGGGCTTTGCAGTTTTGGAGTGTGGAATGCATTAGCTTTCTTCCAGACTTTCACGACCTTTTGGAAATTTTAGTCTAGACTGCCAGTTCCCTTTGTTAGATGAAAAATAATGTTTATTTCTGAAACTAACCATTCATGCCTGTAACTTTCAGCGTGATGTGGAGCAATACAGAAGCACTTCAGTCTATATCTTATATGCTACAGAAAGGACTGAATGCAACAGGTGCCTGTCATCTGTTTTCATATATTTTTGGAAGGAGCTTGCCTCTCTCCCTACAAAGGGGTATATATGCATCAGAAATATCTGCATGGGTGCATGCACATTTATCTGATCCTGAAGGAAGGAAGTACTAGGTTTGTTGTTAGACAATAGCTTGATTCAAATCTAAGCCAGAAAAGCCAATTTGTGTCAGATCAGAAACATACTAAATACATGGATGTGTAAACTCCTGTATGAAATTAGGGGAGGTTGGAATGATGGCAGAAATGAGACTGCCATTATATGCATTAATCGGGAAAGGTCTCAGAAGGGGAAAAACAATGATGTGCTGCAAATTCTGGTTAGGGAAGTCTTACTGAAATCATAGAATCAGTAAGGTCGGAAAAGACATGCAAGATCAAGCCCAGCCTTTGACCACGATCCCCTGGACACTGGGATAATGTTTTCAGTAGGAATATCTAAAGTTAGAGTTATGATTCACTCCAGCACTTCAAGGTGTAGGTGTGATAGACTTCTGAAAGTTGCCTGCTGCTGGAATCAGAGATGTTTGCCAAGAGCCTCCAAAATCAGGCCACTCGGTGGCTACAATATGAATTTAGGATTAGGAATCTTGCTTTAGGTGCTTCTGTTTCAGCTGCCTTACCAGTTATGTTTTAGAAGTGGCTCCCACGGATGTCAATCTTACCATAGCAAAATCTTTAATTTGCTATGCACTTGTAATAAAGCTGGGCACTCATGGATTCTGAGAGGAATGTTCCATGTCCACATGGGACTGTCCCTGATTATAAACTCGTCCCCATTTTATCTATAACACATATAATGCTTTGATATGAGCCCTGATTAAGCTAAATGTTCAATTTAGTGTGCTGATACCATCAAAGATGTAGAAATAGCTGAATTGTAAATATTGTAAATCTTTCAGAAGACTGTCCAAAAATTACTGACTTTTTGTAAATCATATAAATCATGTTATTGATATTGAAAATTTTTCTCCATATTTTTATTTTTTACAATAAGCTTTTGTTACATAAAATCTGCTACATAGCAAGTTTTAGATTAGCTTCCTTTAGCTTCACAATTTCCTAGGATATGGGAGGTAGAAACTCATTTTACCACTCTATCAGTTTTGGCTTTAGATGATTTGTCAAAAAGTACTAATTTTTTCTAACATTCAGAGATACAATCAGAGGAGTTTTTTGTTTTATTTTGAACTATATTTCTTTTTGAAAGCTGCTTTCAGTACATTGCACACAGAAATGCAAGCAAAAAATGATATACAAATTTGGCTATCTAAATTGATTGGAATAATTCCAATAACTCCTTGGAATTTTCAGCTTAAGCAGAAAGATAATAAGACACGTTCTGTTTGGACGAACTATGCTTTCAAGATGCATTTTTTTCACATCTAAATTATTTACCTGCCACTACTTTTAAAAGATAAAGGTTTTGGCTTAGCCTGTAAACTGGAGAATACCACACAGTGTGTGTCTGTATCAGATAGACAGTGACTGAGGAGACTTTTTCCCGTGACCTAAAATGCTTGAGATGCTCTGCACCCTTGCCTCACCCGACATGGAAATATACTTACTGATTTATGTTCTAGGATTTTTAATATTAGCACATCAAGCTGCGATGGGGGAGGAGGAAAGGCGTGAAATAGCGAGAAGTTGCGGCTCCGTATTTTCAAATTGTGAAAAAGATTTTGAAAACCTCTTAAGGAAGCACGTGACTGAATAGTTGGTCAGAAGTGGCAGCAGGTGTGGCTCTGAAAAGAAAGGCATTGTTCTCCCACTGGTAGGACTGGGGGGCTGCGGGGAGGGGAGGCTCTGCGCCGCTGGAATGCCGGGCGCTCCGCAGACACACCATGCCCTAGGATGAGCTTTGTACAGTTGGGTGACAGGCTGATAAGCAGCTCGCTTTTCTGGAACCAGACTCTAAAGTCATTCTCCCAGGGGTATTTTGCGTGTGCAGATATCCATACATTGTTCCATACATTTGCTGTTTCCAATAACACATGTTGCTCTCTGATAATGAGTTGCTGCTTTCAGGGGCAGGCTGTCTCTTTGTTGCTGCAGTACCAGCAGAGGGGCACTGGACTATTAATACTGATGCCTATATCCCATGTTATTTTGGGAAATAATGTTCTAGGCAAATACAAATTATTTTATATTTTTTTGGTTTCAATTCTATGTAATATCCAGTTATAGTTGTCATGAGGTGGGGAGGCACTGCAGCAAAAAAGGCATCGGAGAATAGTCAAATTAGGAAAAAGCAGGAGAAAAAAGCCAGTGTACTTATTATTGTTCAGCCTAGAAATATTTAGGCATCATTTAAAAAGAAATAATGGTGAAAGTTAAGTTAAAAAATATATATAAACAGGAAACATAAACCATTTTTTCTGATATAGGTGCTAAATGAGACTAACTGGCATTTCAAATGCAGGCCTTCTAGAATTTGTACTGAAATATATTTAAGATTTGTACTGAAATATATTTATCCATGTGAGATATCTAAGTGACAAAAATAAAATACACTTCCAGTAGGTGCAGCAATATGTTACATTGACTTTGAGTTGTCCATGCCTGTCCACTGATATGTTTGTGTACATCAACGTGTGTCGCAAGCAGAACAGAGCTGGTCAATCCAAATGTCCTGAAGACTCTTGTGAAAAAATCTAATATGTTCTGACTTTTTTACGCCATGCCTGAGTTATGACTCTGCTATAACTTGCCATCAGGATTTGAACAAGGTGCCTGACTACTTCTAAAAACCATGATTTGCTATTACACTAATGACAGGAATTACTAAAAATCTTTGCTGCCTTATTGACCACTTAAAGTACTTAATATTTCTAAGCAAGCTCATGCTTTTGAGGAGTTTTGTCCAGAAAAACATTTCAAAAAGCAGTTCAAAAGAACAGTGAGGAAATTTACAAGTCAAACTGTGATTTATAATATTATTTTTTTAAGTAGCAACCGCAAAAATAATCATGCTGCTGGAGCCAACAACAGTATTTTGAAATGGTAGGATCTAATGTATGAGGTTATTGCATATGAATGGAGAGATATGTTATTGCAATGATATATTTTATTACTTGCTTCTGTTTTTATTAAGGATAATGAAAACCTTCTGTTTGGCCCTGTGAACAAAACTAATGTGACCTTTCATGTGACCCACCTGTTGTGCTTTCACAATCGATAATAGTTACCTCATGTTAGGGTGATCTGGAAAATAGCAGTGTGCCAGCACCACAGAAAACAACATTTGTGTTTCTGTACTTTGAATTTGTATTTGCCTCAGACCTGAAATTAAGAAAAATATAGGTTATCTAACAAACTGCTTTAAAGGCAAAATATTATTGTAAGAGCATTGTCCGTGTTACTAGCAGATATGTTTTTAAAGGCATTCAACTTCTAAATTATAGCTGTAAATCTGCAGAATTGGCTTAAAATCTGTGATTTTTAATAGTATCAAAGATTGTAGGAAAGTCCAATTAGCTATTTTGAAAGTTACCAGAGTACATAACTTAAAAAAAAATCAATATTTATAGATGTAACTTTTCCCACTTTTTAATTTAAAAAAATTACATTTTTTTCCTGTTTCATGTAATGCATAGCATTTATTTATTTTGAGTGGAAAACCTTGAAGGGCTGATTTATTCTAGACATTATTTTTCTGATTGTATTTGGGTCTTGATTCTGGATACAAACATTTAACCCGAGTAGTGCAGTGTTCTTTTTCTAGGGGTGTGTGATAAATGTATCAGGGTTTCATTGGGATGACTTCTAGGTAATGGGATAAGGATTTGCAGGATCAGGACCCTAATTTCAAAGAGGTTTTCACATGTGGGTTTGAAGTACGTGTGCTACTGCTGAATTTGCTCGACAGACCAGAAAGACTCTTTCCCTTTGGAGCCCTTATGGTTTATCTGGTCAATGGCTTGCAAGCTAAGAAGGATTTACACATTGGATCAATGATCCATGAAATAAGGGGGATTTCCACAATGTCTGTCAGTGACAAGTTACAGTGGCCACACAGTATGCATTTTCAGAATAAATATGGATGTAGAAATATGGAACTGTATAAATGATTATTATATGATACTGCCTAATGGTCAGGGAAGGATGTGAATAATGTGTTATGTGTACTACAGGGAACTTGGTGATTCCTCCGTTTCTTTTGTTTGGATTACGAAATGTGTGTGTACATTCTGTGGCAATAGTCTCTGTGGCAATATTCTTGTGGCTGTACATACATCAAGAAAAAATTAGACCCAGGGAACACAGGAGGTCTCTCAGTGCTACCCCTTCTCTCAAGTAAATGAGTTTTTTTCTCTTCTTACCCAGTAAATGTCCCAGGTACTGAAGATCAGCAGTTGTCTGAAGTTACAAAAGGGGGTCAAATGTCTATAAATGAAAGTGTCCTCTCAGCAGCACCTTTGTGCTGTGCCACGAGCCTGTCAGTTTGAGTCCCTCCTCATGGCAAATGCTAAGTTATGACATAGAGAGAGAGGTATCCTACTAAGTAGGCAGGGCTTGATCAAAAGCCCCTTTGAAGTCAATAGAAAGATTCCTATTGACTTTAACAGGCTTCGGAACAAGCCCTTGATTATGAGGGCATGTAATAAGCTTCTTATTGCCTAATTATGCACAATGATAACTTTAGACCTGTGACCCTTATGGAGGCTGGACTCCTTATCTTCCAAAATATCCACATCCCAAAGTGACCCATTAGCAAGAGCAACACCCCAGGTCCTTTTCCTCAGTTCCTTCTCTTGCCTTAATGGTCTAAGCCTAAGCTGCAGCTCAGCTGTTCTGCTCCGAGTCTGCCAACAGGCTCATATCTTGCATTCCCCATTATTGTACTGCAGTGAAGATGACAGGCACTGCACTGTACATTTCACCTCAAATCTTGTCCATAAACCTGGCAAAGTTCTTGGGATCAGCCGCAGACTGAGCAGGACCATGCAGAAACCGTGTGTGTCTGGATCTGATCTCTGTCAGCGTTCCTGTTGCAACTCCAATAGCAGGAACAGTTTGGTTTCGGTGAAACTTTTTCATTTCAGAGGAGGCTAAAAGTGCAAATGGTGCAGTCTGGAGTTGCATTGGCTTTTGTAAAGAGTCTCCATGGAAACATCCTCCAGGGCGGTGAAATGAGCCTCTCTTGGCCTTCTCCTTCTTCTTGAGTCCATTTGTTGACTGCTTGGTGTGTACAAGAAGCCTCCAGGAGGCATATAGCTACAGAAGGCAAATGTCCTTAAGGAAGACAAATGATTCTTGCAGTAGGCACTTGACAAACAGAGCTTTACTACTGTTCACCTTGGGCAATGTGTAAAGGATCACTGAGGATTCCTCTGAAATAAGAGTGCTAGCAGCAGGATGATCAGTTATATAGATTGAAAAGACAGATTATAGAATGTTTCACAGAGCTTTTAAGTCGCTTGGATTTCAGTATTCCTGCTTGTTCTTTTGAAATTTCTCTTATAAAAACATTTGCTGTTGAGATAATTAAAGTCATGAACTGGCAAGCATGTCATATACTACAAAAAGGCCTCAAATATGTAGTGGGATATCTTGCACCTGTGTTTCGGTAAGGCTGTAGTTTTGTGACTTCATATTAGAATTTTCCATGTCTGCTGGCAGTACTGTTCTTAATCACACTGCTACACAAGTATGAGTGTAGAGACAGCTTGGAAGAAAGGAATATATTAAACAATTCTTTACACAATTTTTTTTTTTACGTGTCTATTTGGTTATATTCTTTCTGTCTGTGAGGTTTGAGGTTAGGGTCAGAATAAATAGAGAATGCCATATATTGTGGTTTTAACGTCTTTCTTTGCTTTTTCTCACTACTTATCAAAATCTGATTTAGGTTCTGAATTACATAAATTCTAAGCAATCTGTAGCAGGACTTATGTCTTAGATTGTTAACAAACAAGCCATTTTGACTTTGCCCTGTGTCTGGTTACTTAAGGTCAAGACACCCAAAAAGGCCTCATTTTTACATGGTGACTGGGCAGGGTTTTCTGACACTAGTATCTGGAAGGTATCTTTGTACTGCTGCTGGGATTTTTTGAATACTGGGAAGACCTAGATGTTTAATTTTTCAATATGCTCACTACAATTTGACGATAATTCGAGAGGAGAGTGCAGATTGGCATTTTTATTTAGGACAGATAAGCAGGATTAGTTTCTCTGCTTTGAAAAAAGAATACTGTTATTTGGTTAAAAAAACACCAGTGGTTTTCATATGCTAGAAATATTTCTGTCAGCCATTCATCTAACACGTGTTATTCTCTTCCCAGATCTTTTCCCTGTTGTGTCCTTATTGCAATCATCAAAACCATTTGAAGAGTTTAATTTAGACTGAAATGATTCTCCATAGAATAAACAGAATATCTCACCTGTGAAGGATGATTACATTTTCTAAATTTGTTTAAAAAGGAAGGACCTTCATAATTCACAAGTGTTCTACTCGCAGTTTTTATGTGGCAATATTCACAAGTTCTACTTGCAAGAGAAGTCTTGCATACTTTAAGTCTGAAAATAAAGCACTTCTGTGTTTGACTACTATCAGCAATTTTATCTTTCATTTTATAGGCACTGAAAGAGTAAGCATCAGTGTTTTGATTTCAGACATCACCTGGCTTGATGTTAGTGGTCTTTTACTCCAAAAATACTTTTTTTCCTGGTTATTTGAGTACTCATGATGTGTTGTGTAAATAAGGAGGTTTCAGATATCTTTCAAATTAGGCATTAAAAGACAGTTGTGGTACAGCTTTAGGTAACGCTAGTCAGAGCCAGAGGTGCCTTGTGAAAGTATTAACTTGGACTTCTGCTGCATCTTCCCCATGTGTAGGTAATTGTCATCTGTTTGCATAGGGATGAGGTGCCTGACTTGCTGTTTAAGCTTGGTTTGGTGAGCAATTTGTTCAGGCACCTCACTGGCACAAGTCACAGTCGAGTGCAATTTAGGATGGAAAGTCAAATTCTTCACCTGCACATAATTCCAACTCTTCCCAGCAGCAATGCTGGTACAGATTTGCTTTGCAAATCAGAGTAGGCTTGCCAGGAACTGTACAAATGATTTTCCATTTCATTCCTGGCAAGAACAGGATCAAAGGATGGACTGTGGTGTGTCTCAATGAGTCTTGCAGCCTGTACAGGAGCTCTACGGCTTTGCTAGCTACCAAAGCTGCAGGTCCTCAGTGATGGCCTCTCATCAGGGCTGTGGCCCTACCAGCCCTGTTACTCTGCCAGACCAACCCCAACGTGTAGCATACACAAATAGCTAATCCATTTATGCAGCAGCATCTGGCTACTCCAGATTTCTACTAAGAACAGGGTCTTTCAATAAGATTTCGATCTCTCCAATTTGTTAAGTACCCTTTGCTCTCTCCTCCATAATTAAACAGATACTTAGATACTGTATTCCATATATCTGCATCTGTGAAAAGATATATAGAATAGATGTTATCTCTGCCTGCATGTGTGAATTTCCATTCATTTTTTAGCGGACAAAAACTTCTGCTGTGGGCCTAAAGCAGGACAAAAATGCTACTATATGTTGTTATTTCTTGGGCTTATTACATAACCCAGTTTATTTTTAGTGTCAGTTATATGGATTTTTTTCCTTTTATAAGAGCTTACATTTTTCTCTCTTTAAAGCTATGTTAAAATTGCTTGAATTAATTTGATAGTGGTTGCTCATTCCTTATACCTATTACCTAGCTTTAAAGTTCAAGGAATTTGTTCAGTATATTTCCAGCAGCTCACAAGCTATGAAATGTCAACATTTTCAATGCAAAAGCAGCTGCATGTGCTTTTGTTTTTTAGAGTTGAACTTTAGACTCTGTTGAACCAGTTTTTGGCATCATCTTTAGAAAAATCAGGGTCATCTCAAGATGGAGTCTTACAAAATTAGTAACTACTTTAAGAGCAGATTCATTTTAAGTACCCTTAAATAGCTGCTGCAGTTTGGTTAAGTTATGTATAATTTGATTTCAGCTTCCTATTCCTTGAAAGACTTGGATATCTTTTCCTTTTGCATATTCAGGATTCCCCATGTCCCCGTTTCTCTACATTGTCTTCCAGTGTTTCACAGGAACAGACTTCTGTTCATCCTGTCATATTTGTTCTGTATTAGAAACAGTATCTGAAAGCCAAAGGGGAATTTTGTATGCAGTAGTCTGGCCAAAAGTGTATTGGTATGGCAGGATTTCTGTTAATAAAAAGGAAGAGAAAAAAGAAAGAGAGGGACAATCCCCCTTTAGGCACCATCAACCCCCAAATTTATATATTCCTGTAGGATTTTAAAAGTTGAAGAAAGGTAAGCAGTTATGTTCTCATTTTTCTTGAATATCTCTCAATTCAGGAGTATCCTGCATCTGGCTAGCTGTGAATGTAAATATATGTGTAAAAACATGTTTTATAATTTGAAGTTATACTGTCTCTTAACTAAAATAATAGCCCCGAAAGCAGTGGGCTTGTCATAGATGATATAGCTCAGCTTTTATATCTGCTGTTCATCAAAAGAACCAATGAAAATTTCATTCTAACTGTCAGCCAAGTAGCTAGAAAAATAAAGTAAAGACTGCTGATGCCAGAGTATGAGCAACACAGTAATTTGCTAAGACTAATATGCCTGGTTGCAACCTGATCATATATGGATCAATTGATGATATTTTAAATTAATTTGTCATGTGACTGACTTGCAGTTCTAAATTCCAGGAAAATATCACCACTGAGTTCAGTGAAAAATAGCATTGTTTGTTCAACACAGACGTTTTTCAGCCAGACAGTGATGAATGTGCTTGCTAATAATTACACAGGAAGTTGAGAAACATGTATTAGAATAGAATAGATATATTTTTTTTACTGGCAAACTTCTGCTTTTTTTTTTTTTTTTTTTTT
>VXBQ01011932.1:733793-818043 GCA_013400175.1 Phainopepla nitens | reverse complement strand
TTTAGGATTTAGAAAAGGTGTTATTTTGTCCCAAAATAATTTTGTATTACAATTAATTATTAGGAGGAACAAGGACAAGGAGGAACTTGCTTTCAGAATTAAACAGACCCTGAAAAAAAATGATCCTTGTGGCTTAAACTGTTAAGGATTTATTTCCTTATCCTTCATTTCTTTTTTCCTTCTTCCCTGTTCCTTGCCATTAAATGGCAGGATTGTTTTAATTGTTTAAAGGAGAGGGGACTGGGGATGCTGCTGGAGTGTCAACTTCTCTACCTAAGCCTTGCTGGCTTACTGGGCTTTTCCAGTTCACTGGTGCAAGTGCAAGCATCAAATGGTTCATATACAGTTCTGATTCCAACTTACTTGGCAGTTATTTCTTGAATGGCCCAATTTTACATGTGATTAGTTTTTAATTCTTAAATCACGACATAAACTGTTTGTATCATATTCCTGTAAAAGTCTGCTAATATGTAGGAGATGATTAACTGGAAGTGCGAGTTCTGTTTTTCCCTGTACATCAGTGTACAACCACTGTGGCTTCTGTGGGGACTCCTGGTTTGCAGCTGAAGGCAGAATTCATCCCGAAGTGAAAAAAAGAAAAGTAATGCAGATTTTTAGGGTGTGACAAGAATAACATTACAAGATAGATAACTATAGCAAGGCATAACAAGAAAACTGTGTTTCTGTGAAAAGCAGACTGCAGTTATTTCTGGTCTGATCCTGGTTTCTGATTCACAGTTTTGAAGGCCAAAACATATAGAAATGAATATATTTGTGCATGGGAAGGACTTGGGAAATCTCTGCTGGTCTTGTTCCTATTTGGGTGGGCAAGAATAGGGCCAGATGAAATATCTTGCTCTGTTTATATCCACCAGCTTCTCTGTTCCAGTAGAACAGAATTGTAGGAACAACCATGCACTGGGCTCATGATGAGTTCATCTGCTTAGCAAAAAATGTCCATTTTTTGAAGCTAGAAACTCAGTCTCAATATGTTCAAGGCAATTAGATCTACCACTATGTCATGTAGTACTCAGTGCTTGTACAAAATTTTCATCAAAAATATGCCAGAATATGTCACTTTTATGAATGGTAAACTGTTAGTTTTATTAGAATAGGTAAAGTAAGGACCTATTGAATAAATACTTTTTTTCATTTTTGAAGTGAGATAGAGATAGTAGGTTTTCTCTTTTGTAAAGGTAGACTCTATATCTAATTACTGTATATCAAATTAAATGAGGCTCCACTGTTTCTGAGGAATGATAAAACTGAAGTAACACACTGGTGAATCAGCTCTATTGGGTTTAGCCTTTTCTATATTCTGTGAAATTTAAACCAAAATATTAATTCCACTAGCCTGAAAGCACCAACATCTTTCCCCTGCAGTGTTTTTCTGATGTAGCAGTTGCTCAAGATTTTAAGGTGTAAGTTGAATGATTTCTCTTAATAGTTATACATTTTGATTATATTGATCCTTTTGAGGTTGGGGTATTGTTATCACCACATTGTGGTTGTTACACGTTGCCGTGGTGAAATAGTTGGAATAACAGGGACACCTCATAATGCTTTTGTAAGGTGGAAGTAATCTGATGAATCTTCCTGAAAGTGAATACTTTTGGTCTTTTCACTTGTTGGTAGAGACTTCAGAAAGTCATGCTGGCACTCAAAATATACAGGACTATGACTTGATGGCAATTTACTACTTGTTACAATATTGTTGGCTGTGATAAAATTAAAGTGGACAAAAAGCTGTGGGAAATAAATAAGCTGTATTTGTTTTTTTTAATCTCTGATGTTAAGAAATCTGCTCTGAGATCCTGTATAAAAATAAGGATGTAATGTGCAGTTTGTTTTTGCCAAGAGGGAGATATAGACTCTTTGGAGTGTCACCCAATGAGGATGACACACTATGCAGTCAGATGTTTATTTACTTGCTCATATATCACATTTTGCCTGTCTGATGGCTTGTCTAATAAGGATGAATGCAATTGTGATGCCTCAGATTGCCTTGTGCACCCATAGACCTCTTCACCAAACTGACTGTTTCTAATTTCTCACTGTTACTCTTGTGCAGATATATTTTTGTGTGATTCCATATTTTATACATCTCTTTTTTGCATTTTGCTATTATGATTTCATGAAACTTGTTTCTTCAGAATGTTTTGCTGAGGAACTATCCTCTCAATGTTACTTGCAATAATAGCTTCTTTAATTTCAATCCAAATGTCTTATGTAATTTTATTACTACTTGTTTCATAAATTTTTGTTCAGTTCTCTGTGTGTAAAATAATTCAGTCTTTTATCCTTTTACCTGTCAATTATCCACCTTATATCTGTTATTTCTATTTCTTTAGCTTCCCAATTTATATGTGTGAAAACTTTGATGGGTGCAAATCCATGTTGTGGTATGACCATAGGGTTTGAAATCCTGTGTTTTCTAGTATATATATTTTTGTGGTTTCCATGCCATATGTAGTGCAACACTTATTTGTTTGCTCTGGAACTTGTAATTGGCATTTGGGATGTATTTCTACAGTGCACTATTTAAAAATGCATATTTGCTTGGTTTTTTCATATATTTTCACTAATTGGGGAGCAGTTGACCCATTCTGATGCCAACCAGGTTAATAATTTATATGTTCAATAAACAGAAGTCTTTGAGAGGAGCATTTATTCCACCAGGGATAATATATTAATCCTTAGAGTATATGTTGCAATAGGTTTGTATCATTTTGTTTTCCTGCTTAAGGGATACTTGTAGGTGAGGGACATAAAATGTAGACCTATCCTCAAAATTCCTAAGAATAACTGAAATGTTTAGATTTGAGGGTCACTTCAATATTGAATTCTCTGATTCTTTTTTTTTTTTGATGCTATTGATGCTGTCCAGAGAAAGCTGAGAATAACATCAGTACTGCATAGAAATTTTCAACTTCTGATACAAATTTTTCTGACAGAGATGACTAAGACAAGGGCATTAAAGGCAATCTGCAAAAGACTCTTATTGATGCTTTTGGAATTATGTTCCATGTTCTCATCATGGTGTGTTTTTTTTTTTTTTTTTTCCTGTAGAAAATCTTGGAAACTACGAGCCAAAAAAGAAGTCTAGTATCATTCAAGATTAGTCCATATTCCCTAGTTCTCCCGTTGTTTTTCAGGCTTTCCTACATTTAGAGCTCTCCTCATACTATTGCAGTGCCTGCAGACACTGAAAAAAAATATGGTAGGAGAGTCTAATGTGAAGTATTTTTGATAGTGTTCTTCAGAGTATCATTGTGAAGTGCCTTTGGTTCCCTTTACTTCTAATAATTTGACTTCTGGTGGATCATTAGTTTGATTTCAGAGCCAAGAATCTTCAAAGAAAGTGATTTCCAAACTCAAGGCAGTTCACTTTACCCCTAATAGCCTAGATAATGCTTTGAATAATCAACATATAGAGGTAATGCAGAGAAATGAGTTTGGTAAGAGACCAAACTTTGTATGTGAAGGTGAGGACATTAGCCAGAGGTGAAGACATTCCTTCTTTCTATCCTGGTAGAACTTCCTAGGATAGAAGTCAGATTCTGGTGTGTTGAAATTTCCTTTTGAGGCCGTGCTTTGGCAAGATGCTGCCTTGTTGCTTATAAAATGACTAAAGTGTCTACCAAATGCAAGTGCCAAGTCAAAATATGTTCTGTATTTTGGTAATTGTGCAGAAAGAGCACCAGATGGTTCTGATGATGAAGCGCTTTGGGTGGGATCATCAAGTCTTAATGGATGGCAAACTCCAAAAGCTGAATTATCAACCCCTCTAGCAGCATACTTTTTATTGGAGTGGACAAGTTATTTTCGGAGACAGAAAAGAAAAAACTCTATTTCTTTGCATATAGCTGAATAAAACCCACTTAGCTTCTCTGTGGGAGTGTCTGAAGCTCAGAATACTTGGGCCTAATAGAGAGGGTGCCAAGTTATGTTTCCAAAGTGGAAAAATGATGTTATGAATAATACTATTTTTGTTTGAATAGTTTGATATTTTCCCAGCATGCCCAGTTTTCATGGTGTGCTGCAAATATGTAACTCTCCTACAATATCAATATATCCTACATTTTGGGTTCAGGTGTATAGCAGTGTTGTTTATTTTCCACATCTAGTCTGAAATGTCTCAAGAGTGGTCTCTTCTTTTAGAAAATTTTCCTATTGGAGGAATTTGGACAGGCCACATGTAGAGCAAAGAAACTAAAAGATTAAGTAGCAGATCACATAGCTCACTTTTTAACTCCTGCAATGTTGCTTGATTTCATAAAGTGAGTCCATTCAAGTTGGAAACGTTGATTGATTTGTTTCTGTGGTGTTAAAATTTGGCTTTTAATTTTAATACCTTCCATTCAAGGCTGGTAACAGCACAACTTGTAACTTGTGTGCTGTAATCACAGAGGGATTTGTATGTATTTGAATGAAATGTTCTGCGTGTGATTTTTTTTTTCGTTTTGCATTTGTACATGTTTGCTAAATCCTAGTGATGGTAGCATTTGCTTCCAGTTTTTACGCAGGAATACTATTATCCTTGCCTGAAACTATGCTTCTTATTGTCACTGAAATAATGGGAAGTTTCACCATTGACTGCAGTGTGATTACAGGGTCAGCTTGTTGAAGTACATCTCGGATGAGGCATATTTGAGCTAATGAGGCCGAGTACGGCCGTCACTCACACCATGCAAGCACTTTGGCTTCTGTAGGACAGGACTGGATCTTTGAAATGCTGCAAAATTTTGTTTCACTAGAATGTGAGAATCCTGAAACTGATGTTGCCACATAGCAGCAAGTAAAACCAGAATGGCCTAACTGGTTATGTTTTCAGACCATCTTTTTTTGTCTGCAGGAGTCAGGTTTTAAAAACTGTTGGGACTTGCTACAGAGCACAGCTGCTTGTCCATGTAGGGAGAGATATCAAGAAGAGTATCATATATGATTGATGGGAGACTCTCTTGTTGGCATTGAGCCACGTTGCACATTTTTTTATATGATTGTCTGTTAATTTTTGTACGTGCACTTAAGCAACTTGTGATGAGTTCATCTCAGAATCAGCATGGTTACACAGAGGATTCATCTGACTTATGAGAGTAATGTAATTTTCTTAAACTTAAAACTTTTAAAATATTTTAGTAACATTTTTACTGAGTTTTTCAAAGCTCTACGTGGCTTAGACTGGGATTCTGCTGTCTCTCATGTCATTAAGTAGAATCTTATTCTCAAGGGGCTGACTCATTATTTCACCCACTATAGGGCACCAGAATTAGAAATGTGTCTTCCTAGATCTTCAAATTATGGCTTGAAAGTTCCACAAACGTTATGTTGGCACTTTGTTCAGAGGAATGTGTCATGTAACTCTAGTATTTTCAAATATTTATCTTCTTGTAAAGTACTTTAAAATTTCATTAGGAAGTGTTATATAGGTGCAAAAGATATTCTTGTGGTGATTAACAATAGTAATTTCTGACTTTGCAATGAATTGCCAGGTAATTATAATTCAGTCAAGTTCTACAGATTTCTAAGCGTTTCATTACCTCTTTGGGATGAAAGAATAAAGGATAAATCCCAGATTCATTAAAATATTTTTTGTTCTGTGATAAAACAAATACAGAATGGTTTTAACCCTGTGTCCCCAGAATAGCCATGCTTCCCTGTGAATTCAGAGGAATCCCTAGGGTTTACTGTATTTCTTTGAGGGACCATATCTGTTCACATTGAATAGTGTCTGCTATTTTGAAAATTCCTGTCCTCTGAGAACTGTAGACTTTTCAGTCTCTCTGTGACAATTTACACAGCAATGAGAACAATGGGATCTTGGACGTAATTGTGACCTGCAGCATCACCCTAACACCCTTAGCTGGAAAGAAAGTGAATTAAATTATTTGGAATCAAGGAGTAGTCAGCAATAAAATAACTGAAATGTGACCATTGGAACTCCAACTAGCACTTTACAATTTCTTTAATGAAGAAAAAGGAGAATAAGGAAGAGAAGAATAAGGATTAAAGTCAGAGATATCTTCTAAGAACATGATCTTGGTTCCTGAAAGTGGAATTTCAATATTTTCTCTTTCCTTGATGTCCCAGAAATTTTTCTTATAAGTTTACTTATACACAAACGGTTAAATTTGCAGTGCATTCCAAAAGTTTCAAAAACCAGAAAAAGAGGGCAGGGTCGCCTGGAAAAAGGGTAATTTCTAGCTCAAAGGAGCAAAGTGTGTCAAGTTAATGTAAAATAGAGGAATTGGAAAATTTTATAATAATAACAAAGAATAAAAAAGAAGACAACCTACATACTTTATGAGTGCCAGGGAGTAGTTATAACTTGTACTCTAATGATTTCTGATGAATGTTGCTCTAATGTTCACTCTGGTGTTCATTAAAAAGAAAACAGATGAAACACCGCCCTAAAATTCCACAGCAGGACCTGCTTCATATAGCACAAGACAGAAACACATTTGAAGTACTTCCTATAGAACTTTCTTTTTAGAGAAATCTAAGTTATTCTCTGTATATTTTTTCTTTCTTCCTTCCTCTCTTTTGTTTAGTTAAAGCAGTGATAAGATCTTGTAATGAGACATGTCAGGCTGATGAGTTAATTTGGTGAAAATTTTAGGTTTGCCAATTTCTTGAGTGTGAATTTTTTTTTTTTTTAAGTAAGATCAGTATTCTACTTACATTTTAGAAATATCGCATGCAAAGCACCTAGTAACCACCCCTCTAGCCATCAGCTTTTCATTGCTGCCTGTCAGTATCTTGCTGAGGGCAGGTGCAGATAGCCTGGGGCTCAGAGATGTCAAGCAATGCTGGTAAATGCCTGGAGATATGGTTTTATATGACTATCTGAAGAGGCTGTGACTATCTAAATAATTTTCAGCACATGAGATACTCAACCCTTCCCCCAAACTTGCCTTTAAATCTGTGGCTTGGGACATTCTGTCCTAAAGCGCAAGGTAACTCTGACTCTGAGTTTACTGCTATGTGATTCCTATAAGCAGTACAGAAACCAGGCTATGAACAAAAAATTGATCTTTTTGGACTGATAGAAAGTAGTGCTTTAGCATTTTAACCTCTTTGACTTTAATACCCAGGACTGGCTTAAAGTAAATTGGACTAAGGGGCCATCATATAATTTTTTTGATGGGCAATATTGCCTGCAAGGATTTCTATCTGTGGTGAACATATTTCAGTTCTGGTTTCAAAATATCTTGCAGAGGTGAATTTTGCAGGAAAAATAAGAAATCCAAATCTTTAGATGATAGACAACAAGTATTTGTCAAAATCTCAATGCAGATTTTGACAGTGGTGTCACAAGTGAAAAATCTAAAGAAACTAGGGCTACACTTAGTAAAGTCTCCCAAGGGGTGAAATCTTATCAAACTGATAGTTTTACCATTGAAAGTAAATTTCTGTTTCAAAGCGTACTGTTTCCTTAATTACCACAATTTTTTCTTGCTTTTTAAACTAATGAAGTAGTTATCCTTTAGGAGACACTGATAGGAGACCAAAAGGTTTTCATTTTGAGGGCTTGATGAGATAATGTGATTCATATTTTTTTGTGTGATCTATTTGTCCAGCAGGTGAGAGTTAATTATCTTCAGGACTGATAATTGCAGATAATAACAAGTAGAAGGGTCCTTTGGGCAGAATACAAAGCAATATCCTTGCTGGGGCACTCTGTGCAACATACTTGGGAACAGTTTTCCCACAGAGGATGCACATGTAAGGTGGGATTCTGACTGAATGGATCCTGAAAGAAAGAAGTTTTATTTACTTCTTTTTCTAAAGTGAAATGAAAATTTTCTCTGATTATAGTGTCAGGATAAATGAATTTCAAAACTGGGAACTGAGAGGGGAAGTTAGTGTACGACTAACTAAAAAAAGGATTTTAGCTATAATTATTATGTTTCAGGGTTTCAGGGGAAGAAAACTCCAAGATATGTAGTAAGGAGGTTTTGTCCCTTAGGGAATCTGGGGAAGTAGACCTGAAGGCAGACATTCTTAAGGCCTTCTAATTGATTTTTATGTCCTACTTAACTAGCTTTGAAAAATCTTAGCTTCAGTTACATGGGACTGTCCAACAGAGAACCCCAATATTTTGTCTAGAATAATATTAATTTCAATGGGAACAAATGGCACACTTATATTGTAATATAACAAAATAGACGTATCAGAAAAATTGTTAGTCTGTGTGCAGCTGACTTACCTCCTTTTCCCTTTTCCCTTTCTCTATTTTGTTTTCCTCCTTTTTTTAAACTTTTTTAAAAATTTAATTGAAACCAGTAATCTCTGGGTTTTTTTTAATTGTTGTTGTTGTTGTTGTTTAAGTACACCACAGTTGGGGCAGGTCAAGTCTCCAGTTGTCAGGGAACCATCAAATCCATGTTCTATTTGGGATAAAAAATTATGCTGGAATTTTAAATATGGTGATGTGTTCCCACACACTAGTATTATTGTTGATATCTCTAAAATATCAGCTAAACATTTCAGCTGTCTTACCATTTTTAACTCTTGGAAATGGTACTAAAATGGTAAAACTGGGCTTTCAGAATTACCACTCCCCCTGCCCCCCCATATCTATAGATATAGAAATTATATATATATATATGTATATAAAATATATCTTTTCTCAAGGGCTTTAGTTTCCTGCTACTATTCCAAGACTTGTCTGTGCATATGTAGGTGTTACACTATAAAAAAAATTGTATCAAGGAGTTTGCATCTGGTAAATGTAGCACAAGGACAGTTGAGTAGGTGTTTAAGTCAAAGTGCAGTGAGAGAACCTGATGAAGATGTATCCTAAACCCTTTCTGTGGCCTGAGTGCGGCAGCATCAGGCACTGAGGGATGTTCCGTGATTCAAAGCCTCCCAACTTACCTAAGTTTCAACTCTACATGTTCTCAACTCTACATAATTTTTGATGTTATGTCGGGCAAGGAAAATACTGTCACGGAATTTGTTTTTATTTTTCTTTCCAGAAAGACCTTTTCTTTTTGCTCAGAAGAGGTCATCAGTTACATATACAATATAAAAATATGTATAGATTATAGATATAAAAAATGGAGGATAAAGAGGTACCTATAAATATAGACAGTTGATTTGCATCACGAATCAATGCAATTCCATTCTGTTGTGTAACTGAATTTCAGTTTAGTCCAATCCAGAGCTCACGAAGCTCATTAAAAAGACTTAACTGCATAGTGAATTACAGTTTGAATAATATTTTAGGCTTTTTATACTGTTGCTTTCAGTCATGGGACTGAGCTGAAAGAGCATACCCTCTTTTAAACATAGTAGGCCAATGCTTGAGCAAAATTGTTTTAAACATATCTGCATAAAAAAGAGAAGGGAACCTGACACGTGAGGTATTCAAAAGATAAAGGGAGCCAAAAACTACTGAAAGTATTGTTAATTTTAGTACAATTTGGCAAGAAGAATTACATCCAAGTGCTAAGCTAACAGCTCCTGGTATGTGTATTGTTGCATAAAGATAGTATTATGTAATGAACAAAAATGTTATTATTTTGTGTTAAAGTTACATCCAGAGAACCCTTATGAGACTGTATTACAGTCGTGCCAGGACACCCTGGTATAGCTGCAAGTCCCTGTACACCTACAGGAAGATATTAAAAACCCATCATTCCACATGGTGAGAGTATAGTTGAGACCCAGAGAGACAGAGAGAAGAGAAGAAAAAAAAAAAAAAGGCCAAATATTATAATGCAGGTCAATGCCAATGCCGCCCTCTTGGTCTTTGTGTGGTTGATTTCCACAGGGGCGTGACAAAAGTGGGTCTCTGCAGAGTGACCCTGGTTGTCCCTTCTGAGCCATGTCCTCTGCAGCCCATGGCTTCTCCAGCTGTAGAGAGTAGCTCTGGAAGTGCAGTTTGCATTCGCTGTAAAGCTTTCTCTGTATTTGTTACACCCTTCTAACAGCACCATGTACTGCAAGGGTTTTTACATTTGGAATCCCCGTCATACTTCTTGGGGCTTGTAATGCTGTAACTTTTCATTCAGGGCTTAATTTACCTTGTAGTGCCTTCAGCACATGGATCTGCACATGTAAATGCTGCAGAAACAGGCTGGTTGTGAAAGTTTTCTCTGTTTCCTTTAATCCAGTGGTATTGATTAGGAATGCCCCAGCCTGTGGCTGTGAAAACGCCAAGTAGCTCACCAGAAGTTCGGAGGTGTTTTTTGTGTCCCAGCACACCGTGTGAGTGGCAGTGGGCTGGTGCAGGAACTCCAGGGAAATCTGAGTCCCTTGATGTGGGAGCAGGGAGCCAGCAGCACTTACCACCTTTCCCCGGGCTGCAGAGGCTGTCTGCAGCCGATGAGTTATAACTGGAGCTCCTCCTCTCCCTTCAGCCTTCCAAGCAGCGTGGTGTATGTCTTGTGGTTCTTATCTGCTTGAAAGTATGCACACGAAGCTTATCAGATCTGGAATGTTTGCACCCTGGCTTTTATAAGAAACAAAAAATGCATATTTAGGTATTTCTTTCATCTGCACGGTGAATTAGATGTTTTTGGTGTTTTCAAGTGTAATTTTGGTGGTGGATGTAATAATACATTTAAATTAGTTGTTGGAGATATGCAATACTTTTTTATGGAAGTCCTTTTTAGACTTCAGCTGATGCTATGCTATGAAGTGATACTACATATATTTTGTATTCTATGCTCACATCCTGTAATGATTGGATGCTTTGTAGATCTGCAAGCAGACAGCAGAGAAACCTTCCCAAATTGCCTGTTGAAGACATTTACAAAATAACACAATTATTTGTTAGAGAAGAGATGATAAGGAGCTTTTATAACCAGTTATATAATATAACACTGCCAGGTAATGTGCCACTAACGAGTGACACTCTTTTGGGAAAGACAGGGAACCACTGTCTATGCAGTTTGGCAAAAGTGGTGATGTTTATGGGGTTCCTTTTTTTTAAGAGGTAGTTTACAGAAACACCATCATTGTATGTGTTTGTTGACATGTTTTTTGTAGGCAGATGTGAGGTTGCTCTAAACTGGAAGTCATGTAGTTTACGTAAGTGCTAACCAGAGCTAAACTGGATTAGAGTGGGTTTGTGGCCAGTCATCTCCAAGTGTGGGCAGGGTGAGCTCATATCTCCCTGCAGAACTGTGGAGATGTGGCCTATTTTAGGTCCTTCTTTTGAGCCTCATTTCTGTAATAACAACATCACAGCTTCTGGGGTGTAGAATTGTAAAGCACCACTGCTACAGAGGGAAGAAATACTAGCTCCTTTTTGTGTATAAGGAACTAAGAAGCCCAAAGCAACTTCTGCTGAAGGTTGAGCAGAAAATCTGCAACCAAAGCAGCAACTGAGTACAGAGCTTTGGAGACCAATTTTTAGTCTGTATGCGCTGTGGTGTGGTTCTTACCTCACTGTGATGCAACGTGTGTTTTAAAATGACCACTTGTGGAACAGGTGGTGTGCTCTGATTCCTTCTTTGATGGATCACTTGGCTGCAATCTCTGTTAGGGAGTACAAAAATCCAGATGAAGATCACTGCAGAGGGACTATTTTAGAAAAGTGATAGGGAAACAATGTTGTAGTTACTTTGGTTTGGTTGGATTTTTTGTTTGTTTATTGGTTTTTTTGCTATGCATAGAATAAAGAAGAGTAAAGGCTTCAAGAAGCAAGCCAGAAAAGGCAGTAAAATACAATCCTTGAGTGTTTGAACAGAAGTGGAACAAAGGGAATTTGCTCGTAGTGGTTAATTACTGTGTTTGCTTTCATGTTTCAAAATGATCAGGTATGAAGAATATTCTGTGTGTAAGTAAAACATTTTTAATTGAACCATCTTGAAAAAGTGTCCTTTACCTGAATTAAGGAAGATTTTTAGAAATCCAGTTCAAAGGTTTTCATTACAATCAACCTACTGCCTCCTTCATTTTTGTGATTGTGTCTAGACACTTACAGGTCATTAATGATGCTTTAATTGTGAAATATTGCACATTTAAGGGTGTGAAATTGCTATGTGATTCAGGCCCTAAATGTGTAGTTTCATTTCTGCATTATTCCTTTTTCTCATTTCACATCATGCTATAATTCTGAAAATAGTTTTTTAACAGTTTTTAAATGATACGTATTTTGGTCCCAGCAGCCCACAATGATAGGCCACATTTTCAAATGATATAACATGATGCCATGCTTTTTACTAAATGACTGCTTCCATTTTTTGCTTCCAGACTTCCTTCATGCTCACTGGTGACTGTGCACAGAAAATACAGGCTACCTGTAGAGGCTCTATCTTAGATGAATCAGAATATTTTAATTAAGGACTTTTTAAAATTAGTAATTTTTTTCTGCTTTCCAAAACCAATCATTTTTTTTTCTGAAGACTGAGAACTATAAGAGTTATAAAGAGCTGACTTGGTGAAAAGATGACTATTTTATAACTAATATTTGGCTTTTTATGGAATTTTCTTTGGTTCATAACACATAGGGTAAAAAAGAACCTACTGTCATTTCATAATCCACTGTTCATAATCCATTTGATTTCTCTCTAGTGTTCTCTTGGTGTCAGTATGTATTTGCAAAGCAAGCCAAAGCTTAGCTTTTTGAAAATTGAGTAATTTTGAAGGATTCTGATAAATTGTTGGATGCCTGTGTATTATTCTTAGTCAGGTCAATGAGAAGTGGTTACCATTTACTAACACTTTAGCAAGGGTGCCTGAAATCAGAGCATAAGTTGCTCTTATATCAGCTTTATTTCCCCTCTTTCACAGTAGCATCGGGAGAGCAAGTCTTTAATAGGGATAGTAGCAATCTTTTAAACATGCAGGAATTGAAGGTATTCAATTCAAGGAAGAATGTTTTGAAATCATTTCAACTGCAAAATGTCTGAGAGAAATTTCTGGTGGGATTTGTACCAATTAGAACTGCAGAATACTTTAAAGACAATTTTGTCCATTTATATGTTTAGGCAAGAGCTCTTCACCTGTGTAGTCACCTGGAGTTCAACTCAAGACATCTGAAGTGAAAACGTAAATTATTTGAGCTAATAGAATAATTTTTTTATTAAGGTTGTGATGGACAGAAAGTTTTCTACATGGGTAAGAAAATATTTTCAGTTTAAGAAATAGTACTTGGACATCTAGAAATAATAAAAGTGATGGAGGCTACAGAATATAGGAATACAGGTGTAATAGAAGAAAAAGTAGTTAGCAACCACTCCATCTAATTAGGTCATGGGGTTTACTTTTATGTGTCTATGTGTTAGCTGTGTTGTCTTTCTTTTGAACAGAGAACTGTGCAAGGTAAAATGAGTCCAGGCAGTAAGAAAAAGGTATTTTCTTCCATGTAAACTCTAGGTACCTCATGCTTGAAATGTCACTGTGAATAACTGTTTCTGGTAGATCAGCCTGTCTTCAGCATTTTTCTTGCACTCTGTGCTGGTAGACTATGGGTATTACTGAACCCTTCCTGGACTGCACAATTTAATTAAATTTACTAGGGAAAGTGGTTGAAGGAAAAGTTGGTTTTGTACAGTCTGCTAAATGCAACAGACACCTCAGCTCTGATGAGTCCATTTTGAACAGGCCGTGCTCTTCGGGGTTGGGCTTTTTCCCCCTACCCTGCTCAGCTCCACAGTGGATAAGCTTGCAGCTGATTCACAGCTCGGAGGTGTTATCTGAGCAACAAGCCTTCCTTTGCTCAGGATCACTGAGTACCGTTAGCCCTGTTCTGCGTCCTCCCTTACTTGCACTATTGCTGTAAGAATTAAGGCATCACATGCATATTGTTCTGCAGGATTTTTTACCAAACTGAACTTTTTCTCTGGTAGATTACCAGAGTGCTAAAGCTAAGTTTAAAACTTTGTATGTTTAACCTTTCCCCCTAATTGCTTGCCCAGAATAAAGGTTTGGTGCTTTGTTCCTAAATTCTCAACATGAGGTGGTGTGCATTAAAGTGTATTTATACTTTCAGATTAATTAACTGTGACCTTATGAACCACTGTCCTTGTTTAATTGGTGGCTCCAAAGCACACTAATGGCATAAATCAGCTGATAATGAGATTCAGACTTGCTTTTAAAATATATAATAACAACACTGCATTGATAGAGCAAATGAGATTTGTTGACTCTCTGTTGGTATTACAGGAGAGAAGACACAATTAAATGTGTACTTTCAGGATGGGGGAGGGCTTGGTTGGAATGAATAATATGCACTTCAGGGTGGGTGTATGAAATAAGGAGGATATTCTGCATCAAGATAAGTTTGGTATTCTGTCCTTGTCTCTAGGCACTGTGCAGTACTGGCTGGTGCACTTTAGGATACAGAAATCTTGTGGGAAGGTGTTTCTTAAAGATTACTGGGGGCTAACAAAAATGACAATTTCATCTTTAAATATAGTTACATGTTTTTAAACTGAGCTTACACCCACTGTTTTATGAACTGCAAATTAATCAGATAGCTCCCTGAGAACAAAAAGGTTTTGACCTAAACTAGATGCCCGGGCTCCATTACTATTTTCAGTTTAATGTTACCCATATCCATCCTCACATTTTGGAAAGAAAACAAGGGCTGTGCAACAAAGTTTCTTTGTTTTCCTAAGAACTAAAAATGTGCTGTATGTAGACCAAACAATAAAAATAAACTACTGAACTACCTTCTAATGCATGGGGGTTCTGGAGAGAGGAAACCATGGATATTTAGAGGCATAAAGTGAGTCATTGTGCTAGTTAAAGAATTTTATAAGGCGAGCTCTGTGGGTTTGAGTTGCATCTGTTACCTTTCCAACTAGAACTGAGGGGTATGCAGGAAAAAGAATGTTGGATTTAATCATGCCTTATAGTGACTGCATTGTACTTAGGCTAAGCTTCTAACTGGGATCTAGACCATAAGAGAACAAAATCCTTAGTCTTTCTTCTTTGTATAAGTTTTGCCTTAGATGGGTTCCAGTTAAATGACCTAAACAATAATTTTACACTCGGTAAGCTGCAAAATGCTGTTAACAAATGACTTTAAAAAAAGTAATAAGTGTTCTGTAACACTTGAGAATGCAAAAAAGGAAAAATCTCCAAGCCAGAAACCCCCTCATAGCTATTTTCCTTATTAAAAGATAACCATGCATGTATTTATGACAGTTCTTAGAAGCCATAATGGACTGGGTTGCTATGGTGTGAGATGCAGAACAATGAAATAATTGTTTCTCTTGGTATTGGCTTCCTGGAAACAAATTCTGTGTAAATTACTTGGCTGAAAGCGTGACAACAGTCTTGTGTTCTGTTTTATTTGGTTCACGGTTAAAAATCTTAACTATTTTATAATAATAAAAATGTAGCATTTATCAGTTCTGGGCTTTCTTTTGTTTCAACTTTTTTTTCTTTTATATTTTCAGGTCAATTTCATGAATTCAAAAGCAACTTACCAGTGATTTCTGGGAGCTGGGGCTGATTTTCTTGTGTATTTGTAAGTATTTATCCTTTTCCCTGTTATGTGCATCTTTCTAATACTCTTTGTCATGGGGAATGGAAGCAATTTTGAAATGTCACTGTTGCATCACAATTTTAGCATGTTTATCTAGCAAGAATTTGACCTTACTACTTTTAAACTTTTGGTAGATTTTTTTGCTACCAACTTTTGCTATTCAGAGGAGCTACAAATACTGAATTAACAGTAAATATTATTATTTCAAGCTTTATTTGGATTTTTGTAATAATAACAATGATGGGAGAACAGCTTACAGTAACACATCAATGGTGGCACTTGCTACCAACACCACTGCATCATGTTTTTGCAATGAAAATAATTTCTAGAAAAGAACTGGGACTGTGACTCAAGGCAGACAGGCCTTTTAGAGGAAACGCTGTGGAGCGTTATTGAGGAAACACTAGGGTGACCACCATCTGCTGAACTAGGAATACATTTTTAAATCCCTTGGAGAAATCTGGCCTTTATGGTTTCAGCAAAACCATGGTCATTGAGGCCAGAGCTCAGGAACATGGTTCAGAGTATGCCCGAGTTCAAATACATCAAAGGAGACTACACCTAAACAGAAGTGCTTTGAGAAAGGGAAAGCCAGAGGAGAGGATCTGGGAGGAAGAAAGTTATTAATGAAACAAATAGAAAGCTTTCAGAGTTGCTGTTTTGGGTGGTGCTCAGCTTTAGTCAAGTATAATACGGAAAATCTAATGGCCCCTAGACTTGGCATCATATAAATTATTTCAATACCGCATGTATGATGTAGTATAAATGAAACCAATCTATGCAGCTTGTTCACTTAAGTCACAAATATAGTTTATGGATAAATATTTATTCAATCATTTGTGGAAAAAGATGTTCACAAAACTGCATTCATCAGGGAAAAATATGGCTGGTTCTCCTCTCAATATGGAAATGTGTTCAATTTGTACTAACCCTTCCTCTTTACAAATGTTCATTTTCACATACGGTTTTGCTGTTCTATTTGCCCTTTCCTTCATTTACAGGTCAGCATTTTTTTTAATGAACATTCTCAGTCAGAGATAAAGAAAATATTATCAAATAAGATAAACAGTTTAAAACCAAGTGTTACCATTGAAAAATAGTTTTGGGAAGGCAATATAAAGTGATTACTGAATTGAGAGTGAGGAATTTGTTATATTCTTTCTGGCTTTGCTACTGCTTACTTTCTTTAAGCAATCAGTTTCTTTTGTTCATTTTTCTCTTTTATAAACGGAAATAGTAATATATTAATCTATACAAAGAGTAGCTCTTTATACCTCAATATGGAACACATACTTTCCAAGGAAAGCAATGGAATAAATTCAGTAGTAGTTTCATAGTGAAATTTTTGTGTGCCAAGCTAATTGGGTGAGAAGTTGTAAGTACTGTTCAGTTCACGTTCATGTAGTATTAGAAACATAAAAAGAGCTTTATGAATTATATTGTGGACTGCTGGTCTGAGTCCTGCTCTTCTCGGCTGACATCAACAAAGACCTGCAGTAAACAAGAGTGATGTAGAAAAGTACTTTGAAAACAATCCTTGTGTTCAGGTCAATCAAGTAAGTATTTAAACTTCCATGAGAGGTATGGACTCTTTTGGTCACACGACTGCACACTGGCTGTTACAGGGAAAGTTGTTAGCACAGCTGAGACACCTGACATATTGTGGCCATGAGAGCTGGGACGTGGTTCAGCAGCCTGAAGCTGAGTTGGTGGCTTCATGAAGGGATGAGCCACAGCCTGGCCTGTGATTGGTGTCCTCTGCCACCAGACCTCAATCACAGTGACATGAATATCTGGAGAAGCCAACACTGTGCTGACTGTTCTTCTCTGCTTAAACGACTCATTTTAGTGTTTAGCACTATATATCTAGAAACATATGTTAACCTTAAGTTCACATAAACTGAAAATAAAATGAAATGTAGGAGGTACTACTGATGGATTCAACCCTGTGTTTCCTCACATACTGAGAAAAGCATTGAAGTACAGCTTCTACAGTAATATAGGTTTTGATCTTCTTAAATAATCTCTATTGTACGTCTCCAAACTTACAAATATTCTGTACATGAGTTAGGCGGATACAGAATCTTACGGTAACAGGACTATGTACAATGTCATAAATGAGACCGATAAAATAGACTAATGGGACAGGTTGTGACCTGAGGTACCTTTCCATTTAAAGACTTGATTTCTGCAAATACTTATGCATGTGAGCTGACTGTGGAAGGTGATGGACTCAGGATCAAGGCTTGAGGCTGAACAAATAGGCCCTAACCAAAGAAGGAGGTTGAGCTTCAGGGGGTGGTGTGGAAGTCAAGAAGTTTGCTTGTATAAGGAGTTTTGAGAATAAATTCTAAGCAGTATTTTTAAAAATGCTAATGAGAAGTGTATACCTTTTTCATGTTATGCTACAATATTTGGGTATATTTTTTTGTTTGTTTGATCTGTACTCCAAAGGGAAAGAGTGCAGATCAGTGCTGGGAAGATTGATCTTTGAAACTGTGCATATTTTTATATGGGAATACAGCAAGATCAGCTAAATGCTGCTATAGGTCTATACCTAAGCTATTTCATCCGGGGGCTATACTGACTTTTTCCTCAAATTTTTGAAAGTTTTGTCATAGATGCATTCTGCGGTAACATGTAATTACTTGGATCATCCAGTTCAGGCAACTTTGGGATTTTTTTGTCATATTTGGCTAGTTTTGTTCAGGGGAAAACAGGATTGATGATTCATACAAAAGTAAATTTCATGGAAAATGTGACATTTGTGCTTTTGTTTTATGCCCACAGAGTAATTGTACTAACTAAAGGTTACTTTTTTTTCAAGAATGTGGTTTTAACATGGTTTAATTTATTTAATTGTTCTTCTCAAGTAGGTTTGTCCAGTAGTAAACTGCAATAGTTATTTAAAGATGTAAATGGCAAAATAAATGTCATCTAATAACACAGCATTTAAACCCAATTTTGCTTGTGCACCAGCAATTAGATACATCTTGGTACTAGCAGTTCAATTTCTCTGTAAACATTTTATTGTTACTTGACTACAATGTGAAAGTACTGACAGAGTGAGAAAAATAAAACACAAAATGAGGGGTGTTAAAGTCCATGAGACTTCAGTGTCTTGAGCTCTACAGTGAAAAACCTGTTTTGAAAACATGGTGAAAAAAATATAATTGTATTCTGAAATAAAATCAAATTTCTTTAAAAATGAACAACAGGATTTTTATTTTAAGAAGATTCAAGAAGAGAACCAGAAACACTTAGGGAATGCACACATGCACACACATTATGACACAACAAAACTGACATTTTGGATAGGTAAATTTTATCGTTTCAGACACTTAGTCTAATCAGCATATCAGCAGAAGCATGCTTTGCTTCAAACTCAATATTTAATATTTTTCCCCAATCTTATTTTTAAGGCAACATTGATACTTTTGTTTTGTTTTGTTTTGTTTAATTTGGACTGTTTCTATTTACACCATGAAGCATCTGACCAAACAGATTTGTGCTTTGTATTTATACCAGCTTATTTAAAAGGAGAAAAATATTTAATTGTGAATATTTGTATAACAAAGTCAAAGAAAGCAAAGCTTATTTGAATAAAAGAAAGATATATGTCTTTGGTACTATTACCTTATGGGTTTAATTGATCATGTGTGATGTTCTACTGAATTACAGTTAATGTATTTGAGAAAATATATGGTCTCTACTTTCCACAAAAACAGTGTACTGAACCCAAGTCTCAAAAAGTTGATCTCCATTTTTCTCTTCACAAGACAGGGCTGTCAATCAGCATTTTGGTCAAGGAGATGTTTGCCAGCTTATCATATACCTCTTTCTATAAAGAGCTGAGTGTTTCAAAGTTCCTATTAAGACAGCAAAGTGATGCCTAACTAGAATCTCTGTTTGCTGCAGCATCCATACTTTTTTTGGCATATGTGTGCTGGAGGTATCAGAGGCTTTTATCCTCTTCTGCCTCCTTTCCTGCTGACATTGTCACATGTTAATGTAAAATAATCTGGTTGAGCCATCATTTAACTAGACCCACAGCAATTTGAAGTTCTGTTTTCCTGGGTTTATTTTTTAAATGGCGAATATAAAATAGATTTCTAGTGGAACCCTATCTTGCTGTTTTTATGTAAGGGTTGCAATACGCAAATTTTCTAGTAAGAAACAAATTTCCAGCATATAACATGTGGTGTAATAAAATAAAAAGAAGACACCTGCCTTGAAGAATTTTTTGGTCTGAGAATATTTTCCTAAATAGGCATATTTTAGATGTTCTTAAGAGACAGTAAGTTGAGCAGAAAGAAAATGGAAGCGGGAAAAGCATTTCTTTATACTCAGCTAAAACCTAGTGGCCAAAGACATTTGCCAGTGAGGATCTGATAGGTGCATGGTTGCATCCATCTGGAGCTTTATAGTTGCACCTGAAGAGAGGAGGGTGTGGGAAAAGGACTCAAGGGGAGGGAAAGGTGCCTGGGCCACCCCTCTGCTAAGAACAGGACAGAACTCAAATACCAAAAGTTCCATTTGTTTTTCAGTATCTGAAGTTCTTCCTCCCCAGCCTGTGCTTCCAACTGGGATGTCTGATGGACTCCCCTGTGTGATTTTATATCAAGCTGTGTGGTTGTGGGAGGTCACCTAGGGACTTCGAGTTCTAATAGAAGGAAAGTCTGTTGCCTGATGCTGGCACAGAAACCTGCTCCTATCTGAGTTCCCCTTTACCTTCCGAGTGCAGCAGACATTATTTTGGCTGCTTCTCTATTGACCATGCTGTTTGTTGCTAGAAAGTAAACAAATAAATGGGTACATAGAATGCTTGTATTGTGAAAGCATTGTATTCATTTTAGACAGTTTTTCTTATAATAAACAAATAATGCACTTAAACTACTTTTGAGATTTTGATATTTAGCATAGCATAGAAATCTCCTTCAGTTCTTTATGAAGAAAGAAATGTATGGCACTAGAGAAAACACAGAAAATAACAGTTTTAATTTACATAAACCCAAGGGGTTTCAGGCTATAAGACTCTTTAGCAGTTACTGGAACGAGGACACCATCGTGGGCAAGAGCACTGTCCAAGCAGTTCCTGACACACTGCATGAGGCCAGGGGCCACACATGTTGTCTTTGCTTATTTTCTGATGAAGTTGAACCATTTAGTGAAGCTGCTGCTAGAAATGCTTTTTCTTTTTCAAAGGGTTGTCATGCTCTGTATGTAAGCGGGGCTTCCTCACTCTGCTGCTGCTCCATATGTGCGCTGGATGAGATCCGTGCAATGCACTAGATCCATCTGCTGTCTAAAACCTCCTTTGCAAAAGTGCTAAGGAATAAAATGCAAATCCTCTTCCAAACAATTATATATGCTGTTGAAGTTGCATACAATGCTTGGGAGAGTGGAATAGGGAGTATTTCTTTTAAGAAGCCCAATTAAGAATTTTGAAGCAAAGTACTTGCACAAGTCCATACCTGGACAGGTTTTCAGCAAGGGATTAGCATTTATAGAGAGCAAATATTTCTGGAAGAAATAGTTGTTCATCACAAACCCAAAGTTTCTGGTAATTTAATAACTATGATGCAGCATCTCAGAAAAGCTGTAAAGAGAATTTTCTGTAAGTAATAAAGAGTATTATTATTATATGCTGTGAGTAATAAATTATATACAGTATTTCTCATTTTACATAAATAAGACAAAGAAGGTCTTATTCTACGGTATGGATGAACAATACCAACAGCTGATGTCAGCATTAACTTTTCAAATCATATTACTTAAAAGGGTGAGGGTTATAAAGTGTCCACAGACAGCTTCATTTTCTCTCTGTCTTCCTAATGCCCATATCCCAATGGCTGTTTGATTCATTTATTGACATAAAACAGAATTGCTTAGAACTAACCACTCATTCATCATAATCACAGTTATAAGAGAGAGCAGGGTAAGAGGTTAACTGCTTGCTAGATGTATCAACATCTTTGGTATATACCGAAGCCTGACTCAATAGAAATCTGATAATGGTCTGCTGAAGGTAAAACATAAATGTTAATAGCTAAATAAAAAAAAAAATTATAAAGACTGTGCTGTAAAATACATTTCAAAAGTTAATTAAAAAGAGCTGGTCAAAGTGAAGCCCGCATTAAAATGTTACTTTAAGATATTAAAGATAAGATAAAGTATAAAGGTCAATTTTAAAAATAAGTGCATTTAAAAAAAAATAAATTCCCATAAATTTTTTTCTTCTTGGCAGTGCTTTCATTAATAATTACAAAACAAATAATGTGAAAATGTTAATTTTTTACTTTTATTGGTCTAAGTTCCAGCACAGTGATGAGGAATTGATATTTTTGTGTGTCTACATTAACAAGACATTGAACAAAATCAATTTGAAGTAAGTGGGAGCAGCTTCTTTTCTTAATACATGCATGTGATGGATTCAGCAGTGTGGATCATAAAATATTCAAAGGCTACACTTAATTGTGTAAATATAATCCTGGCTCTGAAACTTGGTCTCAAAGATGCTCCCTGCAGGATCCAAAAAGCCCCAGGGAGTAATTAATCCAATTCTCCAATGCTAAAACAAAGCAGGTTACATGAGTTTTATCACTTCAGCCTTTCCCAATGAAACAGTTCACAAAGTGGAAAACTCACTCAAAGTTCTTGTTTTCAGGAGCTGAGACACGTGGGCTTTCAGAAGACCTAAAGTCGTGTCGGGCAGCAGAGTGAAGAGGAGTGAGTAGCCAGCAAACTGGCTGCGTATAGGAAATTCCTAGTTTAGTATATATTTTCTACTCAAATGCTTTACTAGTTTGGAATATAGCAATTTTTATAAAAAATTGGTCACTGCTGTGACACAACTGCAGTTACATCTGCTGAACTGACCAGAGTGAAGCTCAGGAATCTGAAGCCAAGCTTAGTAAGGTGAAAGTGAAGTAAAAGTTTTCCCCCGCAACCCTCACAATCAACTATCTCAAACTTGAGAGGTGTTTCTACAGCAGGCACAGGAGATCAGAAATGTGGTTAGCTTCTGAGTGTATGATATTAATTCCTGATTCTATTTCAAACACTTTTATGAATGTCACATCAGGCAGCCCTTTGCCTTTCAGAGATGTGAAAATGTTTCAGAATTTACCTGGTTTACTAAAAAGTTCTGTGATGTTCATTAATTCATTCTTGGTTCACCTGTATTTCTGGGATATATTTTAGACTAGAGAACTCTAACAGAAATGCTATAAATTTCTTTAAAATAGGACATTTTCCCTTTTCTTTGTATGTCTTTTGGATTTGTTTGTACTCTTGACACTGTGTTTCTTTGTTCCATCTTTACCAAGTGATTATAGTTTGTGTAAAATACAGCAGTGAATTTAAATAACTGAAATTATTTGTTCTAAGATGCAAATTCTTATTTGTCAGCACAAGGTTTCATGTCACTTTGCAGCTTCTTAACCCAATCTTTTTAAAGTATTATTAGAAAGTCTTAATTTTATGGAACATTTCCTCCTCCAAATCAAGATACAGATTTTACTATTAATTTTTGAAAAGCCATTTACCCTACAACCATTTTGAATCTCTCTCATGCCCTATATCCACTAAAGCACAATTATTAGAACTCTCTGGTCCTATCTTGCTTGGGCAGCTTTTTAACATAGCCAGGTAATTGGCCTTTTAATTGATTATAGATTAGGTAGCTCCCCACCCTAGCAAAAAGTCCATATATTTCCTTACTGTGTTCACTAAAGCCTGAAAGTACATCTGTGTTGCTAAATACGTCTGTGTTGAAAGGAACCTTTTGCCCAAAGATCTGCTTGATGCAAGCTCTGGTATATTCACTCACCTCGGAAATAACAGATATTGGTTGCTGTCCACTCTAAGATTTTTCTGACTTGTTATGGGAACCTAATCTCTTCTTAAAATTTGGGGTCTTGAAATGTGATAAAGAAAGAAGGAAACAAACTGTATTTTTGATCCTTGGCAGCCCCATTCCTAAATAATCCCACCGGGGAGGTGACTATTACCATCATCATATCTGTGCATAATTTTTCTGCTAGTTACTAGGTTTTTGATGTCTTGTTTTAAAGATGTTTTTCTATGGACATAACTGTAATTTTTAGAGGATTATGAGCGAAGCATAACCATACACATTCAATTACCTTTTTTTCTGAATTCCTCAAAAACAGTTGGAAGACCTGTGTGCTCTTACTCCAGATTTCAGATTTGTACCTTAGATAACCTTAAAATTTGCTCCTCGCAGGTGGAAACTGCATTATTATTGAATAATTATATAATTATAGAAAAATAAAAATTTCTCTTCCTGTAATTTTTTAAACTGAATTCATACATTCTGATTGCCACAGTTTTCATTATGGTTTTGTTTCATATTTTGCAATATTGACCAATAAGTTATAACAATAATCAGTGTTGTGCACTGTTTTAAACATTTTAGGCAGAGTTCACACATTCAAAGAGAGTTGTTTTTTAAGACCTCATAGATTCTTGTACTTTCCCAGAAACATGCTAACCTAGCCTTTTTTTTAATATATTTTCCTCTCTTCTTTTTTTAATTCTGGTGTTTTGTTTCTGAGTGTGAATAAACTCCTTCATTCCTCCAAAACAGCCATCCCTTTGAGATGTCTGTTGTTCATGGGTTTTTCCTCACCCACCCACCTGCCGTTAACTGTTTGGTTACCGCTTGAAATACTTCATCATCGAGATTCAAACTCATTGTCCCATGGCCATTGTTGCTTAGCAGAACACCCATGCTTGCTTTCTACACAAACACACACACAAATTAATAACTGAGTGGAACTCCTCCTCCTCTGTGCTCCAGAAGGAGCTGCTCCAAAAAGAAGCCATTTATAGTATCAATAAGCTGCTTCTCCAAACCATGTACAGATGTGTTATTCAACCAGTTAATATTGGGGTAGTTAAAATCACCCATTATTATTTTTCTGGCAGATTTTGCCACTTCATTAATATCTTTCAACATACTGAGTTGCTTGGCTGTTCCTTCTTTTACATGGCTTATATCATATCATGCCATCACAGCATATTCTGTAGTTTTGAGTTAATTGCCCAATTAACAGTGGTATTCATGAAGTGCTAGGAAAATTCCACAACTAATGATTTGGACAATTTCAAAATAGGTTGGTATTTCATAGTTTAAAATGTCAAACATGCCAATAGCTGCAAGCTTAAGACCGTGCAGGCTTAGAACCCAATAGCTCAAAAATTCTGCATCTCAAAAATCATAATCCAGCCCTCAGAAACATGTTTCCCAGACCCAAGTATATCACTGTAGGGAAGTTCTGCACTACATTAATTTCTTCCTAGACCAGTGAGATGGAAGTATGAAATGGAGCCTCCTTGGCTTCTCTGTATTTTGTGACAATATGGAATAAATACCTTCTGGCAGCAGTGAATGCACCCTCACCCCCAAGCTGGCCCCAGATGATGTTTATGGCAGCACTGGGGACACTGGTGCAATAATGGTTGTTTATATGCTTACCAGACTCAGGAAAAAGAAGATGTGAGTGAGTTGGAAGGTTGTAGGATTTGCTAGGGCACTTTTTACTTTTCTTTCTCGCTGCCTGGATTAGGTAGGGATATTAACAATGAGTAGTTAGCTTTGATGGGTCATTGTTCCCAGATGCAACTGAGAGTTGCCAATAGGCTCTCTAGGCAGTGATCTGATTTTTTTTGTTTTGTCTCACCAGCTGCCATGCAGAGATGCCAGGAGATACAGATCCTCTCCCTTCTGCCTTTTCTCTATACCTTTTGTGCCATTTGCGAGGTGTAGGAGTGAGGTCATGCCATGGAATTAGTTTACAGAGTCTGGGGAAGGGCTGGGGCAGTAGAATAATTTCATTATTACTACTGAAGAAAGACAGTATTCATTTTCAGTCTTGAAACTCAGGGTCAGAGACATGCGTGTGATAAAGGAGACAAGCCACTGCCTAGAAAGATCACAGGCTCAGGGGGCACTTCCAGCATTTCACACAGAATCATAGAATATCCTGAGTTGGAAGAGACCCACAGGGATCATTGGGTTCCACTCCTGGCCCTGTGCAGGACAAATCACACCCACAAATATCACACCATGTGCCTGAGAGCATTGTCCAAATGATTCTTGAGCTCTGTCGGGTTGGTGCTGTGACCACTGCCCTGGGGAGTGGTTCCAGTGCCAACCACCCTCTGCCTGAGGAACCTTTTCCTGATATCCAACCTAAACTTCCTCTGACACTATTAGAGCATTTTGAATTTTCCTACTTATCCAGTCTATCGAGACTGTACTGGTGATCTAATGCAAACTGCTCGGAGGTATATACATATGTGATTAAGGCCTCAATTCAGCAAGGTGCTTGATGTACTTTGAGGTACTTTATTGCAAGAGACAGGACTTTGCAGGAGTTAAAATCCTGTGAATACTGAGGCCATGATTGTACTGATTAGGTAAGTATGGCTGCTGGATAGCTCTTTTTAAAAATCAAATTACTAAAATACTGAGTTGTTTAGATCTTCCTTTTACTCCTTCTTGGAGTTGTGGCAGATTCTTTAGGATGTTATAATTTGCATTTTATAACAAAAATATAGTGAATTGTCTTGTCTCATTTCTCTTGGCAACACAGCAAACTATAGTTAACATTTTTCATCAGTATTCTGTTTAGAGTTTTCTAAACTGAACAGTATAGTGGCAACAGCTCATTTTTAGATGCTGTTACAGTTCTTTCACATCTTTATAGTACTGTAGTAAAGCTGAATTTACTGGCTACCTTGAAAGCGGAGTAAGGCAGCATTAGAATCTACATTAAAGTGATTCAATACTCTTTAGAGAAAAGCCTCCTTAACATGAGATCAGATACAGTATGTGTTTTGGGGGTAGTTTTATAAGGATTGCCAATAAACTTGAACACTACCAACAACAGCTGTTTTTTGAAATATTGCTCTGTCCAGCCCAATGAAATTTAGGGGCTTTTTCTTTGCTTTGTATATGATCAACATTAGCATTCACGGGAGAAGCACCTGGAAATGGAAGGGAGGCTATATCCTGGAGACTAATTTGGTGGTTTAACTTGGTAAAGATGGGAGGGATCAGCTTCCATGTACTTGCTTCTCCTTGAGAGTTAGTGCCAGTCTCCAGTCTCTGGGGTAAGTACCATGCTCTGATATAATTTTCCTAAACATTCTTCTTGGTGGCTATTTAGATTCTTTCCAGTTTGGGTGCAGAGAGAGGATATTTTTCATAAGTTTTCATGAGCTAAGAAAAAGTGAACCCTTCAAGGTCGTTCAGTGTTTGTGTCCAGGCAGGTTGACCTGTGGTTATTGCTCCTGGCTTTATGGCTCCGAGCAGCTCATTTCATCTTTGTTTCCTTTCTTAATCTTTCATAATTTTACTTTTTATTTTTTTAAGCTATAATCTTAGAAGAGATGGCAAATTCTGGTGCCCAAAAGAGGGATTAGCTACAAATGGCTGTAACACTGCTTTTAATTATTACAGTTATAAATACAGTAGTTGTAGTAACAACTGCTGCTACTTGTATTACCGTTCAGAAGGGGCAATTTAAAACTATTGACATGCTAATAACTCTCAAGCTACCCACATTCACTGGGAAATATCTTACTGCTTACAGGGTTCTTCATGTTCTACTTAGAGAAATTTTACATGTTTCTTCCCTTTTTGCCATTTTTCAATAAATATGTGCCAAAGGCTTATTTTCAGATTAAGCTTCAGCTGTAGAAATATCCCCTTCAGCCAATCATAATTTTAGAGAATATTGCATCTATATAGCTGTGGGAAAAAAATTGAGGTTTTTTTTTTTTTTGTGCAAGATATGTTCATGCAGTTCCCATCTAGCACAACAGAGCACTCAGTGTTCATCAAATAAATGCTTTTGCTACCTTGAATGCAGTAGCATTTGATGTTATTTCTTTCAAAATGTGACAGATTTTAAATTTTTTTTTAGGTCAGATTTAGTAAGTTAATTATATTGGAGCCTTAATAATTTTTGAGAATATGACAAATGAATGTCATCATCAAACAGAAAAATACTAAAAGGAAAATGAAGATATCTTTTTAAAGTGGTTGTCTCTGATTCAATTAAAGTTTTTGTTTTACTCTAAAGTAGGAACTATAAAATTAAGTGAACACCAAAATAAGTTCTTTCTGCTATTAATCAGTTGCACTAATTTTACAAACTGCAAAACTGTAGGTATGTAAAAAAGTAGACTATTCATTGTTAATATAATCACAATATTACCATTAATGACTATAGAGAAAAATGCAGTATTACAAACTAAACAGAATAAAAGAGAATTATTTTTGCAGTTAAAAAATTGAATTGGCAATTAAGAGTTAACTTATTAAATTAAAATGGACTGGTGACAGAACATAGATATAAGTAGTAAAATATAAGTTCCAAGATCTAGAAATATTTTGTGTTTTATCCAGCAACTAAAACTTTATTTTGTGGAAAATGGTATTTATAATAAATATATTAAACTTTCTCTTTATAATTTAATATTCATTGTTGATAATGCTAAAATATTTTGAGAACTGGTGTTTGTCATTCAGGTTAGGAGTTTCCAAATAATTGGCTAGAGCCATTAAAACAAGTGGTTTTTTTACCCTTCCAGTAATGCATATGAAAAGTCACTGAAATGTATTACAAATATGTAATTCTGTCCAGGGAAGGTATAAGTGATATTGCTAAAGGGAACAGTTTTAGCTTTTAGCTCTTTGCACTGAAAACTAAATTACTTAGCTGAGTCAAACTTACTTTATAATTTCTCTGCCAAATTTGACCAAAGATTTCTTTGGTAGTGTTGCAAAAGTCTATTTGCAAAACCACTTTTTATTCCAAACAAAGCTGAGAGAAGTGTTGAATTCTGCTGCCCTAAAGTGTTCTTTCTCTCTTCAAAGATGTAGGATTACAATTTTTGGTATTTTTGTGAGTGGAAGGGAGAGGTTATCTAGTGTTAGGGAAAACAGCATTTTCTTTGAGAATTTTGGTTTTTTTTTAAAGAAAACAAATACTTATCTCACCAGAACAACCTTGTGGAATAGCCCCTTATGCAGCGTTTAAGGCCAGTTTATTTGAAACAACAGTTCTACAAACAGGGAGAAAAGAAAGAAAAGGATGATTCCCAATTACAGCTATTTCCTGGACTGTTTCTCTGTTTTGCTGTCAAGAATCTAAAAAACCTGAGAGTTTGCAAACTTTAAACTCTAAAGGTGATCCCAGACACATCCTGTTCTTGGTTAAAGGTTCTGCTATATCACTGTTAGGACAAAAAAGTGAAGTGCCTCTCCACCAGCTGCGGAGAAAGAAGGTGATTTGAATGTTAATGAAGGACAGAAGTTTCATAGTAACAGAAAAACAGAGGCTCTATAGATAAGAGAATATTTTCCCAGGACGTCTCAGTCTGCAGTTGTTGTAACCGGAGGAAGTAATATTACTAAGGAAGTATTTAAATGTCTTTAACAGATATTAGATGATGAAGTGGAGTAGTCATTATATTCCTATCCAAGCTGCAGCACATGAGAGGTCTATTGAAACACAGTCTTTTGAGAATATCCATTTAGTCCAGTTTCTAGACTCCCAGATTAGTTTGGGCATCCTGTTAATCTACAGAGTTCTAACACAAAAGATTTCTCAGAGAAGTTACTCAAGTTTCTGTTTAATATGGCAACAAAGATCATAGGTTCAATGTTTTTATAAATTTAAATGCTGACACTCCCCTCTTGCCCTTCTGTCTCAGCTGGAAAAAAATCCCTGACCCAAACAGCATTGAAATTCTTTCATGATATATCCACGAGTTTTTTTTTTTTTTTTTTTTTTAACATGTCTTGTACCTGACTGTGCCCTTGAATCGTTCATAGCTCTCAATGCAAACATAAGAATTCCTTTTTACTCCTGCTTTCTCTTTAGTTCTGGTCATTCATTGTTTCAGGGGTCCCATGACATAGTCCATTCTTTTTAACTGTCTGATCCGTTCATGTTGGTCATCCTGTGAACACAAACTGGCATTCAGGGCCTTCTGTGCCATTCCCCTTTTAGTGTTTGAGTCAACCTACTTGTACTTTGAGGTATTTAAATCACAGAATGGCCTGGGTTGGAAGGAACCTTAAATATTATTTCATTCCAACCCCCTGCCACGGGTAGGGACACCTCCCACTAAGTTGCTCATTCAACCTGGCCTTGAACACTAACAGGGACATCCACAGCTTCTGGGGCAACCTGTTCCAGTGTCTCACCAGCCTCCTAGTGAAACTTCTTCCCAACATCTAATCTACACCTCTCCTATTTCAGTTTAAACTCATTCCCTGGTGTCCTATCACTACATGCCCCTGTAAAAACTCCTTCATTGGCTTTCTTGTAGCCCCCATTTAGATACTGGAACATTGCTCTAAGGTTTCTGCATAATGTTTGGTTATTATTAAAAGCATTATTATTGGTGTCCTCAGCAGTTGTTGGGTTTTTTTAAAGCAGATTAACAGGAAAGTAGCAGTGAGTTCACAATAGCACCACTGAATTGCTCAGAGAATGACTGAGAGCCTATAAAGGTACTGCATTTGTCATTCTGATGGATGACTTTTCCTGCCCATGAAATAAGGGAAGTAATCCGTCCTCATTCTGCTTATTTCTCTCTAAGCAGAGGCATATATATGGTTGCCAAACTCTCCTTTCCATTCTTCAACTAATCCCAGGGAAAGATGGAAATATGTTGAAAAGCCTGTGACACATGGTGGATGAGTAGTTCTTTGCTCCCAGAGCGCTCATCTGTAGTGCTTGACAGCCCTATGCTTTTCCTTGCTCTTATTTAGTATCTTGATGGAATTGCTGTGGGATCCATTAAGATTAAATTTCTGCCATACATAGGAGATGTGTGGCTTTCTGGAATAATAAAGCCCAATTCTGCCTCTCTGAATACCCAGTAGAGAGCAGAATGGAGATCAAACTGGCTTAAGCTAAAACCAAGGAACATGCAACAAATGGTGTCCCTCCAAAATGTCTTTGTTGCTCTCTGTTGACTGTATCTCAAATGGACCTCATAGATTTCAGATAAATACGAATAATACTCACTTTGCAGGAGAAAAAAAGGGAGCTCTGTAACAAAGTGTTATTTCAAAATGTTGATTTCTGAGGACAATCGGAACAATGAGCTCTCTTTCCCCCTTAGATTCTGGGTTTTTTTGCTTCTTTTTTTCCACATCCCCACCCTGTAATTTCTTCTGTGTGAGATGACAAGCTCTGAAAAGCACTTATGTAATAGTCCATAAGCCTATTTAACTTTCTTGCTAACTATCTTTGAATACCTATTGTTGCCACCATTACCATGATATCTGAGTATCTTCCAATAATTTTTATTTTTTTGAATAATGCTAACTTTAGATCATTTAAAGGCGGGAAGTGATAGCTTTACTCACAGTTCCCAGTCAGAATTGGAAACTCATATACAGAGTTTTGAGAATCCTCTCTTGTGTCTTATGTTGACACTGGTCAAAGATACAGAAATTATAAGTTAGGTTGCCTTTTTTTTTTCATTTTTTCTTATTTTCATCAGGATACATCTGTATTCAACAAACAGGGTGAATTAGCCATTGCTGGGGGGTTTGGTATTACCAGGACAAGTTCCATAGAATTATTTTGATTTGCCAAATCTAAGTTTAGCTTTATACCTCTAAACTATATCAAAGCAACTTTTGTGAAGTCACCCTTTTGATTTATTCATCTCACAAAATTAGTAAAATGTCAGTGGAGTCATGGGATCAAATATGCAGATGCTCCTTCTTTTTCCTATTTTTACACTTGTACAGGGAGACGCTTAAGGTTAATTCTGGATGGATACGAGAAGCTAAGTGAGAAAGTAACTTGAAGAGCTTTGGAAGCTCAGACATGTCATCCTGGTTCTTATCTTTAAATATAATTCAGTCTGTTGTCATGTGCTGGTAACATCAAATATCATCTGAGCATTCTTTGGACTGTCTGTTTCCACGTGCTACTGGCACATGCCATATTTCTGTCCATTTTTTAGTCATCCATACTGGACTTTTCCTGTGTTAACATCACTTCCTGATTGCAAATCAACTCTGCCAGCACAAGAAATTTGTATCTGTTCCATGCATTAGTACAATCATGACTTAAAAGGCCACTCCTTAATTCCTTCCAGCTAAAGTTTTGTTTTATTCTATGTTAGAGTGTGAAGGTGTCTCCTTTTGAAGCAATTAATTTCAAACTGTTTTACATCTTTGATTTGTTCTGTCAAGTGGTATTGGACAGAAAAAAGACAGAATATTCCCTGGTACAGCCTTTAGCAATGTTTCTGTGCAATTACTGGGGTAGGAAAAAAAAAGGGGAAGGATAATAATTCTCAATGCTTGTTTTCTTACAATAGAAGGTATGTGTGTAAATCAGATATGGACTATAAATCAGAGTTATTTTCATTAATTCCCTGGTTAATGTTTTGTTCATATTTACATGTTGGAAAGAGGATTCTGGAGAACAGCTGAGTAGGAGGATTCTTCTCTGTAGTCAGCCCTGAGTGATAGCTTTGAAGCTATCTCCTTTTCTGTCTGTGAGAACATATCATTCTACAGTAGATGGGATCTACTGGACATGCTCTTGAAAAAACAGACAAGTTAGCAACATTTTTCACTGGCAAATCTCCAGGGAAAAATATTTCTTACAGTTCTTGTATATCTTTATACTTCATCTGCATGCTTCAATTTTTGTGTCTCACTAATCTGCTTACAGGGTAGAAGTAGCTGCAGAGTTAAATGTGGTCTCAGCTTTTGACCACAGAATATTTTATTCCAGAGCACTTCTAAGGTATCTGAAGACAGATATAATAACCACAGTATCAGTTTCAAAATGCCAGTTTCACTGTGTGTATCTAGGGAATGCTTCAGATACCTGCCTCAGACAACCTTGACAACAGACCTTACCAGGACCTCTGTGACTAGTAAATTCTGCCAGAAATCCCAGCAGATTTCTGTCAGAGTTTGCTTTAGGTTTGACAAAAGTTTGAAGCCAGCCTGGTAGTTGTAATAAGTTTTGTAGAATGCTGGAATATGTGAAAAATTCCTCTCAGTTCAATTCAGGAGTCCAAATCCTTCTGCAAGTTTAAAGTAGCAATGCTTTTAAGTGTCCAAGCCACTTATTTTAAACCCTGAGTGAGAATTCTCATTTTTTGTTAAATTTGAATTTTCTTCTTTAGGATCCTTTAAAATACATTACAAGAGGTTTGCTGTTGAAAACAGGATGAACAGAGTTTTGCTAACTGACTAATTAAAAGTTTAATCTGCTAACTGTACTTTTTGCGTAGTATTTCTGAAGCCTAGAGCTTCAGCGAAGATCAGATTGCTCTTTAAAAACCCGTTTGTGCAATGATTCTATTTCCTCCTTTTAACTGTTTTGAGTACAGCTTCAGTGTGCTATGGTGACAGGGAGAGGAGTGGAGCTGCCTCACCCTCTGAGCAAATAGCTGAATCCAGGAAATGTAGTCCTTGGTGGTAAGCTTATGGAAAGGGATCAAAAGTGTTCTGTCAGGTAAAAAAGTTAGGGAAAGCTAATATTCATTTTTGAGTTTTTTGAGAGTTACCTTTTCAATACTTATTCCTTTGAACTCTGAGCTGGGTGGCAAGTTGCCACTTGTTTGTTTGTCTTGTGCTTTGGTGTGTTCTTAAAACCTTTGGGATATTAGTTTCTGAAAATTTTATGTGTTACTCTGTATTATTGCATCTAAACACTAAGTTTCTTTCGGTAGAATGCATTTCACAGGGAAGCACAAAAAATACACGGAAAAAGTGAACTGGATAATGTAATTCATTGTGGTTAGACAATCTTCTAATAAGTAAGAACATGTGTTTGCTATCTACTATCAAATATTGACTTACTGTGAGATTTTTTTCACTGAATATCAAAGATGGAAAAACACCCACAACTTACCTTGTGCCACTACCGTGGATTTGCCATTGACTTGCATTTATTGACTCCAGCAAAGCCATTTTATTTGACTGCAAACTTATTTTTTCACTTGAGTAAAATTAAACTTTTTATCATGAGTATGTTCAACATGCCATGAAGAAAACTTCTTTCAGCTCATACTTTGTTGCTTCTGGTTCATTCTGCAGTATGGTGAGATTTTTATATTAGGAATGTGTTCAGAGCGTGATGTAATTGACCTAGACTGGAACAGGAGAGCACAGGTGCCCCAGAATTTCAGAAGCTGAATGTAAAACAGACCAATCCCTTAACTTACAAGTAAAATTTACTACATTTCAGTAATTTCATGCCTTTGCATGACTAAAACCTGCTACATTACAAAACCAGAGCATGGTTAATGAAATAAGCAGTGTCTTCTGAAGGAAAGCTGGAAAACCTGGCAGACAGCACTAAAATGCACAGGTAGAGGCAGAGTTGTTTAGCAAATGGGAGGAACCTGTTCTAAGAATTGATTATCACATTGCATACACAATAAGGATTATTGGATTATTATTTATTTATTGATTAATAACAATGCTTTCAAATGTATTACCCAAGTAGTTGTATATGAAAAGCATAAACCCAATTAGAAAACAGAACAGGAAGACTGATTCTATGAATGCAGGACAGGCTTGACCCTAAATGACACAATCACTATCCACTTTTAATAAATCAGATGAGGCTTGTAGTCCTACAGCAATAAATGTGATCTTGGAGCATCATTCTGCGCAGAATAAGTGGGAGCTGGCAGTTGTGGTGATCTGAATGATACGCTGATGTGCATCAGTCCAGCTGAAGGTTGATAATTAACTTATGCTAAAGTGCTATAGTGAATCAGTAAGGAGTCAAAGTATTCAAGGCATGTGCTCTGCTGTAAAACTCTAAATAAAAGGCATTGTACTTCTCTTGGTACACATAGCATACGTTAGTGACCTGAGGTTAATATTTTTCATGAGCAATTTGTGCTGTATGCTCCTTTGTGGTTCTTGTTGTCCTTGATTTTTGTTGGATAGGCCTTTGATATTTTGAAGTTAGGATGTAAATTGAAAAGACACATCTAGGACAAGGAAATGGATTCTTATCCAGATTTTAAAAATAAGAACAGTAAAAGTAGCCAGCCACCTTAGGTGAGTCTGCAGGAGTCATTTGATGCAGTAGATGAGGAAAGTTTTACAAATGACATAAGCATACAGAAAAGTCAATAGTTTCAGTTTCAGCATCCTGTACAAAGAAAAACACATCTGGATGAGTGATCTGATTTGCTTTTGCCTTGCAAAGCCATGAAGTCCAACTTGGCTTTGTGATGCAGACCAAGCTGGGTGGATTAGGTGTAGATGTTCTTAAGAGAGGAAAAATGGACACTTGGCAAACCTAGCAGATATTTTGACACACTCTTGGAGCTGATAAGAATAATCATAAATTTAAATGTTACCCTGCCTTGCACAGAAACCAGACTTAATAAATGGCTTGGAATTCTTCATGAATCACTGAGCACCTTGTTTTACTACTAAGACCAAGGTTTTTTGGCAGGGGAATTGGGAGGAACAGGGCTATGAAAGATGCTATAAGGCTACTGATGGAGCGTCGTATAATTTTACTAGTTGCATAACTGCTTTTAACTACTAAATTCTCTCTGATTAAAATAACAATCGAGCTTGTAATTTTTCTGAACAGCTGCTGCTACAGGGGGTCATTACCTTGGAGAGCTTTGAAATAATCGTACTCCTAATACATGAGTTATGTAGTCTCATGTTTTACAGCAATGCACAAAGTTTAAAGTCTATAGTAGAATGTTATTTGAAAGCTGTCAAACCATGTTAAAAAAGACTGCATCGTCAAAGGCCCTTGTGGCCAGGATTCAACATGTAGCCTTGTCTTACTCATTATAAAATGCATGTTTATAAAGTTCCACAGAGCATCCAATTCCCAATTCACTTATATCAGCAAGACTTAACTTGCTCATTAATCTAAATTCTTTTGCAACTTTAATCTACATGTTTAATTAATCATAAAATGAGGCGGTAAGTAATTTCAGCAATGTGTGGCTTGTTATCAGATGCATTTAATCACTCTTCTGTGAGCTCATTTGGAAACACCTGAAGATGTCGAGAGCAGTTTGAATAAGCATAAATTATTCTTTGTCAGTGTACTTCACTCAACTAATAAGACATTAATTTAAAAGGCACTGTTCGTCATTTTTAGATCTTCACCAATATTTTTAGCTTAGCAGTATAAATCTAATTGTACATACTGTATGATTCCCAACATAGTGCCCAACACTGAAAAGGGTAAGAGTTATATTGAATTCATTTTTCTTATTTACATGTAATTATATCATGTAATCGTAATTTTAATGAGGATTAACCATAGGTATCAAATCTGTTAACTGTTCAAATGTTTTTGGAATAAGCTGCTAATTACGTGAAATGCTAAATATTAGATGGTACAAAGACTTATAGATTTTGTTTTTTCTTTACAGATAATAGTTCTTGTCATATTTGGAACACTTGTCTCATAGTAACTTGCTGTAGATATGTCAAAGTAGCTCAAATGTAGGTAGGATTAGCTTTTGAAAATACAGAAACAAAGACTGCAATATTGCTGGGCCCATTACATGAATAGCTGCTCTTTCATGTGCTTATGCGGGATTACATTGAATGGAAAATAATATTCCCTCTTTTCCTAGTCACTTAACTATTATGTAGTTGGTGATGGCATTCTAAAAAAAGCAAAAAAAAAAAAAAAAAAGACATGACCTCAGAGCATGTATTTCAAAGGAGCTGAGTAAGTCATACATCTCTTCATGTCAAGAAAACGGGAATAAAAATCACATTTTACTGAATGTCATCACCTGTCTCTCTGTGCCGTAAGAGAGGATGACATTCTATAAGAATAATTACTCCACTGGAAACAAATTTATTTGCTTGCCATGGAGCATCTCGGTTAATCTTGCATTTGAACAGTGAACTACATTCAATAGATGACTGGTATGTTCCAGTACCGATCAAAACAGGAAAGGGGAGGATATACCATTTTGCCATGAAGTACAAATCACTTCCCTGCATTTTTTTTCTGCTGTATTTAATGTCTGTGAATGAACTCTTGTTTTCTCTGACAGAGCAGTGCTCTAACAAGAATAATATTGCTGTAAGTGCCCTGCCATGTTAAAGTTGCCGCACCATTTCTACTATAGCAATAAATTATGGCAGTTGATCCTTTTCCCCTGCTGTCTATGTGTTCCTTTCTACTACAATTTAGGTTTTATTTTTATTCAGCTGCCTTTTGCAGATGGAACTGATTGTTTGTTTCTAGAGTGCTAAGAGTTTGAGAACAGTAAACCTTTTGCAGCATCATATAGTACCTACCACCGGGCTGGACAGTTTAACAATGTTTCATGAAACCGCAAAAAACTCTGTACAGATTACATTTAGGGTCTGACTAAAACACATACAAACAAGGAAATATGAGCTCCTTCTAGGCCTTGCTCCATGTAAACGTTTATTCCAACTTATTTACTCAATGGGCCATATGAATCCTTCACACGTGTTACTTGGCCTGTTTTTGTCTGCAAAATGTCTCTAGAAGCATCTGTGGTCGAGTTCCAAGTTAAAAAACAAAATCGTCTTAGTTTAGTAAATTGAAAAATAACCAGTTCCATTTTTCTGTAATTGCTTTTAAGTTAGAGAGTTATCAATGCCTGATTGTAAATATTTCAGTGTTTCTGGAGGAAAGATTTTCAGGAATCTTTCAGCCTGTTGCTGTGTCTGTAGTTTGAATCATTGTTCAGTAGCTATTTTTTTTCTGTGGGTAGCCAAGATAAAGACTCTCTTTTTTTTTTTCTTTCTTTTTTTTTCTTTCTCTTTTTTTAATTTTTAAAATTTTTCTAGATCATGGGCAACCAGAGCTAAAATGTCAGAGTATGGTAAGAGGTCCTAGAACAAAAGGCATCATTATAATTTAATAGATAGCTGGTATACAACCTGTGATAACTCCAAGGAAAAAAAAATGCTTGTACTTCATTAGGCAGTAAGAGAATTTGTGAAGTTTTTCTGTTAATCACATTGGCCTTTGAAGGGAACCTTCTAATCACTTGTTTATATAGAAATTGCTGAGAGTTCATGCTAAATACATCCAATTTGCATAATATATTTTGGCCTTTTCTAATTGTTTGGATGTATCTGTTATCTGCTTCAAGCCAAAAATATTTATTGGCTTTGTGGACTCATATGGGATGTCTTGAATGGATATTCTTCATAAAGATACAGCTTTTACACTTGCAAAAGCCCATGTTTTCCTTTTGAAAGTGAAAATCCTGTCTTTGACAGGAAAAACTTGCATTAAATTCCAGGGTCAAAAACTTGAATGAAGAGTCCTCCCTCAAAGAAGGAAAACAAAGCCAAAGAAAAATTTTTGCCTCATCAAATTTGTACCTTTAAAGTTTGCATTTCCAAATCTTTCTGTTTCTATGACTCTTAAATGTAAGATGTAAGACTCCTTGGGAATGTACAGAAGATGAAATTCTTCTGTCATGACTTGAACAAAAAATCTCCCCCCAAACCCCAAAAATCCTACATTTGTAAGAGGTGGCATTGTGGTGTTCTGCCATAAAGCTAAACTTCTAGAAATAGTGAGACACCATAACAGCAGAGGTGCTTGCATTAGAGCACCTGATTAATTGTACTTAAATATTCCAAGGCAGAGAACAAAATTCTCAAAGATAAAATTTCTCAGCCCTTGTTACTTCATATTGTTTTAGCTCATAGAACAAATGCAAGTAGCTATGCGGAAGAATCATGTCTGAAAGCCATATATGCCAGCAAACAAGTGAAAGAGCTAAATTTTTCCCAGAAATGGAGAAATAGTGGACACCATAGAAATTAGAGTGAATCTGTGGAATTGTATGCTACAAGGGCGCACCTACAATGGACAAAGAATTGAAAAGCTAGCAATGGCTTGAAAAAACAGGTGTGTTTATTAGCTAGACACTCTCATAAAAGGGAGGAAACACAGTAACAATTCTCTCTAAACTTTATTTGCTCAGATAGATGCGACTGTGAAATATTTCATTTTGAAAATGTCCAGCTGGAGGGAAGTGCTAATCTATGGTTTCCAGAAATGTACTTGCAGTTTTTTAGCTACCTTTGAGTGGTCAGGCCTTATTATTGTTAGAAAGCAAAGGATCTGGCAGGAAAGCACAGTCTCAGTTTTGAAACAAAATTTCAAAAGCTAAATTTCTTAGCTGAAGGCTGTGAATCTTACGTGATTTTTTACTAGTTCCATATGTTTGAGAGACTGTTCTCTCTTTTACAAAAATGTGAATCTAACTCTTCTGCTTGTGTCAAAATATGAATTGGAATTAATGACCTTTTCCTGTTTCTAAGGAAAGTGCCCCACTCTGTGCTTCAGCTTTGTGGAATGTGAAACTTTTGCCCGTTGCATGAAAAGCAGATTTTGTCCTAATTCACTTGTATGTGAGTTTATGAGATTTTGATGCTTGAAATTGGTCACTTGGTCCAAAACGCAAGTGCAGTAATGGTGGTGCACTACATCTTGTCCTGGTCTCTTGTTTAATGTACAATTATCCATTAATTTAAAATTGTTGAAGATTCTCATGTTGCAAAGGATACACATAAATAAGTAATGATGTAAGGTACAAGGGGAGTCCTGAGTCACTTGAGGCATTGAATTTGGCCAGTAGTTGCTCTTTTTGGCATCAAATTAGTTTAGTGTAAGAAGAATTTTTGCATCACAAAATGCAGCTTGTGAATATTGCGTTCTGCAGGATGTCCCGAAAAGGGAAATACAGCAGATTATCAAAGGAAATTATAAACTTCCTGCAATTTCCTAGACATTAAATGGGAGAATTCTTAGTACTATTACACCAGGCGTTATTACATTTAGGTGATTGAAAAGCGCAAAATTTGCACAGAGAAAGTTAAAAAAAAAAAAAAGATATTTTATTTAATTAATTTTAGATGCATAAAGGAACCTCCAGAGACATCTACTTAATGCTGTGGGAGTTCTGAAACTGGCAGTATCTTTCTAACAAACGTGTGACAGCCCTTGAGTTTGCTTCAGAGACTGTCTGACAAAAGGAAATCATTGAGAGTAGTAAACTTTTAAAACACTTACTATTTACCCTTGAAGACAATATTAGTCACCAGCAATGTGGCTACTATGGGTAGAAAGAAATCTTGAAAAACACAGGAATATATTTTTGTGCATTTTAGGCCAACCTTTTTTTGAGTATTACAGCACTCTAAAGTTGATTTACACGCTACCCCATAAATAAAGTGTACACAAGACCCATTGCTTGGTTCAGTCAGACCTGTGTCTGGGAGAAACTCAACACAATAAATAAAAGCCTCCCATTGTACCAAAGAACATTTTGGTCCCAGGAAGATAAAAAGATTAATAGAATTCTTTGTATTATAGATGTAATTAATTTTACACATGCCTATAAAATATTGGAACAAAATAATTTAGAAAACCCCACAAACACCACAAGCCCCAAAATGCAATAGAGAATAATAAAAAGATGAGAGGGAAATCCATTTTTGGAAAAAATAACCTGCACTTGTATTATAAATTGCAGGTCAGTTTTGTAACAATATTAAATTTTTAATATGATTTCTTTCTTGAAAATAGCCTCTTTCCGAAGTTAAAGAAATCTTTGTACTTCAGGACCTATTTTGTGTCTTAAAACTCAGTTTGGCAAACTTTTCAACAAGTCAATGGTAGAACATGTCTAAAAGCCTCTCTGAGAGAAGGTGGCAGTTCTAGAGCTTTATAAGCAGCCTGCTGAGTAGTGGAGCCCTAAAACCTCATAGCAGTGAATGATCTATTAATGATTTAATTTTTCTGTAGTTATTAACAAATTTTTAGTAATCAGTGATACCTGTCAAATGCAGGGCAGGTATGAAACCCACAGGTAAGGGTACAGGGTTTGTTTTTCATGGCCCACAGGTATCTGTAGAGGAAGCCTGCAACAAGAAATTTGCTGCTCAAGGACAGGTCAGCAGGGCTGGAGAGCCCTCCCATCGTGGCAGCCCTCCCATCCCATCCTCCCATTCTTGACCATCTAGATGAATGCCTTGACAGTTTTCCCTGGTTATTTTTCTTAGGAATTGAAAATGAATGCAAATTTTGATCTCTGATTTGCTGATATGCTCTATGTTGCTGATATTCTTACTGCTTGGACAACTGGCTACTGACCATTACGATCTGTGAATAAAAGAGCTAGAGGAGTATGTGTTTTTTTTTCTGAGCAGTCTTTGTTAAAATTGTCCCTTCATCTCCATGGTATCAAAAGGGCACTTTGTAACAAATAAGGGAACATCACTTTAAAAATAAACTTGGATTTTAATTAACCAAGTGTAACCATTGTGACTTTTATTCCTTTATTTCTGACTTCTGAGGTAACCGAGAGCCTGTTCTCTGTGACACAGATTTTTTGTTGTGGTGCCTTAATGAAACATGCCAAATGATAATATGTCTTGTTTGAAGAGGAAATTGCATTCTGAGATATAGCATGTCCTTCATGTCATCCTTATTTTCTAAGGAAGGGAACCTGCTTAGCCTGAATCTTTCTGAGGGAGAGGGAAAATTTCAGACCCAAAAGACTGAGAGTGGTTGATAGAACTGCCTATACATTAATACATATAATGCAGAAAGAAAGCAAATTCTATTTAAAAATAAGATTGTGAAAGTTCATTTGTGCTGTGGATATTAAAAGAAATGTTAAACTGTATGAGATAAAAGGAAAAATGGAAAACATAAACAAGACATGAGAACTTGTGGAAGGAACTTTGTTTTACTGAATAAGATTAAGGTCCACCAGTAATTCCTGGAATTTTTTATTAAGTGTTGCTATATTTTAGTTATAAAACATATCCTAAACTAGTCACCTGGTGTAAGAAAGATACTAAACACTGTTTGAAAATAATAAACCCCACAAAACTGGTGTGGTCTATTTAGAATCAAAGTAAAACCACAACTAAAAGCTCCTCCTCCTCCATTTCTCTAAACTTTCACAGAGTAGGAGTACAACTTTGATCCTCACGAGAGATTCAAAAGACTTTGGTAGGAGTAAGGAAGGCAAATGTCTGAACCAGCATTGCTGTTTACTAGCTGTTTGCTAGCACTGATTTAGAGCTGAGTGTAGGGAATGGGAAACAGTAATCCTTGAAACTTGATGACAACACAGAAACCTGTAGGGGACTGCATGTGAAAGGCAGGTTGTTTTCATAGTGGAATGTTTGAGGATAGTGTGCTGACGGAATAAGATACACATTAAATGTCTCTGGAAAACTGCAGTTGGTTTCTCAAGAAAAAGTTGGCAAACATTTGTGATTCATAACGGAATGGAAAGTGCCATCTCCCAGTCCCTTAAGGCTGTTGCAATTCAGCTGAATTTCTCATCTGTCAAGAGAGGGAAGATGCACAAGCAAAGATCTGTGGTAGGGGCTCCAACCAGCAAAGAGAGAGGGAGGGTGGTAAGTGAGAGATTCCTCTTCAGCTTTGACAGTACTAGGCCTTCCCAATATCTCTGGCAGCTCAGCTATTTAATTTGGAGTCATGCTCATACTTACAAGAGCTGGAACATCTGGACACTTACATAGCCCAATCAGAGAGCTAATTGTAAAGCATAGTGAACCACTGCTTCATGTCGATTTTCCTCATCTACTGTGGACCTGCAGCTAAAGAGAGATCCAGCATTTGAGTTCAGGTACTGAAATACCTGCCCTTTTGTCTCTGAAAGCTGTTTGATTGAAACTGTACCTTACTTTAGATTTTAAGAGAGTCATCTGAGTTGGCGGGAATTCTTGTTGTACTTTTTACGTTACTTTCCAAGATGGTTGAGGTCCTCATCAATGCCTGCTTTTCTTTAAGCTTCAAATTCCTTAATTCTCTCCAGGGGTGATTAGGCAAGCAGCAATGCTCACTGTTTCAGGAAAGAGCCATCTAGATTTTTGGAAAACAGTAAGTGTAAGGTCTGCTCACTTCTGCTTGGATTTGAAGCTCTCATAAGGTGCTGCAGATATGTGGACTTGAGTCGGACCAAAATACAGTTACTCATGTTTGAATATGTTCAAAATAGAATAACTCATGTTCAAATATATACTTAATATTTTTAATAGGGCCCTGAGAGATGATCTGATGAGTACTTAGCAATGGATTCACAACATTACCGTTCCATATGAATCACCAAAAGGGTATCTGATTCACATATTTTTTACTCCCTATTCTCCTTCCTATTAGGTGGTATGTTTAGAAAGCAATTACTTGATAAAGAGAAAAGGAAGAAGGTGATGTAGGTTAAATAACTAGGTCTACTTAATGATTGCTCTAGAGTTATTGATACCCTATGGTCTGCTGAATATTTTGGAAACGTGTCCAATGAAAACGAAAGGTACAAATGTATACACATGATTTTAATGTGTTAGGTTCTCTAGTTTCAGATCCTAAACATGAAAAACTTTAAAATGACTACTTAATGATGGTAGCTTAAGCTGAAGGCAAGTACAAAACCTATTTTATTTTTTAAATTTTTAATTATAATTCTCAGTATTTAAAATAATTATTTTTATTAATATCTAATTATTCTTTACTCTTCTGAAAAGATTTCATTTTACTTCAGCATGTTTAGGATTAATTGCATTCTTATGATGATTGAAGAAAGGGACTTTATTTTGTCTATAGGATCATGAATTAGAAATTAATTGATCTAAATTCTGAAACATAATTTGAGGTATTTGTCAAGCTTATAGGAGGCGAAGCAACATTTTGGAAACTTGATTTCACCTGCTACAAAGAATATTTCTTATATTTTCTTTAAAAAATCCTACTTACTATTCTGTTTAAAATCACATATCCTGTATCTACTGTATGAAAATATGTGTGCAATGATATTGAAGTGAAACATGGGCTAAAGTGGTTCAGCAGACTTGGAATCAGGACTTTGAAATTAGCCCTGTGTTGCCATTTATGTGTCCTTGGGTGAGCTGTTTAGCCCATCTTGTCTTAGCTTCCATATTAGTAAATGTGCATGAAATGTGCATTTTACTGTCATAATATAGGAGTGAGGATCTGCAAAGTGGTTTCCCCAAAGGTGCCAGATGTTACTGAAATGGGCATTTTTGCATTCCTATTCTTTCTATTGTATTTGTATCACTGTATGTAAAGCCCTCAGCTAAAAGTAGAGCTCTCTTGAGCTGAACTTTTCGCTGCTGTTAAGTTTACTTTCTAAATAGACAATGCACTGAAAAGTTAGAGGGCTGAAAATATTTCATCCCTGTGCACTGATAGTAAATTTAGATCAAAATCATCCAGACTGGGGTTGCTATGTTAAATCAGTCTCTGCAGTTATTACAAACTGTGGGCTTTTAAAGCTTTACATGTCTGTCCTTCAGGACAAACTAATCAAAGGAGTGAATATCTCAATATGGGCCAGAGATTAATTGTGGTGTTTCTCTAAGTGCTTGCATGAAAGTCCAGTGGTGAAAGCCTACATGCATGTTTGAAAAACTCCAGCTTTAAGAGGTTGATATCTTTTAAGGCTATAGTGTCCACAGTAATTATTTAGTGTGACTTGCATAATGCAGGCATATAACTGTCCCTAAAGTCCCCTAGCTATGGCCAGAGGGATGTATCTTTGTGGGATGTAGCCTAACTGGAGAAATTTACAGCAACAGCAGATGTACCAGAATCTTTTGTTAATTTGTTTCACTGTTTGATTTATCTCATTTATTAAGCTGTGTGCCATAATTCTAGTTTGGATTGGTTTAATCTAAGTTTACAACCATGCTTGTCTGTATGGTTGAAAAATCCTGTTATCATGTTTTCTTTCCCCTGTGCGTACTGCTAGTTTCTGATCTAAAGATTTTTTTTTTTCCTTCCACAAATTTGATGGAGTAAGCCACTTGGCTGCCTCACTGCAGAGTGTGTTTTCCATTATTTTAATCTTTCTCATGATTCTGTATTAGTCTTTCATAATTCTAAGGGAATTCTGTGGAGAGGTAGTAGTACTTCTGCTGTCACCAAGTTGATTCTACTGAAAACCTCCCCTCCTTGCAAATGCTTCTCTTCCTTTAAAGCGGATGCATTTCTCATGTAAGTGCTGCATCTTTCTTATATATTGCTTATTAGCTAAGTTAGAAGGAAGAAAATTCAATAACATGAGTCAATCATTTGAGGCTCTGGTTACGTTTTCCTGTAAAACATATTTGATTTTCTTTTAAATGGAATTTTTTTTATTTTCTGTTAAGTCCAAAGGAATCCAGGTTACTACATTGTATCTGGTGTCGCAAAGTTTATTCTTCCTCACAGTATCTGAGTTTTTCTTCTTGCATTAAAATAGTATTGAGCATTTTGAGTTTAAAATAGTTAGAAAAGGTTGTGAAAGTAATATGCTTCACAAACTGAAGTTTTCCACTATGTAGAGAAAATTGTCAGAGAAACAACTAATTGATCTCTGCTCTTTTGCAGCTGTGTAATGCTATGCATTACTAAAAGCTCCTGTTAAATTAATTAATGATTTCAATTATGAACTTTTCTCCAAAATGTTATGATTCGTATCAAGCTGATAATGCAGTGACCTGGGAGTGTGAAATCTGTGTTATGTAGAGAGTTGCCAGTTAATTGATTCACAAATTATTTAAAGTTTGTTACACCCAGGGGAGTGCTCAGATCCATGACAGCTATTTCTTAAAGTGTGCAAACTCTCTTTTCTTTTAAGATTGTGTTGAGCTAACAAGCATGATAAAATGGTTGCAAGCTGGATATTGGCAGTTTGTAGTGCACCAGTTAATGTATTCAAAGGATTTCTCTAGGGATTTTTTTCCCCTATCACAGCAAATGCCGATATGAAAAAGAAACTTTGCAGGTGTCAACAAAAAAAGGTTAACGTCTTGTCCAGAAATTAACTTTAGTCTATCTTTTTATACCAATTCCTTTTGTCATCTGTAATGTTTTTGTTAACTTTCTTTATCACCTGTTACCGCACCTGTAATTTCGGATAATTGCACAGTAACTAGTTTCCTGTTAAGGGAAATACTACGAGCGTTCGTGAAAAATCTTCTGAGGTTTAAATATAGATTATTTCATACAATATTGTGGAAGGCTTCAGTTTTATAATACAGATGAGTAGGAATTACACCAACCTGTATTGCAGCATTTAATGATGTCAGACCCGGTATTTCACTGACTTTGTCATGTCTTTGTAGGTACAGAAGCTTGAACAGGAATTTTCTTACTTGCTACAGATGCATAGAGAAAGGAAGGCATATTCAGTGTAATTCTGCCTGATTTTAACATCTTAGTTCACAAGTTTCACAACAATTAAAAATTGAAATGTACAAAGAATAATATAGAAGGAGGTATTAAAATAAGTTAAAGTACTGTTAATATTTTATAAACCTTGATTAAATTTTTATAAATGTTATTAGAGCGCAGTTGGGTTGACTTCAGTGTTGTATAAAATGACCGCTTTCACAAATCCTTCTGTGAGTGCCAGATCTTTGCTGCAGAGACAAAAGGACTTTTTAGGGCTCCCTGGGTCCGAGGAGAGACCAGGAGTTTGAGGTGTGTTAGGAGAGGTATTTCTTGCTCTGGAATGCCTGTGATCAGAATATTAACAAGCATAATCTTCTCTGATTATTTTTTCTTTTGTACTATCAAAACATTTGGGCTCATGTGAAAATAAAAAAATATTTTAAATACTGGCAGTTAAATAGCAAAAAAAAAATTGTAGTGGTAACTGGCTATTCCTGTCATCTTTCTCACTCTTGGAACATTCTGCTGGCCCAAAGATTTAATTCCCTCGATTACTAGTCACTTTCCCCTTTCTTTTTCTTGGATCATCTCTCCTTTAAAAAGACAAAATAAAACAATTACAAATGAACGTGCATCTTGTGTCATGCAGTTGCACATCACTGCAGGGCCATGAGAAGCTGCCTTGAAAGGGAGCAACTTAAAACTAATATCTGTATTGTAGAAAAAAAATGCCATTTCAAATACTGAGTGACTTGCTTCTGTTTCCTAAAATTAAGGAGCCTATAATCTCAGCACCATTAACAAGTGCTGTCATTCAGATACACAGTGTCTGGCTGATTTAAATAAAATGAAATGAAGATAGTTGTTTCTGGTCCCTTGGCTTCACTCATTGCCATAAACATATGCTCTGCGTCCCGCTTCTTTCCATCTTATTTATGACTTTAATTTGTTGTGTGGGCTGCGCTAGAAATTAAATTTAATACAATTCTCCAAGGGACCCTGTCATATAATAACATGGTAATTTCTGTGTATCCTTTTGAAAAATGAGGAAATTAATTCTTCCTGACATGTTCTAATTATTCCAGTGTGAACGGCAAATCCGTTTTTCCCAGCCCCTGAAGTGTTATAGGCAAATGGCTGCTGTTCAAAGCTGAGGTGCTAATGCTGACCAGCAGTGCGTTTAATTTGAAACATGAGCAGACACCTTTCAACACACCTTTGTAATATTGGAGTACTTTACAGAAATTAATTCACTACTTATTTGGCAGCTTAGCCTGGGGGTTATAGTTTTTATTCATCTATACTATAGTCATGTTAGCACAATGTTTCCTGCTTCCTCCAGTGCTCTGTGCCTGTGAAGCAAAATGCCGACAGAGAAAGGAGCAATGGTTTGTTTAAATGTATGTATTTTTAATGTGGGGACACGGGTACCATAGAAGTGACAATTCTGTGTTGCAGTGTATTTACAGTTTGGAAAGAGGTGCTGTAAGGCCTTCAGTGGTTAACAGTTTCATCTGAAATTACAGTGAGGAAATTATTAAGTTCTTCCATTCGAATGCTGGCCTCTGTTGCGACAATCCAGTGCCTGCTTCCATTTCTACTACATTGTTGAGTTCTAACTCAAACCAGAATGCATATGCTGTAAATTTAGGATTCCATAATATACTTGGCATAGGTAGATTTTTGCCAAGGAGAAGGCAACAAATTATCAGTATAGGCGCTGAAACTTGCGCAAGTGATTCTGGGCATTTATGACTTTTGATATATTGCCTTTGGGAATTTCTATTTTAGTGTGTTCATTTTGTGCAGGACTGCCAAGTGAAGTCCTTCAAGAGTCCCAGATTTGTAATACACAGATGTTGTCTTTGTTAAGTGTTCTTTCAGAATTCAGATGCGTGGAAGTATAAAAGAAATTTCAACTATTCCAAGAAACAGAATTTGACAGAAGGCACCAAGTGGAAGAGTCTGGAATAGTTAAGACTTCATTTACAGCTTTTCAGCCATAGATGTAAAGAGGAAAGGATAGTTTTCAGACATGTTGTTGAAGAACGGGAATGAGAAATTGTCCTAAAAGCTTTGCTGACTGCCCAGCTATAGGGAGAAATGCGGTGGAGTTTGTGGGGGGTTCAGTTAAGGCAGTAAGGGCATGAGGTCTGTCAGCCAAACCTGAAATCTGAGTTTCTGACAAGAGAGGGGAATGGATAGAAACAATAGGTCTATGAGAGGTGAAAGGGAGCAGTGGTTGCCTGAAAAGGGATGGAGAGCTGTGAACAAAGGGTATCATCTAAGGCCAGAGAAGATCAGATCAGGTTGAAGGTCATTCTGTGTTTGAGTGGAGCAGATGTGGTAGACTAAAAGGGCAGAAATGACATTTGAGGGGATCTTAGAATATAGAACAGAGACCAAATTTAGTTATTGAAAAAGCTTGTAAGTATAAAGGAGATCGAGGTAATTGGTTACTGAGTCAGTGGAATAGTACAGGAACAGGAAGGTTTATTTTATGGCAATGTCAGCAAGTGATAAAGTAAAAAAATATTCTTTTTACGCATGGGAATAGTTTTTTTTTAACAGGAGAAGGAATCAGTGTTAGAGCAATAATTAGTATTACTGGACAACGCCTCAGTATGAAATTCTTTATACAAAGTCCTTTCTTAATAAAAAATTAACTGAAAAATGTGTTGTTCTTACTCTGAATAGTTGTTTACATTGAAATATTTGAATACAGAAAGAGAAGAAAGAAATTTTATGTACTACTTTCATAAAGAGAGGTTTTAAAGAATAGTTGAAATTTCTTTCTGGCCAATTCATAGGAAGTTTGAATTTCTTGAGGAGATCCTGTAAGTGATATACTGTCATAAACACTCCATTCAGTCTTGCTCAACAGACTTCTTTCAAGGAGGTTCAGAATGAAATCTAAATACTTTGACTACTGGATCTAGTTTTAATTTGAAAAAGTAAATTTTGGCATTAGAGTTTCCACTATAAAGGCTAAGTTCTCCCTGTGGAACTCTGCAATGGAAGGAGGAATTATTTCCAAAAGGCTGACAATCTTGTGAATAATTCCAGTGGTAAAGTATGTAAGATGGTGGTGTGAGTGCCTCAATAATAAAATGCCTGGAGGGTATGGCCCCATCAAAAAAAAAAGAGAACACAAACTTAGGTGTTCTTTCTGGTTGCTCAGCACTCAGTCAGGCCTGTGACCCACTGATATTTATTTTGTTACCTAAAAATTAGTAAGTAAAGGGCAGAAATCATAAGGTAAAACAAACTAAGGATACAGAAGCATCAAAGGAGTGTTCCTGACTCAGCAGAGCCAGTGTGTGCATAGCAGCCACAGTACCAGGAGGGACATTGGCTGAGTTTTCAGGATTGTTACTGCTCTATCCTTTCCATATGCCTAAGGAGCTGAACGTGAAGGTGCCTTCTTTTTCCCAGAACTGGAGACATGTCCTGGATGCTGGGAGATCTTGCAATGCCGCCTAGATCTCTTCTTTCCACAGCCTGCCTGCGTGTAGCTGCTGCAAGCACGGCGCTAGAAGCTGTGACCAGCTGTCTGAGATCTCCTAACATCTGTTGCTGCCTGAAAGCCTAGTTCAGATTCCAGTCTATACACCAGGATTAGCCAAGTTACTCATAATTCACTGTACTCTCCTGTGTTATTCTCTACATCTTCACCGAGGCTTCAAGGCTTTAAACACTAATAGTGCAATTGTACATTTACTAGAGACTAGAGAGGATGGTAAGAGGAATAATATAAACAAATTTATTTTTTCTTTGTCCACCATTACAGTAGTAATACTCATCTCTATGCAGAACTTCAGAATAAAAAGCCTCATAATTCAGGTCATATTTAGTGTCTTGGCTGCTCTGTGTTCATAGCCATTATTCTGTCATAATGTTTTTCAGTCACGTTTTTCTGATATTTCCCCAAAGATCATGGGAAAATTCAGATTGAAAAGGATCTCTGGAGGTCTCTTGTCCAGCCTTCTGCTCACAGCAGGGTCAGATGTGAGGTGTGACAGGTTACTCAGGGCTTTATGCAGATGGGTTTGCCAAACCTCCAAAGGTAGAGTCAGGTCAACCTCCCTGGGCAGCCTGTCCCACTTGCTTATCTCTCCGAAGGTTTTATTGTCTGCTTTGAAGAGGCACAAAACTGGTTATCTAGGTGGCAATGTATGATAGGTCTTTTAAAAATGGGTTGCCTTACTGACCAACAATATGTATCAACTTCTCTACTGTCCTCTCTGCCTTACTTTTTTTCATTTGATACCTCCAGCTAAAGTTGATGTAATCTCTCTCTCTGAGATCTCTTTTCAGTGGGGAAACACCTCATCTCAAGTTCTGCAGTGACCATTTTGGCTCCACTTAAAGTGTATGCTATTAAATGTAAAAAAAAAGCAAGCTAAGTTCTAGCAGTGAGCACCAGATATTTAGTAGCAAAACTTAGCTTGTGAGTATGGTGCAGTTGAAAGCCCCTGAATGATTATTTTCCTCCTGCTGCACCTCATGGTAAGGCTTTCAGCACTGGATTATACACAAAAATAAGTGTTTGTGTTTGGCCTGGGCTTATGACCTTCAGTTTCTGAGCCACCTTCTCTCCCTGTACTAGTAAACACTGATTTCATAATTTGTTAGGGTTTTGGTCTTTATTTTTTCCTCCCACTCCTGGGATTGGATTACAAGGAAAGATTTAATTAGAAGTGGAACCTGTCATCTCAAAGGCCTCTGATTTGAACCCAGCCACATAAATAATAGCATGTATTGGTTACATTTTGACAATTAGATTCTCTGTGTGGTGTTAACTGGTGGCTCGGACCCACTGGAGTGTCCACAGGACCCATAGATACCAGCACTGGCTTTTTTGGCAGCTTCAGGGATCGTATGAGGCTTGGAATGGAAATGGAACTTGATCTATCTGCCCACTGCTGACACTGGCTCCTTCTGGGTCCGGGTCAATGCAGCCTGGTGGGGCAATGTGAAGAGGCCAGCGTGGCCAGTGGCCTGTCTGTTCTCAGCATAAATGGAGCCCTTTCAGTTTCGGAGCCTGTCAACCTGGCGTGAGCAATAAATTTACTTGTGGGCAGAAAACAGAAAAGAAAGCAAGACTACCACATCTGTGTTGAAAGGTCTCTTGTTCATCAGAAGAAGGAAGCAATGTAGGAAATAGAGGAGGCAAGGTCTGAATAATTGCTTTTTCTGGGCTAGAAATGCAGTAACTTCTCTAGCAGATGAATGAAGAGTTGTTTGTCGCTTTTTTCCCCCCTAATTATCTTGAGTTCATTGTAGACATTTTCTGTGGCAAACCTTTTTACTGTTTATCCAAGAGACATCACTGACTGAATAATCAATAAGCCTTTTTCTCCTTCATCTATTCAAGCATAAGACTGGGAGTATTGAGTGAAAGAGGAGGGGGGTTACCATCACAAATATTTTAGAACAATTTACAGTCTTTCTCTGCTAGGTGGTTGAAGGGAAAAATTCTTGAAGGTTTTCTGATATTCTCTTAATGATTACTACTTTTGTTGTAGGTTTATAAAAATGTCTACTTCATAGAATTAAGGCACCCAAAGCATTAGTACTGAAATATTAGAATTAAAGCTGATCTATTCTAAGACATTAAGTAGGCACTCATCCCTTGCTTTTTTCCTCTGTCCCTTCTTTATTCTACCATGGTCTAGATTCCTCCTGTCTTTTTCTTTGATTATTTCATCTCTTAAATGGATACAAGGGATTTATATAAAAAATTGGAGAAAAAAAGTCCAATAGCAGTTTGAATCCATGAGTCTTTTTTTTCCTTAAAAAAAAATTTACAAATTGTAACCATGTTACAAATTCTAGAGCTGCTTATTCCTAAGTCCATCCTTGTGTTATATCAGCAGATATTGCAAGAAAAACTAAAATGTAGAAAACTTAAATAGAAATTTTTTTGTTTTTTTCAGAGACCATTGAATGTTTTTTAAGCAGCTATCATTTTTCCTATCACTTAAGTCATTGCAGCTTTTTTTTTTCCAAAGTATTTTTTAAAGTAATACTGGCATTTTATTCTGTGAAAAACTATGCATGTTTTGCACATTTTCTGTATAAAAGTGTTTTACGTACAAAGTTAAAAAAATCAGATGGAAGTAGAAACGTTACTTGCTACTTGGCAAGCTGCTTTCTCTCTTGCAGCAAGACACAGGAGTGGATGCACTGGCATTTATGATGTACTGCTCTTCCTAACTTCTTTCTTGGTTCTGAGAGCTTCAGTTCGCCTGTTCTCGTGGCCGCTGTGATGCCCAGTCTGGCACTGCTTTTATCAGACTTGTGCTGCACTTGCTGCAACTTTGCATTGCCCCTCTGAATGCTCAAGTACCCTTTCTCATCCTGTAGGCTTGATGTCCCCAACTCACCTGTTCCTAAATTTATACTGTTTTTCTGCATTATTTCACTTTGGTCACTGAGCCATGCTCTTTCTTCCCTGAGTCCGAGTGGGCATGGCCTTTCCCTTAATTCTCTCTTAAAACACTATGTTATTTTTCTGCAACCCCAACCTAACTGATGATTGCACATGCTGAAGATGTTTTCAAAACCTCTGAAATAGGACAAACAGGGAAAAAAAAAACCTCTCCGAAATTATTCAGTAGAACTGCAGAATATATACTTTTGGATCATATTTATTTGCTGAACGGATGGTGCAGAAGTGACTTCACATTTGGCATTGTTGATTTAAAAGCACACTGCTCTTGTAAAGAACTAAATAGTCACATGGAGTTCATTGAGTTACTGTGCAAGAGGTATAAAGTAGGCAGAATAGATGTAAAAGTGTTAAGCAAGGGTTCGTAACACTATGGCAAAGCCCTATGCATATTAATCTTCCCCATATCTTGTTGTTACAGAATAACTCCTTCCATCATTTCTAAGAGAACTTTATCTTGCTGAAATAATTTTATAGCTTACTAAAATTATCCTAACAGAAATGATTGTCAGAATACATTGGATGAATGCTTACCGTTATTAGTGTTTATTGTTACTGATAAAAAAGAAGTTAATATAGAAACTGGTCGAATAGCATGGGAAATTCAGCTGGATCCTGACCCAAGCTAGGATTGGATAAGGCTGGAGCTAGGGAGGGCCTTGCAGGATGTCTTTATTGGCCTCTGCCTGGCTCAGTCTGCTCTTAAGGAACATGTCACAAAGGGAAAGGGAAAGTCAGGGAGAGAAAACTGTCCACAGCTCTTCCACAAACTGCTTCAGCCCGAGTGTCCTTTCTGCCTGTCAGCTACAGTGTGGGAGAGATGATGGTGCTGATCCTGTGTGAGTTAGAGCCCAAGATCACATTTTGAATCAATAATCTACAGGAAATTGGATGCTCTTTAAAATCCAACTGAGACACAGATAGCAAGGCTTTTGATAAACATTACTGAATTGTGGACATTTTACATTTGTGTGCATGAGCGCACATGCACATACCTGAGAATGTGCCCTGAATCAATTTGTGACCCCTTTGGAAACGTGTTAGTAATAACGCGGTCACAGTAAAACAATTTGCTTTGTAAGTAATAACAAGGTCATGTTAAAGCAAGTTGCTTGAGCAGCCCAGCAGTGAGATAGGATGCAGGTAGTATACACCTGAAGTGAAACTGCTTGCAAAGACGTGGGAACATGAATTAAATACCAGGTACATAAAGGAGTAACTCTAGGGAGAGTACATGTGACACTGTTACAGGATTCGTTTAGCTCTGGAAACCTCTATATTTGAATTTGCAGAAATTGTGCAGAAATCTCCCAAACAAGTAACCTAGTCAAGAGCAATAACCTAAAAGTAAGTAGGAGGACTGTAGAATAACATGATTGTTTAGTTAATGTAGTTTTTAGTATAAATAGAGTTTCAAGTCAGCATGACTTTAATGCTGACCCTCCCAGAACATGAAAAAAAAAAATATTAGCACTTGAAACTAACAGCATGTTAGCAGCTAATTCGTGCATTATTTCAGTATCATTCATAAATTACTTTCGAATCCTTTGACTTAAGAAAAAGAAAATCCCACAAATCCTACTTTTGGTCAAAGCATAAGACCATAATTAACTCGGCATGTGCTTTTGAATTAAGAACACAGTGTTCTGAGCTTTCTTAAAAAGCTTTTAAAAATGTTGGGGGAATACTTTCATAGAGTCTTATTGACTGGGGAGAGTTTAAGATTTGTCACATATGAAGTGATGTTAATTAAATATTGTTATTCATTTCTGTCAATCAAGGAAGGTTAAGCTTTTTTTGTTACTTGAACAAAAAGAGAAGTGAAACAGGTGAAAATATATAAAACAGCTGTGAGGAAAACAGGAGGAATAACATAGTACGAATTTAATTAGTCAGAATTTATGGGGGATGCAGGAGGTTTAGGTGCTAATTCCAAAGCATTGCATTTTTTGCAGTACTAATACCATTTGAATTTTTTTGGACTTTTTGGCTATGTATCATTTACTTAATGAACGTAGAAAATAAATATAGTGGTAGAAGGCCAGTTTTTGACACATACATATGCTTTACCTAAAGTCATATTTGCAAACTGATGTTTAATATGGTTTTCACTGAAACCTTCATTTTATTAAACCAAAATGTTGTTAAGCAGAATCACATTTAATGATACCTCAGCTCTTTCAGATGCTATGGGTATATTTTGAAGCCAAATGAGTTATTGTTTGTATTAGGTATTTAAGTATTGCTGATAATGTCTCCCCAAAACTGTGACTTTTAAATGATTTGTGTTTATATCCTTTTATTTCTGTCAATATACCTGAGCCTATGGGTGTGTAATAAGTGGAAGAACATCTTCCGGACAAAGCTTTCTAGAGCTTTCCTATCTGGAAAAAATGAAAATTGGAGTCTAATTACACAACTTGAAATGCTGGTAATTAAAATCCATCAACAGACATCATATCTTCTTCTAAATAACTGTTACAATTGACAGTTCTAAGGACAAAATTTAGAAGCAGCTGTGGACCTATAGAATAACAACTAAGTTATATTGTTTCAACAATGTATTAGGCTTGGACAGTGTATTATTGCTGCAAATATTCAAACCTTTGGAGGCATGAAAAGCACACAGGAAGAAACGTGGAGCTTATTTTACAGCTTCTTCTTGTTTTCTGCTTAAAATAGGGGAGAAACTTCTGTGTGAACAGAATCAAATCAATGTGGCAGATTCTGCCTCTAAATCTTTTGTTTCCAGGCGCTTCACGTTTTCTTGTGGGTCTTTGGAAACAGTGTGGCCCACAATGACCTAGAATCATGAAAAGCTTCAGAAATTTCAATGCTTTTGAAATTGTGTAGGTACTGGGGTAATATTTCATGAAATTAATCTCTTCTTTGGAATATTGGGAAATCTGTGGCAAAATGATGCTTGATGAAGTTTTTTTGACTTCATCTTGGATAACTGAGGAAATATGGGTGCTTTGAACTAGAATTCTGGTTACTAGAAAATACCCAAACAAGTATAAAATCCCGCCAGTTTTATTATTACATGTTTTAAAGCAGCCTAATTTGCATTGGAAATGTATTGTTTTAAATATTCAGTATGTTTTTTTTTTTTTTAATTATTATTTAGGTATATTTTTTCCCTAGTACAGTGTTTAAGTTTCTTTACCTGAGAAATGTGAGCTGCCGTGAGCTCCAGAGCTCCAGAAGCCTCTGCCAACCTACTTGTTTCTGTGGGGCTTTACCTCCCTGACCAAACCTTGTAGGCTGAACTGCTGAGCTTAAGTGAACAAATGTCTACAGGCTGAATTAAAGAGCTAGGCTTTTCAAGTCAAGAGCTCTGATGGACTGAGTAGAGAGGGACATAGAGGATGTAATGCTTCACTTTGACTTGATTTTGCTTATGATCAGGTTTTTTTTTTTATCATAAGCTTCCTTTTCTACATCTTATACACTCAGATAAAATTATGAAGTATTCTAGTTTTGTTACTTTATTAAAGAAAAATAACCAAAATATTACTATCCTTGAGCATTCTTAAGTACTCTGAGTTTTGGAACTAGGAATTCTGCATGTCCCCTTTTGATTAGAAATATCCCAGTGTTAAGTGCAGCATCTCTAGCACTTCAGAAAATCTGGGAGAGGAGAAAGCTACTCAAATGTGGAGCTGTTTTGTTCCATAGTACAAGATATCACCAATTAGCAATTAAATTAATCGATTTGCCTTGCATTTGCTATTTGTTTTTGATACCGACTGGTAAGTAATATATTACACATCTTTGAAAAAGTCTGTTATACTTTGATCTGCAAATATTTTATTAACAGAGGCTATAAACCACAATGAGTGGCTCAGTTGTGGGTGGTTTTTTCATGCTTATTTTGATGATATAGCAGTATCTTGGGATGACATACTGTAGTGAGTGAGGATAAATATGTGTTGCCAAGGTCTAAACAGCAGCAATATGGAAGTAATTCAACAGTCAGTTTCACTCAAAGTTTGAAATCTGTGCTGTATTAGAGGTATGCATAGAAGCTGTGTTAATTGCTAGCTTGTTTTCCATATGGTTCTATTTTAATGGAGCACATTTGTTGCAGATGGTTGGAAAGTGGGTTGGACAGTGCCTAAACTAGCTATGACTAATTCATACAGTGATTATACTATACTTTAATGTTTAACAGTCCCCTTTGTAAACTTCTTTCATTCACAGTTCCCTTGCCATTGAAATGTGGTCTAAGATAGCTGAAAAGTATTCTCCTTCATTTAAACTTGGCTGTAGAGAAGAGCAAGGACACGGAGTGTGTAGTCATCTTTTCCCTGATTCAAATTCAAAACCACACCCCAAACTTGGTTCTTCAGATGGGTTATCTCCATTATTATTATGGTTTGGTGTGCGTATTTTGCTGAGGTAATGGTCTCTAAGAAGAGCCACTTGAGGAACTGAAGTGACCTTAACAAAGTCTAAAACTGGATTTGTTCACACCACAGTGCTTTTACCTCTTCACTGGTTTGCAAGTAGGTGTAGATGTTTTGGATACCAACAGCCATTTCTTGTTTGAAAGTTTTAAAATTGCTAGCTTGAGGACACTGAAAACATGTAGTGTTGAGGTGAAACAGAAGGAACAACTGCAGCAATAGGACCGTGGAAGCATTAAGGATGATGTTGTAGATCAGCCTAATGATGACATGCATGACAGGAATCTTTCATATACTAATGTGGCGTTTTAATAGCTCTTCTATATCTTAATTTCCTCTCTGGATTTATCATATATTCATAGAAGATTGCCCAGCCTTGTTGTAGTTTATTCTTATTTGGATCTCTTGTGACAAAGCTTTTAAAACTGACTTTCCCTATGCTGAGGACTACAGTAAATGTCACAGTCAAACTCCAGGCGATGGTTCTTTGTAAAGGAAAAAAAGAGCTCTATGGTTCAGTGGGTTTCTCTACCATTTTTACTGTTGTTTTCTCACATTGTCACTAAAATATTCTCTTTGTTATTTCAATGGGACATCTGCTGACTGGCTTAGCTCTCTTTACCTGATTGTGTGAAAAGTCTTGGTTAAATCTGTGAGGCCTTGGAGGCTCAGTAACCTGCTAAGTGCTGTGGAGCCTGAAAGACATTATGTCCTTGGACTAACTTGTCTCTTCTACTTACAGCTGTATGGGATAGATAAAAAAACCCTCACATATAAAAGACTGGGGTGAATGTAATTTTAATACACTTGTGGACATGTTAATGAGTAGCTGTTTTTTGTTACCTGAAAGTATGTAAAAATCCATACAAATAAGGTGTATTTTATAGTAGGGCAGAAAAATAGAGCAGGCAAGCTTTAAAAGAAAACCTTTTTCTCTGGCTCTATCACAAACCTGCTCAATTGGAATTGATAATTTGTTTGAAGTGGTTGGAAATCCACTTAGTATGGCTAACAACGTAGAATAATGTTTGGCAGTTAGTACTGGGATGTCTAAACCACAGCTTTGATGCAATAATACTATAACTTGAAGATTTACCTAATTTATAATTTTTCCCAAAGCTCTCGCCCGCTCTGCGCTGCTGCTTGGCACGGTGATTTGTCTGCGCTATCCGGAGTTTAGTTTCAAACACGTTTGCATTTGATTGGTGTTTTTAGATTTTGATAGCTACTAGTTCCTCTCCACAGAAGTAACCTTTTAAAATGTCAGTTTTAATGTACAAATTTTATGAGAATAAAAAGACTTTTAAAAATACTAATTTTAGACTTCTTGCTGCTGAGCTAGTAGTCAGCTGCTGTTGTCTCAGGCTGAGTCTTGGAAAATTAAGTCAGTGCTCACTATAATAAAATGTGTACTCTGGACTTCATGGGGAGAAAAAAACCACTTTTCTTTTAAATTCTTTTTTCTATAACTGTTGCACAATGGCCAAAGTAATCTTCTGTCCTTTTACTTGTTGATATTTACCCTCTCTCCATCCATCCTTCTGTCTGTCTGCATCTACCATGCGCTGGATTTCCTGCAAGTGGGAATTCCTCCCCTCTTAGGTGATAGCTCGTCCTGAGAGGAGAAACATCAGGTGCACAAAATTTCATCTTGTGGTCTGTAACAGAAAAGCCTTACAAGTTAGGCTGTCTGGCCTACCAAATATGTCATGTAAAATATGATCTAAAGCGTTTTCCCCCTGAAGGTGACACAAAATTTAATTGCAGCTAAGAGATCTGATAATTTTCTGTAATCTTAATTACTGCAGCTATTCTTGTAATTTGTCATATTGGCTAGGTTGCTGTGTCATATGCTCTGTAAGAGAGGTGACACTGAAATTCAAAAGGAAGGGAAGCTTAAGCTTTTCCCCCCCCTACTTCCGATGTCCCTTGTTCTAAATCAGAAAAGCACCGTTTGTTTTGGCTTCAGGGAGCTGTGTGCTCAAGCTCACAGCTGGAGGTATGGTGCTGCAGTGATGGTCACCAATGATGGGAAGGGAGAGTGTAATGATTTAAAAATCCCAACAAAAACAACGCCGTATAAAAACCCCCTTGGGAGTAAAGGCAAGCGCTTAATTCTTTCCTTTCTCAGAGCTCCTGTATAAATTGTGCACACAGATGAAAGAATTACAGAAGGGAATGTGTTAAGATTTTAAGTATCAACAGATATATTTGGTTGTGATATTGCCTCCTATGGAAGTAGTGAGATTTTTCCCGATATGTGTCCTAAAATTGTGTCTTTTTTGGTCATGATTCTTTTCAAAGAAGTATCAGAGCTAAGCCTTTTCATTTAATTGCACTAAAATATTGCCCTAAAGTGGAATAAAATATATATTTTTTTTTTACTATTTGGTATAGAAAAACACATAAACATAATAATATTTTAACTATAGTTTGTATAGATCTTGCCCTTTTGAACACTATGCAAATCTTCCCTACTGCAGGGCAGACAACTGTGAGACTATAATGTGTGGTGTAGCAGGCATCCACCGTAAATTTGATACTCATACTTGTGAGTCCTTCATATTGCATACAAAGAATCAGGGAGAATAAAAACAGAAGAAAAAGAGCACAGAATGGAGTTATGAAATATCCATGTGTAAAAGAAATATGGAAGGATTACCTTGGTCTCCTGTACTTGCCTGTGCTAAAACTGTGATGCCGAATGCTGATTAGATGCTGTGGGTTACAGTGGTATGTGGGGATATTATGAAATTAGGATTCCTTTCAGATGTACTCCATTGTTTTTGAAGTCCTATTAATTCCCCATGTGTTCTGGCTAATGAAATAAGGAAAGGACCCTTTTAATGGGGGCAGGATGAGACTTTACTGCTCAGCTTGTACATGTTATGCAGCTGGACTGATGGGCCACTGTTTAGAGTAACATGGGTGGGAGGCTATTTTAAAAGAAAATGAAAAAACATTTGTTTAACTGCATGGCAACACAAATATTTTACCAAGTGAAGGCTGACTGTGTATTTCATTATGACAAAAGGTGTAGGCTTGAAGGGAAAAAAAATAAAGCAAAATGCTGTCATTCTAGGATTTAAGATATTCACTGTATATGGGAGTATCTTAAACTTTGCTATAAATATATGCATTTAACTCTTTAAATTCTCACATCCCTTTCCTAATCTGAAGAAGTCTGTTGGAAGGATGTGCTTGCCAACATTTCCCATCAAATACAGATGCTAGGCAGAAGTTCCTGCAATTTTGTAGGGAGTTCCTGGGCTCACCCAAGCTGTTGCCATTCTCATTATCCTCTCCTTATTTCTGCTCCCTCCTCCTTTGCTGAGGCATCTGTTCCCTGAGGCTGTTCACATGCAGCCCTTGCTCTGTTCTGCACCTGTGGTGTCCTCTTTTAGGTACCAGAGCAGAGAAATGCCTTTGTATTTCCATCTGCTCTAAGTGGTGAACTTTGAAAAAAAGGCTGAAAACACAACCTAATGATTTTGCTTAAATGTAACTATACATGTGGGTATATACGCATATGTATATATATACACACACATATATGCATATATGTGTGCACACACATAGGTGCACAAATATATTAAAAAATAATAGAAAACTATTTGGGATAATAATTTCAAAACCCATTTGGGATAATCATATTTTTCACAAATGTTGAAGAAGCCAGGTAGTTGTACAGTTCATTCCCTGTGGTTACCAGCAAAACTTTTATGGACATGTTAAGTTAGCTTGGTGGAATGTGAAATTGATTACAGTAATTGGAAAGTGTAGGTGGTTTTACTTATTTGCATCACTTTGCTTTAGTTTCCATGAGTACGATAGTTTCCAGCTGTGTTGCAATAGACATTTTATACAGATTTAGATATACCCCAAAATATTAATATATACCAAAATAGACACTTTTTCAAAATCGATTTCCCCAAGCTCTTTGACAGTGAGCTGTAAATTAATCCCTGTACTGTGGTTTATAGTATTCTCTTTCTATATAGTCTATATTTTAGTTTTCACTCTTTAGAAAGGAAAGATTTAAAACACTGATAATTATATGGGCAGAAAAAAAAAAGAGTGCTCAAAGACTGGATGGTTCATATCTTCAAATTGCGACAGGTCTACATTTTGAGGGGTGTTTAACGTGTGAAACTTTGATATTTGGGACTTTGTGAAGTGTAGTGAAAGTGCCTCTTTGCAGCACCTTCCAGGCCTGAAACACTGTGAGGCACGGCTTCAGAAAGATTTGTCAGCCTGTAAGCTGATGCAGCTGGAGCAGGATTTCAGTCTGAACCTAAGACAGATATGGATAGGATATATCATGTAAACATAGTGCACTCACTGTCCTGGCTTGATTAATTTGTTTGTTCTGATTCACTTTGTAATAAAACAATGTAGAGGTACAACTGACTGACGGGGTATTGAAAGCTCTAACATCTGAGGAAGAAAATCACACACAGAATCACTAGGTTGGAAGAGACCTTTGAGATCACCGAGTCCGACCCATGCAATTAAAACCAAGCAAACCCTCAGATTTTTATGTTAGTTTATTTGGTTTCATTTTGAAGTGGTCCCTGCTTCATACTGCTTGGAGGTTCAGATTCTCTCATTCCTCCTTTTTTGCAGGAGATCTCAAAGCAATAGAGAAAGGTGGTTTATAAAGATGTTGTTTCGCTTGTTTTACACCAAGGTAAACCCAGGTATAAAGAGGTAAATAGCATGCCAGACACTGAGCCAAAACTAGGCCTTGCACTTTTGTGTGCTTCCTTCACTAGACAATACTGATTGAGAAATTTTGGCTAGTGGGAAAATTGTAGGCCAAATGCTAAAAGTTGCCTAGTGAATCATTTTATGAGGAGATACCGAAGTTCACCACATGGTTATCTTGTGGGTGTAAGCCTGACACTGTAATTGTATATGCACGGTGGTTTCTGTCTCTAAGCTCTGCTGGCTTCAACAGCAAACTGAAATCCCTTAACAGATTCTTTCTTTATATACATATATATATATATATGTATATATACACACATACATACAATATGAAATATTTTAACAAATTAATTTCTGATACTCGTCATAAAATCACTGATGAATCGCATAGATCAGTATTCTTTTGCAGAAGATAGTTTGGAATATAATAGCCTTACTGATTATTGAAATCAAGTGAAAGTGACTAGAAGGATGGAGTTGACTGTGTGATTTTTTTTCTTCCATAATTTACCTAGTTTACCCTCAGGACTTAAAAGTTAGCAGATATAAAAATATGAAGGCTCCAGCTGTGAAGAGTGTTTAACATGTTGGGTGCTAATCAGTGGTAATTCAGGTGTAAAAAACCCAGTTCATAGGGTACCAAAACCAGATAAGAAATTTGTAAAGCATTTGAGCGCTGTTTTTTGCACTGTATCACAACTCAGATGGGAATGGAGTTCTGGAGTGAGATGTGCAATCTAGGACTGCAAAAGAGTTAAATAGTAAAAAGACATTCTAGTGGTAAATGTGGCAATCTGACTTTAATTCACTTATCTAAGTTGCTTGGTCCTGTAGTTAGGGCTGAAAGAGAGCTGGTTTGTTTGGCACAGATGCAGTGTTTTGGAAACGCAAGGAGCAGACAGTTCTGCTTTCTCTCAGCTGACAGACACAAAAAGCTGTGCATACAGTGATGCCGTGTGGAGTGACCAGGTAGATCAGGATGCAGGGAACCTTTAGAGAAGGACACATGGAAAAAACTGAGAGAGGTTGTGCATAATGGGGCAGACCCAGAGAGCACCTGCTGGTGCTCAGAGATAAGAACCATTCTTCCTTCATGGTACATGAAGATAGAGAAAAATTGCTGTTCTGTGCAAGCTGTTAATTTGGACAAGAGAATTTGGTTCCATTGTATGACTGTTATATAGGTTCTGTTTTGTATATGTGTTTCCATACTGTATAGGTTAAATTACATAGATACACGTACATATATGTAAGCACACACTAATCCAGGGGTCTACTTGACTAAAGAAACATAGCAGGAACTCACTTCCCTTTTCTTCCTCTCTTTGGGTCAAATCTCCATAGATATTATGCATGAAATTTCAATGACTTCACTATATTTTTTCCATTTTATTCTGCTGTCCATCAGTGCAGAGCATATTGTGACTTTCGCTTGGCTGTGTGAAAATGATGCTGGAAAAGTGAGGAAGCAGATTGTCTTTGCTCAGTGTTGGCCACCAGAGTTCCCAGGGTCAACGTGACAGAGCACTACAGTTACTCAGAGGTACAGTTTAATGGACCCAGTTGCACCTGTGATGTGTCCAAGGCTAATCAGTGCCTTGTTCTGCACCAAAGCAGCAGGACTGTGTAGTATTATATAGTATACTGTGCTATGCCTCTAGCTACTGCTGTGACAACCTGACTCTTGTCGGGCTCCTGCCCTGGATTCTTAGATTACTGCTGCTCTTTTACGTGTTTTTCTACATAACACATGGATATTCAGCAAAAAAACCACAGGATATAGACTACTATATTCATGGAGGCACAGACTGTACCTGGACAGCTCTCTAGCTGCTAAATGGGAAATGATGCAGATAATTTGCTATCTAAGCAGCTCTGAACTTAAAGCATGAATTCATATTCTGTGTAGGGTACTAATGTAGATTTTGTTACTTACTCACTAAAAGAGTGTTGGCGTACTTAATATATTTTAAGGAACAAGTAGAACTTTTGGGAAATGGTGTACTTGCATTGTGCATATCAATGGAGTAGCCATACGAAGATGCCTCTAAAACACACTGTTAGGCTGAATTCTACAAAGGAAAATAATGAGAATTTCCTGACTATAAGTTGTAAAGGATAGTGCCACCTATCACTATGCACAAAGTCTGTTTTTCATAAGATGTTAGCTCTTTTTTCTTTTTTTTCCTTTATAAATAAACTTAGCAGTGGGTTTTCTGTCTGACAGAGGTGGTTTTATGCAGGAAAATAATAACAACTAAGAGGCAGCCAAAGAACACTAGTGGATGATACATGTGTCTGTGAAAACAGGTTCACGTATCTTAAGATGTGATTATCTTGGCTGAACAGAAGTTCAAACAAATAAACAAATGGTACTACTGGCTGATGACAGTGATATCTCAAAGTTGTAGAAGACTACTGTGAAGTTCAGACTATTTCTAACCAGATTGAATGTAGCTATGTAGCTAATTTTATTAACATTTTGTCTGCCACTTTTTAAGCAGCTCAGATGTTTGAGAGTTAGGTAAATTGAGTTTTCTATCTTTTCAAATAAGTGTAGTTTCATTTTTTATGTAGGTCATGTCAGTGGCTTTCATGTAGTCATGTTAATATTTTCTGAGGCAAGTTGTCTTTCTTTTTCAAGATTGGGACTACATGGTAAGGGAGTACAGTGCCAAAAATGTGGCAGAATCTATGTAAAAAGAAGAGAAGCAATACAGAGTGTTGGCACATGAGTTTGAGATTATTATATATAAAGGACCATGCATATGGTTTAATTTGCTTAACCTTGTCACTTGGTAATTTATCTGGAGAGGAATTGCATTGTGTTTTTCACTGAGTAGCAGTTTTGGGGATGCTGGGATTTGAATTCACACAGTAACTTCACTCCAGGCTGATGAACCTGTAAGTAAAATATAATGCAACAAAGGATTAAAAATTACTGAAAAGCAACTTTGCAGTCATTTTTGTCCCCTAACAGTCAGTTAGGGATCACTTGAGAAAGGCAGGAGATTTCTGGGAATGAGCAGACATCAAGGCGAGCATAGCTGTTCAACATCTTATCCAACTTCCTACTCCTGTGACCTCTGAGGAACGCTGTCAACGCCATGCTGGTATGTCTGGAAGGGCTTGGGCCATGATCTTTGTGGCAAAGATGTCAAGTTTCAGAGAAAGTTTTTTTCCTTCAACTGTTGGTAAAAAGCAGGTCAAGTGGGGTTAATCTTGGCTGCTAATGATTCTGGCCTTTTCAGGATGGTATTATTTGTGGTGCTGAACAGCTGCCTGTGCTGCTGCTGTTTGGACCCAGTGCTGGCACTGGAGGCAAAGCTTTGCTTCTTTGTTGGTATCAGGTTGTGTTCCTCTGGGTGCTGGGTGACATTTCGGCTTGCCAGAGACGTGGACTGCATGGCAGGAGGAGAATTGGGGATTGGGTCTGTGTACAGGCGTGGTGGCACAGAAGACTAATGAATATGTCTGCAGTTTGAAAAAAAGGAAGCTACTTAAAAGTTTGTTTTGTCACTGGAATATGAAAGTTCTTTTTTTTTTTTAAATTTTGTGTGAACTAAGTTTGCTAAAAATCCGATATTCAAAAATCTAGGGTCTCAAGTACCATGAGGTTTAAGGAAATGTTTTCTATTTGGTTTGAGTCTTTGAAGACACATTACCAGACTTTCTCCTGTAACATATTTCAAGAAAACATCATCTAACTTAATTTTGTGTGTTCAATGAACTTGTTACAATGAATGGTAAACTGGGAAAGGGCAAAAATATACCTGTATTTGGGGTGTTTTCCTGCATTGCTGCCCTTTTGTGGACAAAGAATGAAAGCAGAATTTATCACAGCAAGTTGAGGCTATCTACTTTGAGATGTACAGAAGTGCATCTGTAGCTTCTGCCCAAAAGGGGAGGAATTTTCCATTCTGTATTTTTCTCTGTGCCTGGCCCAACTATCACTTGGCCCATGGCAATTTCAAATGTTTTTCTCCTGCCTTGCAATATCTGAATGGGCACAGACTACTTCCCAGTTAACATACAACAATCTCTTGTGCTGACTACTGAACTCTGATCTTTGGCTGGATGCACTCTTGTTTCTTTAAGCACATGTGGTGCAGAGCTGACCTGGAGCTGGGTAATTCATAAGAGCTGGGTGTTATTGGTATTACTACTACTTGAATGAGCCTGTATTATTTTGCACAGCAGTGTGGTCACCTGGCAGCACGTCATTAGCATTTTAGGTTTCTTTCCCTCACAACAATGCACAACATGCTAATTAGAGGGTTTTGAAAGCTAAGCAACCTGGTTTAAAATCAGACATTTTAATTTGCAGCTTTAATGGCTATATTATAATAACTGGCTTGGCTCAGGGGCGAAGCGGAGAGAAGCACTTCTCATGTTCCAGCAGAAAGGTCCAATATAACAGAGGCTGACAGAATTAAAAACCTCATAATTTGACCTTTGCCTGGGATAAAAGGCTGTTTCATAACAATTTCCTTTTGTTCTTTGTTTAAGCCATTACTCCAAAAGGAGCCTCCGATTAATCTAAGTAAATGCATCATTACAGTCCTAATCCATGTCCTTCTGTCACTGTCTGTTTTAATTAAATAAGAAACACTAGCAGAAAGATATCACGCACAAAGCTGTGATTGGAGAAAGAGTGTTGTTTGATCAGGATGAGATTAAAAAAGGCTTTACTGTTTTGTCCTTTTGCTCTAGATGCCATAATGTAGGTTAAAGGAAGAAAACTTGCCTAATAGTTTAGCACATTGCGCCCCATTACGATACCCAAATGACCAGATTTACCCATGAAACTGTCCCAGACACTCAATTAATTATGTACAGAACATTCACAAACAGACAATATGGCAACTTGGTTTGAGTAATTTGACACATTAATATGTTTGGGACTGTATATACAGTTGGCCAGAAATTGTATTCAAGGTGCAGGTTTTTTATATTGAATAAAATGTTGATTAAAGCTATTTAGGTACTTTCTTTCTTTTTATTACTTGTGGCTCACAAATTGTAAACATGATCTACTGCAAGTCCCTGATTTTTTAAAAAGGCATTTTTGTTTCTTACAAAATCAGACCAATTATTTTACAGCATTGAAGGATTGAAGGATCCATTTAATAAATGTCATAACATCCAACTAGTTAATATTGCTAAAGCAATGCATATGTAAGAGACTCTTCCTCAAGGTAGTGTTTCAAGATCCCTGTGGTGAGGGTTTTCTCCCATATCCAGGCTACTATTTGATGTAATGAAAAGAGAAAGTGTGCAACACAGAGATTGTTAATTAATTTAGCCTAACAAGATGAAGATAAATGAAGCAAAGCATGGATTGAATGAAGCAAGAGGTCTTATTTACTATTTAATACTACTTTATATTAGGCATTTTTCAATTTACAAAAGAAAGGAGTTTAAAGAAAAGGTGTTCTGCAAATGCATGCAAGACAATTTTTATTTTATGAGCAGTTCCTAGAACTGCTGAAAATACCTCTTTGGGTTAACCTTTAAGTTTTCCTCTCCTATTTTTTTTTCCTTTTCACAGTTATTTTTCTCAGTTTGATTTAAATATGTTGATAGCTATGAGAAAAATTAAACCCTAAACTTTTTCCCCTTTAAATCAATAGCAAATTACCAATGGAAACTCTTGCTACCCAAAATGTCGCAGTTCTTCATTGTTTATGTTAATCTAGAGTCATAGCTTATTTTTGATCAATTTGTGTGTAGAAAGATGCGTTAAGAGGCGTAACTATAAAAATACAATAAGATGTGATTTTAGTTTACCTTCCAAAGTGTAAATCTATTGTTGCTTTTGTTTTAAGCTGTCCTATTGCAGTGAAAGCTAAGAGAGGAATACAGGACAGTGTTAATTAACAATGATTTTATGTAATAAAGCTATGATTTTTTATTTGGGAGAATATTTTTTCTCTAGACCATCTTTGTTTTAAACATTTGTGAAAAGCTGTAGTTTCTATTTCTTAACAATTAAAAAACACCAAGATTAAAATTTCAGAGATTTTAGATGTCTCTTCTTCCCAGTCCCAGATTTAAATTAAAACTATCCAAAGCTAACAGTAAGCTACAATTTGTATCAGTTTGGTCACTGCATCTGAAGGTATATATTATTCAGTTTCCCAATGACAAAAGTTAGGGTATAATTCTATAGAGGTGAAGAAAAAAATAAGGTCTGTCATTTTTAATATCTAAAAACTAATTAGCAAAAAAAAGTCCTGTGTTTTGACTGATTAGAGATACCTTTATCAGTTTGTCCTAAACCCTGAATTGTAAACAATGACTGAACATATTAGGACTTTTTTTTTTATATATAAAACATTCTCATTTTTACAGATGAATTGGGTCTGTCCACTATTTGACCTTCTGCCGTGATTTCTGCCTGCAAAGGAAATGCTTTCCTTTTGCAGCAGCTAGACAGGACAGCGCTATCTACAAGCAGTGTCACTACAAGCAGTGGCCGCCACAAATAGCATTATTATGGTCCCTGTGTTTTTATCTTGGGGGTCATGAACAAATCCATGCTACTGCTTCTAAAGATTTCAATAAATAGGACTTTTTATCCAGACAATTGGCTTTTATATTACTTTTAAACAAAACTACTAGTCCATCAAGAGTTTCAAAAGGAAAACAATTCTACAGAGTGCTGGTATGGCAGCACAGACCAATCATTATGGCACCCATTCTCCAGTCCTTTATTTTTCAAGTCCACAACAATAGGTTGTTGATTCAATGGACAAGACCAGAACAATTAAGTTCTCTGTTTAGCAGCAGTGCAGCATTTTAATGCCCTCCTCTAATAATGGTCTCATTATTGTTATTCTAAGACTGGGCCTCAGGAGGAGGAATATTTGCTGGAGGTACGTCATTATTTTGCAAATTTCGATTAGCTCATCATGTTGTCTGTACTGTGAAAATCGTAGCTAATTAGGGCAGTCAGTTAGACTACCAGCTTTTGAGCTTATGAGTTAAAAGGTAGCACACTTGATAGGCCAATGATGTGAAAAAGGTGGTAAAAAGAGGGATTAGAGCTGTTGCCTTAGTAACTCTAACTTCCATCTGTGCGGGAACAATGGACCTGTGTTTCTCCACCACCTTGGTGTAAAAATTGGTTTTGTTTCGAAAGGAAGGGGCTTTTTATGACAATCTGGAATTCAGCCTAACGGGGTGTAGTTTTAGTTGTTAGAAGAGACCATTGGAGGATAGGAAAGATGAAAGGTCATGGCGAGCTCCAAGGACATGAAAGGTCATTGTCTCTTGTAACAATAGTGGATTGTTTGGTCCCATTATTTCCAGCCAACTACTCAGTCAGGTGATAGAAAAGATACTACCAGTTTAGTCAGGTGGAACAGGAGAGAAAGATAATGCACCTACTACAGAACAAAAGATAACTATAATTCGCTTTTATTAAACAAAGTTGCACTTATTTGTGGCCATCCTCTGAAGAGGGTTGTTTACTGACTTACTATTCCAGCCTGCTTTGTTCAGCACTGCCTCTGTAGGCCATCACATCTCTGGGAAGCAATCCAATGTGTTAGAAAATGTTGTTTAAGCTTTCTTCCCATGAAGAGGAGTCCCCAGGAGTACCACTGATGTGATACTTAACAATAAATTTAGTTGTAGCTTTCTCACATTATTGGCATTCCTAAAAGGTTTTCCTTCACACATAGAATAAAATTAGCTATAAATATGAAAGAAATTTGCTTCAAAACTTTATAGCATTTTGTCATAAATTCTACGGCACATACTGCAGAAAGTTCACAGCAAACTGTATTAGGCACTGCTGAACAGAGAGCAGAGACCTATAGTTGTGTAAAAATAGATTAGCTATAGGACTGCTCTTATGCAAAGGGACATAGATAAAGTCTTATCTTTAAAAGTCTCTGTGCAGAAGCTTCAGGAGACTCCATGCCTTTGTTTTAAAGAAAAACCAGAAGTACTGCCATATTATTTAATAAAACAACTATAGCAGAGTTTATGAGGAAAGCATTTCTGTTAGTGAATAGAACTGTCATCTCTTATATTTTTTCCAAGAGCATCCAACCCCCTAATTTACTGTTTTTCAGAAAGACTTTTTTCCCCCCTTTCTTATTATTTCCCTATTTTTTGTAGCATTATGCCTTAGTCATTCATGCAACAAGTTTTTTTTTTTCTTTTCTCTTACCTCTGGCCACAATCAAAGCATGTCCCAAGATCCATCATATATCTCCTAAAGACTAATTTCTTTAGGTGAGCATTTCTAGAATATTCCACGTTCTTATATGAGATCTCTGAACTCTTTTACCAGGTTTATTCTATTGTTTTTTACTCATTTCACAACAGAGCTGCCAGAGCTGTATTGAATTTTTATGAAATTGATAACATATATGTAATTTAGTACTATTACACTTGAAAATAAAAATTATATATAATTTTTAGGTATCCCATCTTAAACTGTTCTGACCTCATTTGAACTCCCCTTTTTAGCTATTCTGGGCCTCTCTTATCTCATTTTTACTCCTGGCCACTCTTGCTCTTGCTTTCTGACAACACAGATGGGTGGCCTTGCACAAACTGATAACTGTGGCAATTTCTCAGCACACTATTCACTAATAAAAGATGTTATTTTCAGAATTAGGCAGGCATGTGTCATACTTGCTGGCTGAAGATGAGAGGTCGGGCTGTGGCTTTCTGGGAGCGTGCAGTCGTATGAGCCATTGGACTTTACAGCTCCCAGGTTGTTGATGCATTGTTTTACCAGCAACTAGGTTTAGTAATTAGAGTCTCTCAGAGAAAGGAAGTCTTGCTTTAAGTGTTTGTAAGCTTTTAGTTTTTTAAGATAATCTATTCTTAATTTTTCTCTTTAGTTTGCTGTTTAGTTCTCGTCTTTGTGCTAGCCTATGCTTTGTTATTTTTGTTTTACAATGAACCCAAGAGTGTAGGCAGCTTAGTTCAAAATGGGAACCCTGCAAAGGGTTAACCAGCAGAGAATTACAAATGAACTATCAGGAAAGTTGATTATTAATCCAGCAAGAGAGAAAATATCCTTCCAGTTAGCAAGAATTAGTACCTGAAGAGCTGATAATATTGTTCAGGCTGTCGGTGTGGAATGGCAAAACCAGGTAAGCTAATCATCTTCTCAAAGGAACTAAATCTTTTCTTTCTGTTTTTCATTATGGGAGAGTTTAGTTTTTAAAAGAATCTTTGTTATTTTACTTCAAGTATCAGCCTGTGAAACAGCATATGTTGATCCTCAGTTTCCTCAAATGAATGAAAGAAATTAAACTTGTGTTTAACTTTGGTAAGAAGATACATTTCTAAGCCATATTTCTAAGCTACACAATGTATGTAACTGTGAAATATCATAACAATTCTTTCCTGGTTTGCGGTTAAGTGTGAGAACTGATTACAAAACCTGAAGAGTCCTTTGCAATTGCAAGCTAATATATTACATAAGTCTGTCTTTAGTTGTGCTTGGACATATTTGGGGGGGTTTACAGGAACTTTCATGTTGCAAGCTTGTTCGTTCAGAGTTATTAGATTTCAGTTTTCACACTGTATGAATGATTTATTTAAGTTTGTTTTGATATTGTGAACACATTTCTGTTCGTTAAAAAGCTTTTATTTTTGTGGGGTTTCAAAACTATGATCTGCTGTTGGAAGGAAATGGATGTTTGGTAAACATACCACTGTGTTTATACAGAGAAATGCAAATGAAACCATTAGTTGAATGCAATCTTAAAATTTTGGTAATTTTTTTAAAAACAAAGCCCTATCTTGGGAAAACTTTCAAATTCGTGTCCCTGATAGTGATAAATAGGCATAATAAATATTTATGTTTTTCAATGTAGTCTTCACTATTTAGCTTATTATAGGAGTTGTGTAAAAGTTTTTAAATGATAATCTAGTACTGTGGAAACTAGAAAGTATACAGCATTTGATAATTTTTCCTAATTGTATGCTGTTACTTAAATTAGTAGCACCTAGAAAAATCCTGATTTGCTTGTAGAATTGAATTCAGTATACACATGATGTGACTACAGTGTCTGAAAAAGAGTCCAGGTTTTAAGCCTGTTATGTATGAAATAACCTGGAAGGGATTGTGGTGATTCAAGAAGGAAAATACGGATAGAAACTGAAAGTGTTTGAGAATTAGAAGCTGAGACCCTGTAGCAACGTAGTTCTATGGGGTAACTTTTCATGAGCCATAGAGAAAGGAAGAAACCTTTTAATTTTGGGAATGGGGTTAAGATATGGCCTGAGGCAAAGGAGAAAGAGAAAGGAGGAAGAGGCAGTGGGGAAAGTGAAAGGGAGAAGTGGTATTTGTCTGACAGCGTCATTGTTTTGCATGTGACTTTGGCCTCCTTGAGCAGAGGGACAGCTGATGGCCAAGTTCGCTGAATGGTGTCTCACCACGTTAGAGTAAATTGAAGTCCAAGAATTTGCTGATGATGGAGCTGTCAGAACAACAAATGGTGTCATTTTGGGAGCTGTGCTAAATATTCAGATATACATACAGGCAAATAACTTCTTGAGGCACATTTTAGCTGAGTATTTTAAGGAGAATTGGGACAACGTAAATAAGCTGCATTTTCTGAGTTTGAACACCAGCATCTAGGAAATATATAAAGAGCAAGAAACCCAATGATGAAAAAATTATCACACAGGAAATGATATATGTAGAAAAAACAAGATTGTAATTAGTGGAGGAAAGTAAGAAACTGATTAGAGAAATGAAGTTTCCCAGATGTTTAGGAAAAAATGAAAGTTAAATTAGATAAGCTCTTTTAACTAGTATTGGAGAGGAGTGCTTCCTTCAGAATGGGAAAGCTAAACTTAAAATTAGAAAAGAGCTGGCAACTTGAGTTTAGCTCAACTGTTTTCCTGCACGAGTGACTCTTTGGAATGCTCTGCTTGGAACATCATCAGGAACAACTAGTACAGAGCTGTTGGGGAAAAAGTAAAACACAAAATGAAACTCTCTGAATGCTTATTTGGAATGATTAAGGTGATTATATTACTTATGTGTGTACTAACCCACAAATTAGACAAATTGGTTGGATTTTGAAGTAGTACTTCAGGATTTATTACATTTCATGTATATATATAGCTGACACTTGAGCTCTAACACTGTACTGGTTGAACTGGTTCATTTTAAAATTAATTGTAAGCATTAGCTTATTGACAGAATCCTAAATCATCAAACACTACCTGCAAATGAACAGAAACAGTCTTGATCCCCCTCAGCTACAAACCGGTGTAAATTAGCTTTTATTTAATTATTATTATTTATATCAACTAGGATAAAAGAAATGTTCTTAAGCAAAAGATAGAAACAAAAGACATCCAGCAGAAACTATGGGTATTTTGTGTCCATTCCAGTGACTTGTTTCAACAACACAATAGTGTAACCTGTGAAAAATATCCCCCTACATAGGGCAGTGTAGCTGGCACCACTGCTTTTGTGCCAGTTCCTGTTCTCAGCTGTGTATTGCAGGAAAAAAAAAATGGAGGAAAAAAAACCCAGCCAAAAAAGTTAGACGTGTCTGGAATAGGTTGATAAGAACATCATCTGATTTACTGGAACTAGTTTGACTGTTCATGTTAAGTAAAATTGTATTTTCTTCAATGCAGACTGTGTAGATCCCAACTTGTTTAAAGGCTTAATGTCGAGAAGAGATGAAGCCTCAGAGGTCTCTAAGTAGACACACATCTGGAAACACAGCTGCACTCAGGGGGGGCTGCAGAAGCAGTTAGCCTGCAGCAAGCAAACCATTCTTGTCACTACGTGGTTGGTGCAGTAAGATGAGATGATGCGGAGGGTGGAGCATAAATATCTATATGTTGCTTGATTCTCTACTTTATAAAAACCTGCTACTAGCCAGGAAGAAGCTTGTCTACACAAACAGATGGCCAAAGCAAAGTTTGGGCCAGGTTATTTTTGTTTCTTGGACCACACCTTGTTTGTGGTGACAGTACTGGAGAGAGAATGTGTTTCAGTTCATTAGGAGCTCAGTGAAGCTTTATGGATAACACTGAAATGTTTTATAAGATTCAGAGTAAAGCTGCATAGTTCAAGGAAGCTTATGTCTTATTAGCTATGGCTAAGGTCAGTTATCCACACAATGAGGGGGAAACTCTTTCATAAACAAGTAGATAAATATGGTGCAGGTGGTGCTTAGCCTTGCTTCAGGCTGTAATATTACTGCAAGAGCTCATGAAAAACTCCAGCTTTTACAGGGTCCTTATGGAGCATCAGCAGCATAGAGTGGTCAGGTATAAAATTACAAGGTTGTGTCATGGAAAAAGACAAATTTAGGGCATTTTTGTGGCTTTGTATACAGGTGTCTATCTCTACAAGATATTAAAGAGAGAATATAGAATCATTAGAACTGTCCTTCTAGAAGAAAATAAATTGTAAAAGTCTAGGGCCTAAAAAACAAGTTGAATTTACCTCATCTAAACATCAGAATGAAACAGGCCTAGTGTCTTGTGGGTGTTGCTTTTTGCAAACTCTGTAGTGTTCCATGTGTTTCAAAAAAGCTGGTTAGATACATAGGTGTTCATTAGCACTTGATCCATGTCTGATAACAGAGAAAAATAATATAAAACTTTATTTTGCCTTTGGGGCTATCATTTTTATTGTCTTATGGAAAATAATTATATTTTTAACAGCTACAAAAAGAGAAGAACTTGAAGAGTTAATTGAATCACATGCTGCTAAAGGAAAACATTTTCTTTCCTTTTTTTCCCTCATCTGAAATAGGAGTTACATGTGTTCCTTATTACACCCAACATATTCCAGTAGTTTTTTAAAAAGACATTCCCATGAAGCAGTGTATTCTCAAAGACGCATTATTTTCAGCTACTAAATCCTGGAGCAATCAAACACGTGTCATTTTTCACCTTCTGAATTGAATTCTGTGGCTGTAGTGGATGATAGCACATAACATCCATAGAACTGTAAAATGTAAATCCCCTGCCTGACTTTACTACGCAGGTTTAGGGTGTATTTTTATAGATGCCACAGGAAAATCTGCTGGCATTTCTTTCAAAGATAGAACAAATCAGTGTTGGTGTAGTTATTAATTATTCTGTGGTCTTTAGGCCGAATATTTTAGTGGTAGTAAAAAACACACGAAAACAACCAAACAAGACAAAGCCCACAGCAAGTTTACTTTAACTGTAATCACCCAAGTTCGTGAGAGCCAAAGGACAGCAGACTGAGTGTTTTCCCACAAATGGATCTCTTTTATGGACCAGACTTATGAGGTTGTGATGTGCAGGTGCTCAGTGTTGGAGGCAAACGGGGATGTTCAGAACAAAGTGGAGATTTTTCAGGGCACTTTCTGCTTCAATAGGTCAAACAAGCAAACTCCATGGTGCTGGGAGAAGGCCAAAGCCATGCACTTCAGCTGCACATCCTTTTGGCCTTTCTACCTCGGAACAGGAATGGATAAAGTAAAAAATATATAACAGTTTGTCTGCTGTCTAATAGTTTATGCTCATGTGCAAGTTTGCTGGCATTTTACCGTGGGAGAATCATGTGTTTAAACCTCAGTGAGCATTGTAGTAGCCAGATCCTAATTGTTTATGCTCTTTTTTTTTTTTTCCAAAGTAAAGTTTTCATCAGGACCGTGCTTATCTAGTTCCAATTTAAAGAATTGTTCTACCTCCATATTAACTTGAATTTTAAAAAAGCCATGTGTACAAGCACATGTCCCACTTTTTGCATGAAAAATGATAGCTACATCACAAATATCCTTATTCTTGCTTTACTAGGGTAGGCTTTTAGCATTTATTGAGGTAATATATATGGTTTACTACTGTTTATATTGAATCTTTCTTGTCTGAGATTTTTCAATAGACTGCTTTTCCTTTGAAAAAGGGAAGTATTATTTTAGGACGTTGTTCATCTTTCTACTTTTCCCATCAGCGTAGTCTATTTAACACTATCACCACCTTAGAGAGCTCAGTGTTGAGAGAAAACAAAGTAGCTGCTGGTGACCCCGTGACAACTGTCTGGTAAACCTGATTACTAACCTAGAGCGTTGCTTAATCTAAAGGCCAAATAAAACCCTGCAGGAGAGAAACGTTGTTTTGTTCTAAATGCCTATTAGGAAGGGAACTGCTGTGTTGTAAGCAGCAGAATAATAAGCCTCTCTGGCTTGTCGGGGTTCAGATCTAGGCATTCAGCACATACTTGCCTAGACTTCCTATTGCAAAGAAAGAGCTAAGTTTTGGAATTGATGTTGAAGTCAACTAAAACAATAATCAGTAATAGCAGCTTTGTGTTTCAGGGAGGATCAGAGTCTGCTTTGAGCTGTACTGATATAGTACTAAAGATAGTACATGGACTTCATTAGGGTTATTCTCTTCTGTACCCTACAGCTGTGACGTGGAATCCAGAGTCACTGGGTCCTCTGTCTCCTGCTATCTGCATTTAGCTGTTTTGTTTTCTTTGCAAGTAGAGAAAGGAATGAATAGAAGTGACTACTTCATCTACTAGTATCACTAATAATTTCTGCATTTTATGAGAAGTGTCACTTTCCCATTTTCCTAAAACTGAAGTTTTCAGGGAATAAACTGGAATGAAAGCTTGGTGCCTGCAAATAAGTTATTGAGCCTTTTCATAAATGTTTTTTTTGCCCTATCACACCATTCATTATCCTTTAGGGGTATAATCAACATGCCTTAGGTCACAGATGATCATATAAGTTGTAGAAATTTTAATTCATCAGGAGTGATATTCTGATTTTACTTCCTTAGCTACAGCAGTGAAGCAACAACTTTAATATAAAGAATGTGCCAGAATGGTAAAATACCTCTTCAAAAATTATTAGAACTACACAAAATGAATTGACTGATAACAACCAAATCTAGAGAGACTGAGTAATACAGAAGACAATTGAAAAAAAAATGTTGTTAAAAAATATACTGCTTTGTGAACCTGTAATATTGTTTTTAGAACCAGAATGGGAAGAGATCCCTGCTTTAGAAAATTTGTGAGCGAGCACTATATCAATAACTGTGGTTCTCACTACTAACAGTTAGCATAGTGAATTCCATCCATATTAGGTGTAGACGTGTCAGTCTAAACAACATATAATTATATGCATATTAGAGAACTTTTACCTCCATATTTATGTATCTGTGTACGTAAGCATGCACAAAAGTACATACACGTGGATGCAAGTCCACTTCATCCATTATTTATATGTATTCTATGTATGCAAATACGTAGGTGAACATATTTATGCATCTAGTGGTCCTGTATGTACATGTGCACAGTATGTACATGTGCACCCTCTGTGATTTTCTTGCTAATGTTTGGCAGAAAGCTTTACATTTGCTTAAAAATACTGTCTTCCATATAATTCTACTTTCAGAGATGACAATCTATAATTTAGAGGACTAATACACTATCAGCAAAAATTATTGAGAATTACTTGATAGTATCAGGAGTAGATGAGAGTTCTTATGATTCTTCCAGGCCATTGGGAGCAGTTTGATTTATGTAATGCATGGGTCAGTTCTAATGTAGCAATGGGCTCATGGCCATCTCTGTGTTCCACCTTGCACTTGCAGGATTTCTATTATTAAACAAACAGAGAATTGGACATTGTACATGTTTAGTTATTAGCTAAGATATTAATAAAGTTGTGGTTAGAGATTATAGAGATGCTATTGATATTTTTGCTAATTTGGTTTTTTTTAAAATTTTTTTAATCTTCTTTTTTTTAGAAAGATTTCAGGAAAAAAGTCTTTAAAAAATGCCTTTCTGGCAATATCTGTAGTAGTCCATGAAGGGCTTGTGTCTCCTAATTAATGTAGTAGTCTGGAAAATAATTCCTTTTCTCATTGTTTCTGTTACTGTCTTCTGTAGAATATGATCATCTTCTAATGTAATATCACATTGTCAAAACTGAAAATTAACCTAATCAAAATAGCTTTCAGATACTTAATTAGATTTTTTGTGTTTGCTAGAAAAATAGGGTTTTTTTAATAGCTTTATTTCTTACAAGGCTAAGCAAGTATTAATTCTGTTTTCTAGTATTCATACTACTTTGCTGAGCAGACTCCTTTAATTGTCAGAAGAGTTTATCACTTTTCTGTCCCATAAAAGATAATAGGGTACACATACTTTACAGCTTGAACCTGTATGAAATGTTTTCTTACGTTCTTGAAGTCAATGGACGGGTGATTAATCCCAAAAGTTGCGCCAATATTTTTAATATTACCACTGATGGCTTTATTTTAATTATAAGATAATTTAGGGATTTTTTTACATACCATTTAAGAAAGCACTGGTTCTCTTTGTATGATGTTATGGAGTTTTTGTGGAATTGCTGGGTTCATGTGTGATTGGTAGAGATTTGCTATTGGCCTGAGAGTGTCAATACTGAACTACGGAGCACTTGTACATTTATGTTCAGTGGTGACCTGAGAATTGTTGACTTGTAATACGGGGCCAAAAAAAGGGGGCTTGCATCCTATTTTGGTTTCAACAGCTTTATTCCCACCTAAAAACTTTTTTTAAAACTGTCAGTTATTTATTCTTCCTGCCAAGTGCCTGGGGACTCACTGGTAATGTTTTGCTGGCTTTACCATTTTAGTTTGCAGATAATCTTTCCTTTTCTCTCTTCAGTGCTATTTAATACCATTGTCATAGCCAAAGACCCAAGTCTCTCTCTCTCAGGTCCATGGAGTGGTATTAATTTAATTTCATGAAACCTCATAAAGACCACTGAGCTTCATACAGGCACCTACACTGTGCTTATAAATTACACATCAGAGTACAAGGTCAGGCATGTAATTTTCATAATTTAGAAATATTACTGGATCGAGACTTTTAATACATCGGTTTGTTGCCCTTTGGCTTTGGATAGTGCTAGTTTTTCTCTCTGCTCTGTTACAAACATGGCATAGTTACCCAACCTTTGTTATCCTATTGTTCTGGTTTATAGGTTGATAACCATTCTGTGAGCTGTGAGGTGTGGACCTGCCCCTGCTGCATTCCCTGAACCAAAGAGAAAAAGAAAAGAAAGAAAGGAAAAAAGAACCCCCCCCTCCACTAACCATTAAATTGTAGGGTGATCTGGAGATAAAAGCAGAATCTCTTTTTTGCTTTTCAAATATTTGCTTGGCCTTCAAAAGGTATTTGCCTTTTGTGTTTACATTGGATTTATTTTTTTGGCCTACATGCAGAAAGGGAATGATACATTAAAGAATAATGGACAATAGTGAGGAAAATGCTCTCAGTTTTCACATCTAGCCTGTATTTCCTACTTTAGATTTATTTTTTTAATCTTGTCTACTTCTATTTAAATAAAACTGCTGAGTATTGTAAAGCGTTGTAAATGTGAAAGTATCAGATGAAGTACAGTACAAGAAGATTATCTACAGGTTGGCAGGCAGTAATGAGAGTTGGCAAAGTGCCATTTTCCTCTGTGAACCTTTGGGACCTCTGTGTGTGGCAGAACAATGTAAGGCTTCAAAAGCCAGTGATCTGTCACTTGCAGGAGTGCTTTCTGCTGTTCCTGAGAGAGACAGGTGAGGTTTGTTTCTGTAAAGTTGTATAAGTCTTCACCAAGGCAAAAGGAAAGATGCTTTGGCTGAGAGTTGATGTCTGAGTCATATCGTCTTCAATTCTTTCCCTCTGGATGGCATTAGAGCTTCCTTGGAACCTGCATTGTCCCTTGTGGATTTACTTTCATTGAAAGAGCAGGGTTTAGGCAAGTTTGTAGAAAATATAATTTCATTTAAAACCCCACACTCAAGGGAAGCACCACTTTGTGACAATTGCCTGTTCCAAGTTTATCTTTTTTGTTGCTCAAGTCAGTCCCCTTGTCGTTTTACACACAACTACTGCATTATCAAAAGCGTGTGATTTTGTTTGAGTGAAGTAATGGGATAGAGATATTTCCCGTATCTTCTTACTGTAATGTTTAATATTTTTGATGCTACTGACTTAGAAACATGACCAGTGATTTATTTGAAGCATCTTGATTAATGTGCTTTGAAAACACGGGCATTTATAATAGATAAAAATATATTTCACCACATGTATGTCATAAAGCTCTTAGTATGTTACAGTTTGTGAAAATTACAGTCAGTTAATAATGTGTCAGCTCCCCACTGTGTCCTTTGGAGGATACTGAATGGGTGTTACAAGATTTATTTGCTGGATTTTGCAGGTTTTCTGTAGCGTGTCAGATGCCTTGCTGATTGCTTGGTGAAGCCTAGAGCATGAGCTCCCTCCTGCAATGTTGACTTTAAGTCAATCTACATTTGCTTAAAAGTATGACAGGATTAAAATCAGATCACCTCCTTAGAACTTTCCTAAAAGCCTGGATACTCTTTAGTAAAGCTGTTGTGTGTAATTTAGATGCATACTTATGTGGGAATCAAAATTTACTTCATAGTTCTTAGAATTTCAAGGAATGGATCAGCAATAAAATGTGTATTGTAATGTTGCTAAAGTGATAATAATATTGCAAATAATTTATATACTACCCTGGGAAGGAGAGTTAGGGAGTTACTTCTTTATTGACTTTGTTCATAATGTAATTACAAGGATTCTCTCTCCTTTTCAAGCTTTCATTCTTATGTATTTCCTTGACCTGTTGTCTTCTAATTCTTTGTTTTCTAATTCTTCTAATTACTGTCTTCCAATTCGTTCATTTATTGAGAGAATTACTTGGTCTTGTTGATACAGCGTTATTTTGCACCTAAAATCTTAGAAAGTGGGAATGCTCAGTTAAGTTTTGAGTTCTTTTTATTCATTATCTTTCTGGTGAGGTTTTTTTTTTTCCTTGCTGGGTGTACATTTGAGCATTTCTGTTTAAATGCTTCTATTCATGTCTTGCAGTGCAGGCAGCCTTCAAGTTTAGTTAAAAGGTGCAGAAATACCTATTTTCAAAAAATAGAAAATCCTGAAGGCAATTGATGACTGGGATTAAAATTGTACGAGTGTCAAGATGGCAGGCAATGCATAGGTGGTGCCTATGGTGTTCCATTGAACTGCTATATAGAATGTTATACCAGGATAACATGGCTTAAACTGGATGGGTAAATTTCTTTGTGACTTCAAGAGCATCAAGCACCAACTTGTATAGTAATTGGATTTAATAGGCAAAAAAATCAAAGGGAGTTTAGAAAAAGAGAAATTGTGTGAGCTGATTTAGGATTCGAGGCTCTTGTCTGATGCTAATAAAGTTTTCTGATGTCATTCTTTTTGTAGCTATAATGTACACTACAGAAATAATTTGTATAATGTGTGCTTGCGTATACTATCTTGAATGAGGTATATGTTTATAATTTCTGGCTTTCAGATTTAAATCTGTGAACACAGCAAGAGTTCAATGAGTTCTGATAATAATAGTCCTGTAATGCAGAGATCCTGAGAACTTCCTTGCAAATGGAAGGAGTCATTCATCTCACAAAAATGGTAGAGAAAGAAACTTGCCAGAGTTGCAAAGAATCATTTCTGCAAGGGTCACACAGAATAGATTAGACCATAATCAAAATGGGACATCTTACAATTTTGAGAGAGGTAGTTAAAAAGGAGCTTTGAGAATGGGTGTTTTGAGAAGTGTATTTCAGATCTACCACTTTGTCCACGTTTCTATCTCATGTACCCTAAACCCATGCATATTAATATAGGCTTTAATTCCCTGTCTGGCTTCTACTGAGACCATATTATCAGGAGAGTAAGGCTCTTTTCCAGGTAATTATTGGAGGAATTATAACCCTTGTTTTCTTTCTGTTTTAATTTCCCATTTTGTGTGTAACTATGTATGCAAAGTAGGAGTGAGAGAAATTTCTAGAATTAATATGGAACAAAAATTTATGTTTTCAACTTTGTTGTCTTTTTATTTGCAACTCCTCCAAACTTTCTTCATCATTAAAAATTTACCTTTCTTCCCTGCCTTTTAAAAACATATTTATTTTGTGGTGGTTTATTTGGAAATGTTAGAGCACTGCGGGCAGAGTTTATGGAGGTATCATATAGAGTGTTACTTGCATGACTCAAAATGGTCATTTTCTTTCTGTCGTGTACTTTCCCATTTTTTGTATATTTGGTTGTAATTGTTTTTAATTGTGGAAGGTATTTTCCGCAAACAGGCTAGACTGGCACACTGCTGGGGCACCTTCAGGGGGCCCTGTGGTTCTGCAGAGAGCGATACGAGCTGATAACTTATTTCTATCTTTCTAGTTCAAAACTTGGAATGTTTGAAATACTAAGTTTGCATGTGATCTTTTTAATAAAGTTTCTGGCAAATCTAGAGGAGGCATTCCCCAAATCTTCTCACAGTGTTTTGCCATACTGGAATAATTCCTGTTCAGCCTTTCAGCTGGTGTCAGGTAACAACTTTCTGGTAAGTGCTGGGCAGACATTTGGTCCATCAGGCTCCTTAATCTGTCTTTCACTGGTTTAAGCTTAGCCTGGTCTCTGGGATTGTTTTAAAGTGCCTCCATCCCTCCTTTCCTTCCCATGACCCAAAACCCAGGCCTGGCAAAGCCACCTGGGAGAGCCCCAGGCATCTCTTGACCCTGTTATTAACCATGCAGGAGGAGGATGAGTGGGAAGCACTCCACAGCCCCTGGTCCTCTCTAGAAAGGTCTGGTGCCAAGGCTGTTAGAGCTGGTGGTGACTGCAGTGGGAACTAGGAGTAAGTGTGGACCCATTCCCACTGGTGATCCACAAAGTCTGCCTAGTAAAGCTGCACCTTAAAATATCTTGAGTGAAATTCTGATTCTGCTGAAGTCGCTGGGTACTTAGGCATTAATTTTATGTCAGCAAGGATTTCACCAGTGTTTTTATTTTGCAGCTGTAGAGGGGGGGAAGCCTGAACCAAGATGAATGTGACTTCATGTTGTGAAATAGATTCTCTGCTAGTTTCATCCTTGCCTTCCTCCCATCTGAATAACTGTAAATGATGTTCTCTGTTAATAAGTGTGTACTTTGTCTAAATTGCATTTATTTTTCTTTTGACATATATACCATTTTACTATTAATCATCCCCTTCTGCTCTTTACTGTACAAAGACACTGTTGTGCTGATGGAACATATTTAATCTTTGGTATGTTGTATTTTATTTCTATTGTTGCTTTCCCATTTCTTTATGGAAAATCTTTCTTTATTGACTCTTAAATCATGGGTTAAGCCGTTATTGAAAACATGTTCTGTATGTACTTCTTGTGAGTGAAAGAAGTTCTTTTGAGGTTATAGGCTAGGCTTATACAAATACTTCACTATACAGTAAGAATTCAGAGGTCTCCTATATGTTATCTAAAGCTAGAAATATACCCATTTACTCAGCAGCACATCATAAAAGAGATGCATACTATGTTCATGTCTGTCAGTGCCTTAAGTCATCACTCTACAGCCTTTTTTAAATTCTCTTTTTATTGAAACCAAGAAACAAAACAAAGACAAAAAAAAAGCAAAACCAACATCAATTACATGTCAACATGACATCAAACAGCATAATATATCAGCAAAATAAATGTATGATCTGGTGACTCAATGATTTCTGTCCATATGGCATTTACAGAGAGGTAGAGAAAAGGCAAATAGCTCCACACACGTATTGGGAAAAATGTCCAATATAAAATTGCCATTGTGACAGCATCAGAAAGCTCTCAGCTAAGATTACTTGGAAATAAATAACACACAGTAGAGGAAGAAAGGTTCCAACAGTCTTGCTCTTATATATATTTAGAGTTTTGTGCAATGAGTGTTGTGCAGGTATAAATCTTTTTATACAAAGATTACTTTAAGGATGGAGATACTCTGCTTGCTAGTGCTAGGTCCAGGTTTATAGATAGATGTGTAGTACAGCTGCATGCTGAGTGATGCAAAAATGCAATGAGGGAAAAAATCTCTGAAAATAAATGTGACTATCTGGTGAAACTATTAAAATGAATACTGACTCCAAGCCTATTTGTATATTTGCTGAAAGTCATATGAAAAAGCCTCTTTGTATAACTGCTAAACACATGAAAACCACTGAGAATCAGTTAAGCCCCTAAAAAAATAATCTGGGAATTCCATTCATTATTATAGCAAAGGGCATCATAACTTTATGGTAAGTAAGGAAGGGTGGGGGAGAGGTGAGACTGTGGGTGTGGGAACTAGAGAAAGAAAACCCAGAAAGATCCAGAATCAGACACAGCCTCTGTTATTTGAATTTGTTGTTCATTTTCAATGGAGTGATAACTGAAACAGCTCAGCCTGAACTGCCTGGCTCAACACTCCCCGTTCTAAGGAACTTGGATGTGTTTCACAGCTTACATCTGGACAACAGGGCACAGAGAAAAAAGGCACAAGGATGGATCACATTCTCTTTGCACAGTTAGGGCTTGAATCCAATATACAATAAATGTATGGACAATTAAGATATGTACATGTAGACACATACATTTACATATCTACACACAAGTGTTCATGTGTGTATAAATCCAGATTCACAAGGGATTTCTCCTCATTTTGTCGGTAGGCTCAGTTCCCAGATCTATGTTATGTCTCTTCAGAGTCAAAAGAAGTTACCTTGTGGAATTTATTTTCCTTTTTTTTTTTTTCTTACCTAAACTGACTATTTATTCAGTACTGAGATCTCTTTTTGTTAATCTTATTACAAGTACAGCTATAGACCTCAAAGGAGGCGATAAGTGACCCACTGGACCTGGAAATGGTGCTTTCTGGGAGAGCAGGGAATACGTAATGAACTCCTTATCTTTTAGATGAGCGATAACTTCAGTGAGACCAGTTGGTCAATATTGTACATCTCACCCTACGACCACGTCTCCCCAAAGCAGTGACAAAAATGTGTTGTGCCCAGTGCATGCAACTTGGCTTCTATGGATGGCAGAGCAGAGCACAGTGCAGCATAGAGCCTGTGGGGAGGGGAAAATAGCAGTACATGGAAACCTCAAAGGAAATTTAAGAAGGGACAGTGTGAATGTGTGTGCG
>VXBQ01011932.1:553793-728793 GCA_013400175.1 Phainopepla nitens | reverse complement strand
GCCAAGTATTAGACTACTTCATTACCGTCTATGAAAAAATAACCAGTGTACAGCCTCAGAGAAAGAGAACCTCTTTGCAGAAGTGCCTTATCTGGGAGATTGACCCTCTGCTAAAAAGATGAGAGGGCTCCCCTCAAACCTACCTCCTTCTAGGGTGGCCCTCTGCCTCTGTGAGCTCCAGTTTCTGCTCAGGTAGGGCTTTTCCCGGCCTGAATCAGCTTCCAAAACCTCAATGGCCAAAAATGATACAGCAGAAAGAAACTGAAAGGGTCTTTGCTGTCTCCCTTTTCACACTTTATTTTTGTCTTCCCAAATGTGTGCCTCCTGATGGTCTGATGGGCACCTGCTTTGGTCCTGTCACCTCAGCCCTGCTCTACACGGTGCTAATGCCATGGGGAGGCTGCCAGAGTAGTTGTGTGCTGGGGACTGAAGTGACCTCAAATAATTAGTGCAGAGTTTGTGTCTGCTGTGCTGGGGGTCTTATGTATTTGGATGACCCCCGCCTCTTTCGTGACCTTGCTCCACAGGAGCTGCTGGACTGCAGTGCTTTGCCAAGTAGCAGCCTAAGAATTCATGTTCAAATTAAAACATAAATTATTTTTGTTTCAGTAGTTTGTGTTTGATTCCTTCCCAAATCATGATCTGCTATAAGCTCTTATGCCAGTTGGAAAAGTAATTTTTTTCATTTTTTTTTTGAAAGTGCTTGTCTGTGTAAGTAAAGAGATCTCATTATTTTGAATCAGTTCAAGAGGAATACACTTTAAAAATACTGAGAGCAACGGATACAGTCTGCTACGATTCCTGATCTACCTTACTATTTTTTGCATTTCTCCGTAATGAGTGTTTGGAGGAATATTATCATGTCATATGATTCCTGCTAATACTAGTAGTCAGTTTTTCACGGAAAACACAGAAATTACATACTGCAGAAAAACCTAACATAAATTTTCAAGGCTAAGAAAAGTTGTTAAGGCCATATCTTTAGATGAATAAATAGGATTGAGTTAACCTCAATACAACTGCTCTGATTTCCGGCGTCTGAGGATCCGACCCATCCTCAAAAGTCTATAAGAATTCTGTGTCTGTAACATAATTCCTAGATTAAAAGACACAGTTCTTTTCAGTTCTATGCATATTTGGGTTAGAACCATGGGCAATGGGCTGTCTCGTTTATGGTTTGTGGCAGTGAGGACAGCTGTACCAACTAAACCTGCCAGCAAATCTGTGTGTATGTAATGTATCTATCATGTTCTGTATGGCACTGCTTTTGAGATTGTTAACACAGCCCTCAACAAATATCCATGAGAAAACGAAACTGTTCAAATCTGGGTTTAGGAGTAATAGTCTGCACATATTATGCACTGTTTACTTGTCTATTATAAATTATTACCAATAAACATAAGTGGGAAATGGTTACAAAATATAGCCCTGAGCAAAAAAATGACACTGTTTAAGAAGACAAGACTTCCTTACAAAAGCAGATCGTATGTTTTATCCTCAGTATATAGGAAAAAATAGGTCAGAGATGAAAACCACAAGAAGGTGCCGTATATTTCAATGGTAGACATACTGCATCAAAAGTTATAAAAGAATATCTCAGCTTTTTAGCTAAAATCACTTGCACGGGATCTAGCTGCATGTGCAGGGTAATGGTAAAAATATTTTAAATCACTGACAATATTTTAAATCTGCATTTTAGACTTTTGGTCTTTTTGCTTTCTAATTATTTGGAAACAACTTCATCTGAGCTTTTCATGTGCTGACTTGTGTTTTCTTTTGTATTCTGATAGTTGTTCTTCCTTATGTTCTTTAACACATTTAAAATTACTGACACTGAACTTTGAGCACTCAGAAATGTGAAGCAATTCAGAGCCTGGGCACCCTTCACCTTTACCCTTGTGATTGATTTTGATATGCATGTTTCCTTCTCCTTGTTAGAGAGCAGATGCTGTATTCTATAACCTTCCATGGAAGGGGGCTAGCCGAAGGTCCTCAGTTCTTGCAGATTATTTTTTTTTAACAATTTTGTGGTGCATTACAGAACTGAAACCAAAAGACAGGGACAGTTTGTAGTTTGCTTTGCAGTTGATGTAGTCACAGACTGCTGCATGCAGAAACTGCTGCTGCTTGATCTCTCCAAGCTGAATAGTGAAGTGGTGTAAGTTTCACCTGTGACGATAACTTTTTAATGTTCCCTGATAGTTTTTAGTGCCTAGTCCAGATACCTCAGTGAATTCCTTAAAAATACAAAACTTTCTTTGGGAATCTGGTTAGTATTATACAATTTAATTTTTTTAACTAAATAACAGTTAAAATATGTGATGTTAAGTCAGTCATGCTAAGACTTTGAATACCAATGTCTTATTATATCAGGCTTTTTTAAAAGACAGTTAAAAGTGGTCGATATTTTACCTGTGGAGCTTGTGAAAGGATAGGAGGTTCAAAGTCTCAATAAATTGAACTTTAAATTGTTTGCACTTAATAGCAGCTGATTGCCTTAATTAATAGAGGAGAATATGTTTTGTTTTACTTTATTTGAATTCTTACAGTGTCGTAATTATTTATCTTTTTTCATCATGTTTTTGTAGTGAAGGCAATTAAAAGAAAAAGAAAAGGGTCCCATGCTGTTGCACAACCCAAGGAGTGGAGAGTTTGTGGGGGAGAAAGAGAGATGTTACCACACTTGCTCTTGGCCACATTGCCCATCAAATAAGGGTATTTCTCAAATATTTCCTGGACAGATTTAGCTAGGCATGTAATCTTTTTCTGAACAGAATGCCACTTCAGCATTCAGAATTCTTCTTTCTTCCAGGAGTAGCTGCAGCTCATTGGTGAATGAGATGGTTCCTGCAGTGGTCTGTGAACACATTTTAGGGTTCCCATTGTGCAAACAGGTAGTGATCATATTGTGCAGACCTTAGTTCAAGACAAAGCAATACTGTGCACAATGCTGCCTTCTAAAAGCCTGTTTGTGAGGACCCTGAACAAAAATCAGAACTTCCCAAAGTTGCAGAAAAATGGGCATTGTGTCTAGCCATGCTTTATCTGACCAAAATACTTGGTCCTTTAAAATAGTTTTGGGTTTTTGCTACATTTCTTTCTTCCTCTGTTCCCACTGGTGCTGTGTTGTGTGACTCAGTGCAGTACACAAGAGCAACTATCAAAGGCCAGAGCCTGGGAGCAGGCTGCAGTTGGAAAATCCAGCTTTTCTGTGTAGCACCTGAGCTCCTTTGGTTGCAGCACCTGAGACAAGGCACAGCAGGAATTCCCGGTTGGATATGAGGAGCTGCATCTTATCCCCTTCTGCAAGGCTAACAGTGTGTTTAAGTAGTCCTTGTGCCTGCTTTATCCAAAGGGTTAGGATTATATCTGGCTCTGGTGCAGCTGTGCAGGGTGGAAAAAAGCTCCTTGACCAAAACTGCCATTCCTTAATAGTCCTTCAGAGAAAAGCTGATGTCAAAGACTGATTCTTGGCTTTGCATAACTTGCTCTTTTATCTTCTTTTCTAACTTGCCCATAGCTGGGCAAACAGTAAAGAGTATGTGAAGGTGATTTGCATTTGCATCAAGAAATGTACAGGAACTTTGTGTATGTGTTAGTAGTGAACGGAATATCAACACAGAAGAGATAATCCATGATATCACCCTACAGTGCAAATTTTTCAAGAAGGGTTTAAGTTTTGTTTCATTTCTGTGAACCAGATGAAAACAGCTTTCCATGTATATATCCTACCTAGGATATTCTTTTGTAGTTTATAGGATGCCCAGAGCTACTGTATATATAAAACAATTTCTAGTTATTAGATCTCTGCATCACCAAAATGCAAATTTTACTCCTGAATATGTAGGCCACTTGCTGAATAACCTCAAGAAATATATGGTGAAAATACTATTTTTCATGTATTCAGATTACCTCCTTCAAAGGTTTTCCTCAGGTTTTTAATATCCTGAAAGTCCCAGTTCTGAGGCAGACTGCAGTTCAAACTTCATTTTCAGTTCTTAGAGTGAAGTCATTTAAATAAACAAATAAAAGTGGCACGTCATGTGCAGCTTGTGCCAAAGTACGCTGTGTGCCAGTTAGAATTAATTTTTATGAAACCTCACATTTATGAGTTTATAATAACAACAATACAGATATATATGCTCGTCCCTAACAGCAACTCTGTTGACCCTTGCAATACTTTGAATGTGCACAAGTAAAATCCCAGCACAGTTCTGACCTGTGTTTATTTTTAGTGTTTCATGAATCACCTCCTTTAGCTGTTTTTTCTATTTTACAAATAAATATTATTGCTAAATAACACTAAGATATTTGATAATGAGAATAAAATCTCTCATCTGAATCTCTCTTTATTTTTTTTTATGTGTGTGTGTGTTTGAATAGCCAGATGGAATTGTTTACCCTTTAGAGAATTTTAAGATCTGATATTTTTGTGATGTTTTGTTTCTTCCTGGTAATAGTGTTGGCACTTTGCTGATCTCAAGTTGTGTATTATTACAATCGAAGGTGACAATTTGATTGTCTTCAGTTGGAGAAATGAGCAATTTTATATTCACTGAGCTGTCAGGTAACAGTACCTCACAATACTAAGAGCTCCTGGCAATGGGGTTTGGCACCTATATTTAAGTGCTTTGATGCTTGCATAACCTCTACTGAATCAGAAATGTTTTGCCTGCTAGAAATGTTTTTAGACTTGTAGTGTAAGGTTTTTATTAAAAGGAAAGATCTGAACTGAGCTGTAGGGCCATCGTTTTGTGATACATGGAGGTACTGATTTGGTGCTTTAGTGCAACAGGCTACAGGTGAGCCTGAAACTGATCCGTCATTTCTCTGTCTGCTGAGCTGTTTGGTTTGACTTAGAGGTGAAAACCAAAAATATGGAAAGGAGGGAGTAGGAAATGGTAGGAAGGGAGGCAGGTCTGGCTGTATTGATATTTCTGTTGTGAAATGCAGAGACATGGCATGTGGCCTTTCACACCTGTAGGATTGAAAATGAACTGTTTAACTCATGGAATCTTAGGCATGTTTAACTCATGGAATCTTAATTGTTTAACATGGAATCTTAGGCAACTCCTGAAAATGTACCATAGGACGGAAATAATGTAAGAATACTATGTCTTACTATTGGAGCATGTTTCTCATGGAGCTTTGAAATGATTTAATGAACCTTTCAGGAACTTATGCCCACCAGGTCTAAGTGTGATCAGGAAGATTTTTAGTTATTAGAACAATTTTTCACTGGCTTTATGAGGAGAAAAAGTCTTTTGTGTTAAGTCTGAAAGTCTAAACATGCTAAAATAAGTGTTTTTTAGTATTTTTAGGCATCCTTTATCAAAACCCTTCATGAAATCATCCAGATGAACAATGAAGTAATTCTGATCCATAAATATATGTGGATTAATCCTTACTTATAGCAAGCATTGTTCATTGTTTTTTAATTTTATTGTTAAGGATTACTTTTATTTATATTGTATATTCTCTTACTTGCTGCCTAGAAAAACAAATCCTAATAAGTTGCTGATGGATAAATTCTTGGCACGCTCACTCTTGTACCCATAATTATTGGTAAAGATAGCTGGAAGTCAGTAGTGCCTTTTTTTTTTTTTTTTTTCTTTTTCCGACAGTAAGAAATTGGATATCCAGAGACACATGGCCCAGTCATAGGACTTTAGAGGCAGCCATCACCAAGAAGCTAATACCAACCAATTAAACAGAGGTGGTTACGTGATGTAACATTATCAGGAGAAACAATTCATGAGTCAAAGCATTCCAGGGCATATGAGCTCCAGTCCAAAGAACAGTCTCAAGCTGTTCAAATAAAGTGACAGCAATATTGTCAGCTAAATATAAACTATAGAAAATATTAACTACAGTGACTGAAGATGAACACATCCCAGGTGCCAAACGACTATTCTTTCACTGCTCTTGTACTGCATTCAATGTGGATTCATTCACCTTAGGCATTTTCAGTGAAAGGTTCTGCTAGTAGATAAAGAGAATGGAGTATTTAGCTTGCTAAAGAGAGAGGTTGTAATTTTGGCATTTGTGAATCCAAACAGACACTTTGGATTTTCACTGAAAAGTCCAGAGGGGTTGTGAAGCTGTTTTGCTGCATCCATTTTGATGTTTTCAACAACTATGTGAAGAGACAAGAGCTCATTCCCTAACCCTAGTAATTCACCATGGCTGCTTGGCTGGGAAGGTCACTCTGATGGCAGGACATCAGAAAATGACTTTCCAGAAAGTTCCAAGGAGCTAAGTTTTTTCCCTTGTATTGTTTTTTTTTTATTTGTTTGGGTTTTTTTTCAAAATGAGAAGAAATGCCATAAAAGTTGCTCCCAACCCTCTGAGCTTTGAGGAAGTCTGAATCTAAAGTCAAACTTTGAGATTTGAATTTGTATCTATTAGCAGAAGTGTAATTTGCCTGGATTGGAAAAACAAATGCAGGAATAGCTGAGTGTGTATCTTGGAAGCCGTGGGTGTATTGCTTAGCTTGATGCTTATTTCAGCCAGAGATTTGGGTGCTCAGTTAACATTATAGCTGTCATTTCTTGAATCACATTTGCTTCCACTCCCCCTCCCGCCCTTTTATTTCCAAGGTGGTTCCTGTGATTACCATAAACTCTCTAATCTTGCAGTGCTGTTTATGATCTATATGTAACTAATTCATGTAGAATTCCTGCAAAATGAAGCCAAGGAAGAGCTTGAGGGAGTTGAGCTGATTGGCCTGAGGCCTTGCTGTGACTCAGAGCCAGGAACAGAAACTGAGATTCTCTCCCATTGCAGCCTTCTCAAGCTATTCAGACTCTGTACACAGGGATTTATGTTGGGGTGTGGGGCCCCAGGAGAACAAAATCTTTTGCTAACTGTTCAATTGTGCTCCTAATGCTTCTTGAAAAGAGAGACGTGATTTCATAATTTTAGGAAATAACTGTTTATTCTAAACTGGCATAAAGATTACAGCATTAGCTTTACAGTGAGTTACTTTACTGGGTTCTGCCTACACAACATTGTTTTACAGGGCAGAACTGCAAAATATTTTGGCTATTGCCAAAGCACATTCGTTTTTCTTTAAGTCTATCTGAAGTATAATGCATCTAACGTACCCCAAAGCTAAGTGGTGATTTATGACAGAGGGTCCTGTAACCATGTTTAATATTATGAGAAGAATAGGCACATTTTAAAACCTGGGAAGGGATAAGATGCTCTGGCTGATTTTTTTTTTTCTCTTTTTTTTACTTATGAACACCAGGTTAGCATAAAAGTTTTGAAGGAAATGCTTAAAAGGTTATGAGTACTTCTAAAAATGCTTTCTTTTAATTTATTTAGTTCTGGAGTCACCAAAGCACTTAGACATGTGCTTAACTTTTTGAAACTGAGTAGTCCAATTTGAAATTAGTGGACTGCTTGCATACTTACAGTTAATCATGCCCTTAAGTACTTTAATCTAGCACTTTGGGGAAAAGGAATGGAGACTGTTCATAAAAGCTCTGTAAGCGAATATATTTCTAATCTAATCTGATTCCAATCTACTGTTGGAGCTGTAGACCTGGGTTATGTCTCTGCTGCAGTCACTAAAGCAGGATGAATTAGTCCATCTGAGCACCACGCTACTGTAGTTGGAGAGCTATCAGAAGCAAGCTTGTTTAAAATTAGTTTGGATGTCTGAGCGTTACAAAGCAGTCATTTATGTGGCTGCAGTGTAGACATGCCTTTAGGTTTATGAATGCTTTGTGGGAGTGGAGCAGAGCTGAAGTGAGAGTCCCTGGCCAACTACAAGTCTGCTTTGTCATATATCTCGTTGTTATTGCTCAGTTTATGTGTTGTTGGAACAGTGTCTAGGCCATGGCATTGTTGTTATCTGTTGTTATACTTTGTGGCTTGATTCTGAAATGTCTGGCAGCTGAAACTCCAGGTCTTGCCTTAATTTCTACTGTAACATTTAATCATTTGAGCAGTCAACAGGGATGGAAGGTTTTTCAGGCTTTGGAAACCTTTCATGTCAGGACTATCAGCTAATTGTTTTGAAAAAAGGGATACGAATTTTTTTTTTTTTTGAAGAATTTGAGACCAGAAAAACCTTGGATAAAAAAAGTATTAATATTTGCATTTAGAAAGGTATAACACATACTGGATGTAGGAAAAAAGGAAAACCAATGTTTTGTGAATCTGACTGGCAGATTCTTTATGGCAGAGAGAATTTCTTTGGTTTAAAATAAAAAATCAGGTCATATCTATAGCAAATGAAACTGTTTGGGGCTGTGTTTAGCTTTCTGTAGGTAAAAAACCCCTTAGTAGTTCAGTTTTAGCTTTACTACCTCGGTATTGAGGCTGACTAAAGATGGAGTCCAATCCCTCAGCTTCACTGACCTTTTGATAAATGGTCACATTTTATTTATGTCTCGAGTTCAGAATGAGGTAGAATTTATTCTAATGTTGGAAAATATGGATCAAGATTTTTTAAATTCTCAAACTTTAGTAGGTGATAGGACTTCAGTTAATTAGGGCCTTTTTCAACATTTTCTCATACCCATTACATATATTTTCCACCTTTAGTGATTGCTGTGTTCAGCTAATCTGTCAATTTAACCAAAGCAACAATTTCACAATGTAGTTTTCTTTCTGATTGTGTGCTGTGTAATCAATATACTGATATAATGTGAGTGTAATTTCCTCTCTTATTTTATCTCCACTGCACAGTATTATAAATAAACAGCTAAAAAAGAAAAAAGAAAGAAAAGCACCAAACAAATCTGTTGCATCTTCTTTTAAGATTGTACCACTGTAGACACTTGTTCTAGTAAAGTAGAATTGGACCCACTTGATTGCATTTAAATTTTTCATGCTTCAGCAGTTTGTCTGGGAGCACAGTAAAGAAAACCCCCCGAGCGAGGATAGTTTAGAATAATAGAACTTGATTTTGTGTATTATAGCGGCACCATTTGCGCTGCTGTAGTTAGGGTTGTGTCAGCACTTCCATTATAAACCCCTGTTTGCAGGGGTTATAACTAGGGAGATATTTTTTATCAGAAACTTTTTTTTTTTTAAATCGTTCCAGTGAGTTTAATTGATAATAGCAAAAAAAAAAATAAAATTAATTATAATGGAAATTAGTAAATTTCTGATACATTTTAAAAGCCTTATCTATTATGAATATTGATTTTTTTTTTCCCCTCTCAGCAGGGGTTTTAGCAAATGCATTTTGAATATTTTAAACATAAAATTGGGAAGTTGTTATGGCTTAAAATTTGAGTGCTATTCATGCTCATATTTTAACATTGAAATATTTTAACACAACATGCCGCTCTACGGCTTAATTTTATCATAAACATAAACTACTCAGCTGGGCCAGAGTCTTCTCCACTGGAATTGAATGAGACCTTGGAGTTACTGACTGAACTCTGCCTTTTGACCTGATGGAATCATGTGTTCAGAATTCTCCCAAATTGCTGGATAACACCCATCTGCAGAGTTTAAATTTGCTCTGCTTTCCTGATTGCGAACCCAGGCATAACTGGACACCCTCAGAAGCTGCGGACAAATGAAGTATATTCATTGAGTTGATGATTCTGTCGGGAAAAGAATGTGGGGGGCTTAATCTAACAGGCCCCATCACATCTGTCCCCTTAAACCCAATGTTTTAAATCTAGTAACCAAAACGTTACCGTTAAATGTAGTTGTTTTAACAAAGCTTTGGAGAAAAGAGAAGTGAAATACACCCCTAAAATTTATGCCATGGGGAGAGCAAGTGCTTGGGAGGCCTGCCTGAGCCTGTCTTCCCTTCCAGGCTCCAAGACTAGAGGTGACTGGCTAAAGTGCAGCGTGGAAGGTGTCTGTGCTTAATGCAGCAGTGGGGAAAAGGTGTGGGTGGAGCGAGGAACCACTTGAACCCTACCCTCGGTTTGTTCTCTAACTGCAGTACAGAAAAAAGTTGCTGGGCATGGCTTGAGATTATTAGTAATGGGACTTCTTATAATTTTATTTTTAGTGCTAACAAAGTCCCTTTTCTCTGCATAATCAACTTAACAGCATTTGAATGGAGATTTTTATTGAATTGTGTTTAAAACATCACGAGTAAGAGGAAAATATATTAGTGTACATGTCAAGGAAAAAATGTTTCCCCAATAGTGCATTAACAGTAGATAGCTTTGCTGAATGGTCACTTGAGGAAACACCAAAAGCCTTTTTATGAAATAGAGGTGAAGCCTTTCTAGACTAATTATATTCAGCATGTAATTTCTAAACTTCAGTCTGAATTTTGATTTTCAATTAACATTCCCAATTTGAAGATAATTTTCTATTTAATGTAATTGCAGGAAATAATTTATTGGCTGATTAAGACTGAGGGCCCAGCCTTCCTTAAGAAAACAGTCCCTAACAAACCAGCCTTTAAAGCCAACTCGTAGCTTTGGACAGATTCAGCCTATTTTTGCAGCTGCAGAGTTGTGTTTAATTAGGATTGTGCAGTATTATTCATCGGTGCAGTTTGTAGTTGAAATTATTCTTAAGAGACATTTTCATTTCTAGTTTTGTGTCATGATTAATTTATGGTGAAGAAACAGCCATAGCTCTTGCTTTATACAGAAGCTCGTTCAGTATGAAACAGGAATGAGATCCGTTGAGAAGGTGAAAGAAAGGAAAAACCTTTTTTGTGACTTTCAGTTTTCATGTCGGGTTTTCAAATTACGCAAAGCATGGCTTATATTTTCATGTGAGTGATTACATTAACGTGACTACTTTAATGAGAAAAGGGAAAGCAACCCTTTTATTTTATCTTGGATCATAGCAATTATGAGGCAGAACCTTTTGAAGTACTCACGATAATGCCGGTTGCTGAACTCTTGGCATGTTCTCTGTAGCATCCACACAAATTCTTTAGCATAGGAAGAATGCAATGCACGGTTTAAATTCCTCAGTTCTGCTTATTGGCAACACTCATGTTATACTCCCACTTACGCTCAGGCTTCCCTAAAGAAAACACAACCCTTTTTTTCCCCACCAGTATCGAGTTTAGAAGGCAGAATTATCTCTATTTGCAGAATAGTTATTCTAAATAGGTATCAGTGTTTTAATATGTTTCAGAGCACTTCAAAGCTTGTAATACTTTCATATTGAACTGTACATAATTAGATTAGTTGATCCTACATTAATTTCTTTTTCACTGTAGGATACTAAATCTGAACTCCCTCATTAATTGTGAGAAATTTAGCATTAGCTGTTAAATCCTATGTGAAACACAGGCTGCCACATAAAAACTACTGTTTAAATTGGAATTAACTTAATTATTTTTCTTTGCACTTGATATTTCCTTCACTGTAATATTCATGAAAGCATGTGACAGATTTGTAAATTTAACTGTTAGTCTCAGATTTCCAGACCCTTTAATCAGTATTTATTTGTCTGTAGAAACAGTACTAGCAAGTTAATGATTTGCTAATTTGAAAAATGCTCATGTGGTTTCCTATGTTAACTGATTTGTGCATTTTTAAAGAAATGGTATGAAATCAATTATTGTTAAAAAGCAATTAAGGTGAAGATCTTATTCCTTAGTTTCTCAGCAATTTCGGTGTCAAGGATATTCTAAAGTTACCAAGACCTGGGAAAATAGCTAATATATTTTAACTGTCCCTTTTCAGGTTTATTAATGATTGTTTTAACAGTTGCAGTTAATCTTACTAGAAATTTTAAATGACAGTGTTTTCAGATTTTGAGTTGAAGTCAGTAATATTTTCATCTAAGTGCAGAAACTGTGGCGAAAGCTGTGTTTGCATATGAGAGGGTAGTAAGAGGCCATTATTAGGAAGAGGCATTTAACATAACTCAATGCATTTATTCACTGCACTTTTAAGTAATTTAAAGTATTTTGTTGAGATATATCCTGTACTTCATGCCTAATATGAAAGGAAACATAATTATTTTAGGTTTTTAGTTTGAACTGTAAAATGTTACTAAGATATTATCCATCCATTTAATACACCTTTTTGGTTTAGGACACTTTTCACATGAGCTCCTCAAAACACTTTCTAAAAGGTAAAACTGGGCAAAATTTTAAACTGTTTAAAAGCAGAACAACTTTAAACAAACAGCAAAAGGACTCATTTAGCAGAATTTAAAATGGATTTGAAATTTATTCTCATATATGTCGAAAGCATCTTCTGCTTGCAAAGAATGAGGTCAGGTAAGCATGATGAGCTCTCTCCTTCAAATGTTTGCTTGTAAGCTTCAGGTTGCTCTTGGGAGTAAGAGTTTAAAGAATTGAACTCATACAAAATCAGCATGAAAATACCAATAGAATCACTATTTTCTTATGGCTGGAGAAAATGATGTTGTTTGACAAGTCTAAATGAATAGAATGATGTCATATAACTTAACCCTGACCTTGTCTTGGCATCAAGGAATACTTTTCCTCAGTGTTCTGCATCCAGATCCCCAAGCCTGTGCTTTTTAGAGCACTTTGACTGCACGTGATTAATTTGTTACTGTTCTAGGCAGGTGTGATGCCCTTAGAGGACTGGTTTGAGCTTGATTTTTTTGTCACTGAGCACCAATGTTTTCTTTTTGTCTCCTCTTCTTGTTTTGTAGAAGAATGTCTTCCAAGCAGGCTACCTCTCCATTTGCATGTGCGGCTGATGGAGAGGAAACAATGACCCAGGACTTAGCATCACGAGACAAGGAAGAGGGCAACAGTGATCAGCATGCGGCCTCTCATCTGCCTCTGCACAACGTCATGCACAACAAACCTCACTCTGAGGAGCTACCGACCCTGGTCACCACCATCCAACAGGACCCCGAGTGGGATGGAGTAATCTCAGCCCAACACAGAATGGTGAGTTTCGCCATCCTCACGGGGGCTTTCCAAATGTAGTGTTGTAAGAAATTGTTCAGTCCTGTTTGGAAAGATGTGTCCAGGTGTAAAGCTTTTTAAATGCTAAAGCGTTGGCAGTAGATCAACATCGTATGGTGTAATTGTAAATTACAGTTGTATAATCTACTTAAGTATACAGGTCTATTTGAATGAGGTCATTTGATGAGTTCACCTTCTGAAAGGAAATGCATCTATTTATCATGTTTTCATTCATACCTTGATTTATGTCATAACCTTTCTAGCTCATATATTCAAGCATTAATTTCTGACAGGACGATGTAGCTCACAACTGTTTGTCATCTGCAAAGTGTTGTGCTGAAGGAAGAAACTTTAATGTGTTTTTTTTACTTCTCTCTCAGAAACAGAACCTGCCAAATCTAGAATATTATATCTTTACACAGCAACAAAGAAACTGGCATTTTAGGTGACACAAACATCCTACTGTGCCTATAGGAAATTATAATTTTTTTGTGGAGGGAAAAGGTGTTTATGAGTAGCTTGTTCACTCCTTAGTATATAGATGACATTGAAAATGATCAGAACTATTATTCCTATTCTCTTCAGTAGCCTAGATACAATTATTTAGTGGTTGTAGCTCTGTCTCTAAATCTCCAAAACTCTGCAATAAATGGGCAGGCTGAATGGGCAGAGCATCTTAGGCAATATATTTTCCTTGCATGTATTCCTCAGAAACAGAATTAAGGTATGTGAAGCAGCTAGGTGTTCTGTAAATTTAGAACATCATAATTCCAGACTCTGGAAAGTGACTTCCAAAAATCTTAAATTCAGACATTAGCTTAAAAAGAATAATCTGCCTTTTCATAAAATTTCTTCTCTATTTCTATTAAATATCTATTAGCAGATTTTTTTTTCCAGCAAATCTTTTTTTTTCCGGTACAAATCAGCAGATTTCAGTAATGTTAAACACAATTGCAGAATTTTTTTAGCACCACTAACAATAATGGACTAATTTCAAATTTGACTAGATATAATAATTCTAATGCATTAATCAACTGGGATACCAGAGTTCTTTGTGCATATTCTTATGTCTGGAGTTAGTCAAATAATAGCACTACAATAAGATTTATTTTGTTACAGTGTTGGTATTCTTGTTTCTAAAATCCAATTGATTCTAAAGATCAAACCAAATCAGAGAAATGCTATCTAATCTGTAACGTACAATTTAACCCAGTGCAGAACTTTCTGTCAGACCTAAAATATTCCTTGATATTTGGGTGACTGTAATGAAGAAGGCAAAATTTCCACTGCAAAATCACTTTAAAGAAAAATTATTATAGCTTAGCAATTTGGAAAGGCAGGTTGTAAGTTGTATATATGGCTTACAGTCAGAATTTTGGACAGAGTCACTCTTTTGCCCAAGTTATGCAATAAGCACATTAGAATAATTTTAACTTCTCTGTTATCAGGAGGACAAGCTGCATACGAACTAGAAAGAACTGATCCAGTTTGTTGATGGAAAAAGTTAATCTGTGAATTCATCAGCTACTTCTCTATTCATTCAGGGAGGCAGGTGCACTCTTGGAATTTTTTTATATTAGGACACTAATATCATTGACAGAATTACTCCATGTCCTAGAGAGAAAGGAACTCCTAGATCCCAGAAGTCCCTCTGTGTATATTTTTTTTCTTGGTTCAGCTTGTTCCTTGGGCCTAGAGTGAGCCGAAAGCGTTGGCCCTCGTGCAGTGTGATCAGTGGTGCTCATATTGCTCTGCAGGGCTTTGCAGTCCCAGTGACAGAGAGCAATCTCTGTTTCCTTTCCTAATGCTGCACTCTCATGTCAACACTCGCTGGACCTCTGGACAGGCACGAATCACTGCACAGCCTATCATGTTTCAGAACAGGTGCATAAACTTTGCTTGAGGGTCTTAGCACTCTGGTTTTCCTATCTCCTTTTTCCAGTAAATATTCCATTATATATGTAGATGAATGCCCTGAAAATCATTAGCAGTTTCCACAAGTCCCTACGCTTAAATCTGGTGGTGGATATATGTCAGCCTTATTTCAGAACCTCTAAGCTAAACCAAATGGATTTTTTTTTTTCTTCCCAACTTGAAGCTGGGTACAATTTAGAAGGCTTGGCTACCAGTGAAGACTGAAATTCTAAGACATGTTTTTTGATCGCAATTAAAAGAGCTCTAAAATGTACAGAGCAAGGTCCAAGTGTATTTACAGTTAGGTGACTTAAATGGCTTGTGAGATCACAACAGTGAAGTGGGGAAAAATTTTTTTTCTCTTTGAGGGACTGTCATTTAAGTACCTTGTTTGATTTTTTAATAATTTTTTCCCACTTAAATGCGTTCTTTATGAGCAAACATTTAAGCCTCAATTCATTGCAGAAAGTTTCTCTGAAGTATCTCAGTCAAGCAGGCGTTTATATTGTTAAGAAAGAATTTTGTGGGGCCTGTAACTATCCTGATGAAAACACGTTCATACTCCTTAGAGGGAGGATAGACTTTTCTTTCCAGGAGGACAGATTCCAGAAGGTGGGTTGGGCAATTTTGAGATAGGTGCTGCGTTACTGGCCGCTTTTCTTACTTAATAAACCCAAATTCCCAGAAGGTATGCACTTTCTGACCTTTCCCAGACGGATCCTTTAGAAGCAGATTTGAAGAAGCACCTGGTCATAGCATTTACTTTGAAAGTAAGGACAGTAGTGCTGTCATTAAAATGCATCAATAATGTGTGTTGTCTGGTTAAAAGATAGTAAATTCAAAGAATGCTGTGTCGACATATGGGGAGGAAAAGTTTCTCTTTTATCTGGTATCTAATTAAGGGCACAATCCTGCATCCTTTCTTTCCTTAAAACTACTAAGAACTTCACTGGAGTTTGAAAGAGCACACAGCATGCATCAGAATTTGTTACAAGGGCTGTACAGATCTCAAGTTTAGAAAAGATACCGTAGGAGCGCAATTTGGGTGAAAAAAATTTGCAGTTTTACCCAACATTTATGGTATGCAGCACTTTCTGTAATGTAAGATACCTTTAAACTACATTGTTCATTATCAGAAAAAAAACTACACTGGCTAGAAATGTTTTCAAACTTTCACTCCCTTTTGATATCAGGCATTGCTTTCCACTGAGTCCTTTGTGTATTCTGAATGTCTGGAAGCCAAAATATTTTGTTTTAACTCCCACTCTATAGTATTTCCCAGCTGTGTACTTATATGGTGTAATAAAAGGATTTAACAAATGGGAAATAGCAGCTGCATTTGGAAATTCCCTTTGTGCTCCCTTTTCATTTGACAGATTCAGCAATGTGTAACAACTGTAACGTCAGACCTGTAATGACTTATACTGCCAGTATCATTTCACCAGCCAATTTGATGTTACAGTGGGGGGGAAGATAAAGCAACCAAAAGATTTCTGTAAATTCATATTACTGAGCTGAAAAGATTATACTTATGTTTCTAACTGTAACTTAGTATAAAAAATACCTGGATGTATGGGTATTTATTGCTGATGGTAGCCCTACTAGAGAATAAAATCTATTTGAGGCTAAGGCCATATCTATTTTTTGTGTAAACTGTAGAGAAGAGGGCAAAGTGATACTAAGATAATGGTGAAAGTATTGTGCCTTGTCCAATGAGACAGTGAGAAGCAGGCAAGAAAATAGTCAAATTTTTAGAGTGCATCCAAAATCTGTCTCTGTTAAGGCAACAGAGAGGATGATCAGGAAAGGCCAAAAATACTTAATTTTGCTAAATTTAATAGTGATCGAATTGTTGTATCTCAGTAATACATTTATTGGCCAGTATGTAAACAAATTGAAAATATTAATATTTGTTTGTTGACTGGGGAACCAGGAATGGCCCCCATCTTCATACAGAGTCCCACACAGCCCATGAGATAAATTACAATTTTTTAAAAATTTTTGCTCTGAAGTATCAGGAGAAAGCAGGGCCAACAAGAAAAGGCAAATTTAGATGGAGAAGCGAATTTACCTTCTTTGAGGAATGGGGTGGTGTATTCCCATACTATTAAAGCTGGACTTGGGACTCATGAGCAATTAATTTTAGCAGCTTTAATCTAAAGAAATCTGAACCCTTTCTCCAAAATGCACAGTTTCTTATCTGTTTCCAGCAGTAAGTAACCTACAGAGAAGTGAGTCCTCTTCCCAGCCCCAATCCTGGTGTAACAAACAGGGGCTGTGAGGAGCTTACAGGCATGGTGGGGATCTCTTGTAGTGGTCATGTGTCACTGGACCCTTTTCTTTGCCCACTGCTGTTCTCCCGCTGCCCACGACCCCAGGGTAGTCAGCAGTGTGGGTTGGTGAGGCAGTGTGAGCATGCACTGAGTGAGAGTGGGCACATCTCTTTTGCTCTGCTGTTACTTGGATTTTTATTGTTTGAGGGACTCTCACAGGGAACCCCTGCATTAAATCCAGCAAATCTAAACGATGGGTGTTATTTCCCTGTGGCTGAGGGAAACTCAACACAGATACATACACAAATAAAATTAATTGTCTCCAAATATATGCTGTGTTTCCCTATACATTTTGTAACATCATTCAGAGACCCCTTGGATTTAGAAACTAATTGTATCTCATTGGATTTTATCTCAAATGGCAGCACTGACATATATTTCATAATTATGTCAAGACTCTTTTTTTGCTGACTTCTTGCCAAAGGAGTGAAAGGCTTCCTACATTTCCACGGTGGCTGCGTGTACATCTCAGCAGTACTGAGAGCAGATTTATACATGCAGCAGAGAAATTGAAGGTCTTTTCATACCACGTGTATTTGTTCCTTTTAAAATAATTTTAAATCACCAAGTATCAAATTTTACTTTATATAGCTTTTGCAAAGTTACTGTCATCAGAAAGACAGAAATAGGTGGTATCCTAAAGGTCTTATTATTTTGGTGCTTCTGTCTCTACATAAAATAGGCACAATCCTGTTGCTCCCCCCCCACTTCCTGCTCCATGTTATTAACTTCTCATGTTGAAGGTTCTTCCCTTTAAGGAAAATAAACTCAGGTGTTTAGGGAAGATCATTGAAAAACGTTTACACATGCTAAACACTGTGAATTTGTTGTTATATAAATTCATGGCTTCAAATTCTCAAAAGTTATAGATACAATTACATGTTTTGAAATTTTATTTTTGGTTCCTTTATGGGCTGAATAGGAAACATATAAAATGCATCAAACATAAATGCCCTAAACTCTGGCAATTCTGTTTCTGCTAAATTGCTCATGCAGCTGTTATTTACATGTACAAATCTGAGTTTTGTGATCATCAAAAGCAATTCTACTCTGCTTGTGATATTATTTCTGCATGCCAGGTAGTGCATTAGAATTTTTATTTAACTAAAGAGATAAATACCTACATATATAATTGCATGGGTATGAAGTTTTGGCTGAAATTTAAGAATGTGAAAAAGCTGAGGATATGGTATTTTATATTTCCATAAAATAAACATCTATGAAAAATATATTGCAGAAAAGATAGAATTAATTCTTCTTTCAGGCATGTTGCTTTGATTCAGAAGGCATTCAGGTATGTGCATAACTTTACTTTATTTGGACTACCAGTAACTATAATGTTAAGCACATGTCTAAAGGTTTGAAATATCAAGGACTTAGTTTTACTAGCTTTAGCATAAAAAGATGTTAACATTTCATATTAAAAACAATAAAACAATTCCCTAGAAGTGTGCAGGATAATGTGTTTAATGGAGGTGGTGAAATACAAAATTGAACTTTATTTCAAGAAGAATCAAATAATTGTTCTTATTGGCATGCTTGTTATATTTGGTTTTTTTTCATTTTGACATTGTATAATTTTTCTTTTCCAAATGCACGGTCTATTTTAAACCTTTCCCTATATTCTAGGGTGAACTGTGTTTAAACAGAATTAATCATCACCTGAGTTCTTTGCAAAAGACTTGTGGTTTATGTTCATCTAAATCTGTAGTAATTTTATTCCTTTCTCCTATTTTTATGAAGCAATTTCTGAAAACTTCTTAATTCGCTTCTGTATATCGACATGAATTTTTTCAAAAGTAGAAGCATTAACATGTTCTAAATTGTTAATTTTTTTTTTCCTTGGGCAAGAAGGAATCAGGTATGCATGCTGATTAACACACTCCAGTCATTAACATGTGATTATGTGGGCTGCATATTGAGCACCTGCCAAAAGATAAAATCCAGCACTTTACTACATCTGTGCAAGGACTTTTTGCATTTCTTTTGTACTTTGACAGCTCAAGAAAAAACAGACTTTGGTATCTTTGTTCAGCATAATAAAACTGTGTACGTAAAATATCTTCATGGAGGAGGGAAAGATACTACATATATTTATTTTAATCTTTGAGGCCATGAAAAACCCAGGGACTGAGACTTACACAGCACCAAGTGTAATATGAATCTCCTAATGTACTGTATCACTGACATTCATATACAGTTTACAACATTCCTGCATATTTATAAGGATTATCTGTTCTGGGATTCAGCCAATATTATTGTAATTCACAGCAATTTTATGTGATACCTTTATGTCTCATAAATTTCTTGTTTTTATTTCAATCTTCCAAAAGTTTCATCAGTGTTTACCTTAAAGAAATACAAGTACTCAGTGCAGCAGGCTGGTTTCCTGCACGAATTCCTCTGCAAATGTTAAAAGAGGGACATAAAGCATGTAATACATGTCTTGTGACTATATACAGAGGAGGATTTTCATGCGCATTTGATATTGCTACAAACATAAAGACAATTTTTTTTTAAAATATATTTACAATAGACCTACTTATAAGTTGGACAATTAAGATGACCTAATAGGGATAAGTTGGATATATGCAAAGTGCTCTGGAATATCCAAGCCACACAATCCTTGTTTTATTTGGCAGCTTCTGACAAGCATGCATCACAAAATATGTGTCTTTATTTACCCAAGAGGTAAACAGTGCTGATCAGCTGGGACTGATCACAGTCCTTCTTCAGTTTCAGTTTAGATGAAAATGTAAGTCTAAATAATCATTTTTTAAATGGCTGTCCATTACTTTTTCCTTAATAAGAGCATTTAACCAAAGTGCAGGGCATAAAGTCCCAATATCATTGGGATTTATTACCAAACATAAACACTGGGAGTTAGCACATATGGTATTTGGATAATTAAGGAAATCCTTAGCGTTTAACTCTTACAAAAGCACAGGAGTTTATAAGTATCATTTTTGGGTGAGTCGATTGCCATATAGAACTGATTTGTCATTGTATTTAAAAATTAGAGGTTATTTTCTATTGTGGAATGGAGCAAAGTGCCTGTCAGTGTGTTTCAAATCACTGCTCTTGTGTAAAGAGAGGGGCTTTAATCACAAAGCTGAAAAATGATAATGTTCTGTAATCTATTTACACACAGTTGGTTTACCTGGTTTGCTCCAACAGCTGAGTAGGAAGGGATTGCTGCAATCGAGTGGTCATATTTTACATGAAACAAAAAGTTCCAAACAGACAGCTGGTTTTGCAGTGGCCTCTTCATAAGACCATACTTGGATTATATATGCTTGATTATTATGACATCTCATTTTTAAACCTTTGATCTAAAGTTTTCTTTTTTTAATTTTTTTTTGTTTTAATTCTCAATTTAAGCATATTATTTCTGGGCTTAGAGCTCACTGTTGTGTTGTTTCTTCTTGAGGTTTTTTGATGTGTATAAAAGATGCCCTTTATAGATTTTATTCAGCCTATACTTTGGCAGTGAAATCCGTATAAGTTTTATCAGAGTAAATGCTGAGTTAAAGACTTGAAGCTTTATTCCATTACTTGCCATTTGCCCTCCCACTAGCATAATTTGCTGAGACTTAACAAATGATGTTCTCTCAATAGCTCATAGCAGTCATTCTCAAGGCTTGGATTTAAATAAATCTTTCTTAATAAAACTTTTGTGTTTTTTTCTTAATCAGATGAGAATTGGAAATGATCACTTAGATTTTTAATTTATTTTAATTCTATTTAATTAAATTCCTCAAAATGGGAAACCATATTTAATGTAGTGATTGGAAATGATTTTGTAAACATTTGCTTTCATTATATGTTAACTCCAGACTAGTTCCAAGTGCCAGCATGCCTCTAGTACTTGGAATCAAAACCACTGTGGATATCCAACTTTCCTGGGGTGTTTACATGTGTCCCATTCAATGCAGAGACAGATAAATATCCCTTTATAACAGAAAAGCTTCATCCACATGGAAATAAGCAATTCAGCTAACACATTTTATGTTAGTAATATTTGCTTTCTACTTCTTGGCCATTCATCCTGTGCTTTCAGTTGAACTCCTACAGAAACAGTTTTCTCTCTGGCTATTAAGTGGGATTGCAGTCGTCAACTTTCAATCCAAGTTGATCACAGTTATTATTAAATTGCTAACTAACACTGTGACCCTGATTTTGTACAGCCCTCAGTTTCATTTCACAAGGTTTTCTCTTTTCTCACCTCCAGAGCGCTCCAGAGGATCCATCCTCCTGATGTGAAACATAAATACTGCCATTAAAATCTGCAGCCCTGTGCTCTTCCCCCCATTTAAGACTCCTGTCAAGAGAATCCAGCTCACCAGGCTGTTGGTCTGCCCTTAACCCTTAGGAGGATATCAAACAGAGATCTGTCCCAAGCCAGATCTCCCTTGTGATTGTTGTGTCCCCAAACTGAGATATTGCGTCTCATCTCCCAAATACAGCCCCCCATATTTTGTACTTTGGCTATTTGGAGGAAGGAGCAAGAATGTTGAATTTTCTTTTTAGCCTGTAATCTTTCACCCATAGAACTGTAATTTTCTGTCTGTTTGCTCTATTTTGGAAGTGAAAAGACTTCACAAAAGGTGACCAAGTTGGCTCCTGATTCAGCTTGCAGGTATTGCTATAAATATTAGTTTCCCAATATGAAAAATACTGGGTCAGCTATCAATACCTTTATTTTTGTCACTTTCAGCAGTACTCTCTCATTTAACTCCCTGTTAAAACCAGTGGGAGCACTAATGGAAAATCAACTACTTAAACTGTTAGAATCTAAATACCCAAGAAAATATTTTATACTCTAACAAGAAAATTATTATTTGCTCAATCCCTTTTCAGTAGAAACATCTAAGAAACTGTTAGGATTTTCCTTTCTTTGTACGGAAACCATCAGTCTTCTTTTTGAAAAATATAACCCATGTAAGTTGTGAAATTTAGTGAATGTGCTTGCTAAAAAAACATTTTCTCAGAGTAAGGGGCCTACTGAACTATCTGTACATATTATCTTAGTGTAACAGTTTTAAAGGAGTTATTATGGTGTGTGAAGAAAATACCATGTGTGTAGTCAGGTCTTTATTTTTACCAAGTTGCTCGTAATTATTCAGAATTGTTCCTGCCATTACCAAAGCTGTACTTGAGCCATTCACAGCAACTCTAAAAGAAATGGCTGGCAGGTCACTTGTTTACACCAGGCAGCCTGGAAAGCTGGTAAGACTCAGAAAACTTGTTGGACCACATATATTCCAAGAAAATTTGAGGTTGGTTCAAGCATACTGTCCCTGTAACATGAAAAAGGCGAAGGATAGACCCAGGAAAGCTTTTCCTGTGTTGTGCTGTTTTCCAACTGACATATAAGAAAGGTGGAGGTTTTAGTTAAAGTAAAGTATGATTTCATGCGAGGGCTATCTATCCCTGAATGAGTCATCCATAGTATTTTAGTGTCCATGTCTTGCCACTTTTGAGTTTTCTCTCCTTTGTACATTTATTTATTTTTCTCCATTTTGTACACTTTGGAATTTAATCCTTAAGTTTTAGTGTATATATATATAGGTATTTAAGCTGTTATAATAATAGGATTTTGTCAAAACACTAACCACAGTGGGTTGAGTGATCAGTAATAAAATTTGGTCTAATGGGTCCTAATGGGCTGGCAAGAAAATGTAATAAATGCCATTTGTTTACCCTGATATGAAACACCAACATTCAAAAATACACTCAATTTTGCCCCTGCTGAATAGTAAGCAGCTGAAATAGTGGCTCAAGACTGAGTTTCTCTTTTCAGGTGTTAAGCAGTAAGATTTTCTGGCTTAGTCATCTATGCAACTAAATATCTTTGCCACTTTAAGCATTTTTATTTGACACCAGCAAAGAGGAAAGATTAAGATACAAAATCATTGTACGTGTCATTTAAACGTTCAGATTTGTTCTTCTTTTTTTTGTTTAATAAGCTGTCTTCAAATTTTATAGTTTGCCAACTGTTAGAGACCAGTCTGGAAAGGCCTCCATTGTGGTGGACAAATATCCCTGGGCAATCTCTTGTGCATTCTGGTACAGGCATAAACAGTTCTACAATTATTCAGCATTGTTGTGTAAATGGGAGTATAGTTTTATAAAGCCAGCAAAAGCAGAGTGGGATCCTGGAGAAGCATGCCCTGTGTTAAATCTTTTATCCATAGACTAAATGTTTACTACTTATCTGATTATATTTTCCGTATTTTCCCCCTCCTTACCTGGAAATCACTGAAATTGGTGAGAATAGCACACCCTGAAAAATGCATCTTTCAAAGGGAAATGTCATATGCTGAAGACATAAGTTCAAGTTTAGACTTAAAGTACCCTTTTTACAGAAATACATGAATTTTAAACCTGAGAATCCAGGGATGTGTCCCTTGTCTAGTGTATTATAAATGGATGAATTTGGGCACCAGGTTGTGTCCACATAAATTAAATGAATATTCATATCAGTCATATTTTATTATTATTTTTTTTTATTTTTATCAGTGATACTGAGAAAAGTTGACTTGCATAGAAAATTTTCATCAGTGCTGATGGATTTTTCCTTTGGATTTTGCAAATTGAAAACATTTGAGTTGATCTTGGCTAGGTACTTTTCTTGTCTTTACTTCCTCTTCCATGATCTTGGAAAATACATGAGATAACCCCTTAATAGCATCCTTTCTTTTCTCTCTTCATATCAAACAAAGTAGGAATTCCTCATTCTGTAAAAGGTGGCTTCAAAAATCTTATTAAGGATATGAGATGTGTCTTAATTGAATTGCTCCATATTCATATTCAAAAGGACCAGGTTCTCCTTTCCTAACCGTGAATTCATGGTCTTTTTCTAATTTAGGAAGCATGGTGGCCCTTTTCCATCTGAACTCCAGACTTTCTAGGGGAGGTGCTTTATGCATTAGAGCAAGAAGATAAACAAACAATTTGCAAAGGTGATATTCCTCTTGTTTCAGAGAACACACATGATCCACCAGACTTTTCAGAGGATACCTGCATGTATTAGGAAGTTCTCTGTGTGCTGCTCGTGAATGTCAATGCAAATTAGTTTTTGATAGCCAGGTCTGCATCTGATGTATGTGATAGTTGCACTTTTGGACTTGCAGTGGGTGAGGTGCTGGGACAAGCCTGACATGCCATGACAAGTGGTCTGCAAAAGGTTATAAAGTCCATCATGAAAATTTAAATCCTTCATAAATTTGCTGTAACATTTACTTCATTTTCAACAAGTTGAATGCTGCAGTAGCAACTTACCTGCAAATACAATTGACTCAACTTTCTAGAGATAAAAATAACAAGAATACTTCCCTTGCCCTCTAGTGTTTTGGTCTGTCTAGTTAGCCATTAATATGATGTTGTTAAAACCTGGTCTAACTTCTGTAGGCCTAAAGATAACCAGAAATATTGCAAATGCATTTTCTGTTTTATTTTTATTCTACATTCTACAGTTTCCACAAAACTGGCAATATAAAATAGTTTATTAATTGGACAAACTCTCATATTTGCAAAGGGGGTCATTCTACCTCGCCTCCATGGATCTGCATCATTTGTGTGGAGTTTAAACTTGTCTCATCTCCATTGTGGATATTGCAGTCTTTTGGGCAAGAAAAAGAAGAGTGAATGGGCTGCCTGATGGAGGCAGGACCAGGGGAAGTCTTTCACTACAGCAAAGGAACATTGTGCTGGATCATGTATGCATCCAGACGAGGAACGGGAGAGGTTATCAGGAGGAAGAACATTCCATTATTCCTACTTCACAGATTTGCCTTATCTTCTTGTTTCCAGCCTAAACAATAGATTTAGTGTTCCTTGCTGAGAGCATGAAAACCCCTGCCTGATGGATGTGCTCCATGTACTGTAAGAGGATGTTGCTCTCTTGAGAAAAAATGCCTTTAAAATTACTAAATTGCTCTTGTACTGTCCTCAAAGGCGATAGTGCCAAGTATGTAGTATGAATTCTTCATTGAGGAAAGGGATTATAGAAATTCAGTCTTTCCATCTGAAAAATATTAAAGATGCTCTTTTCATCTCCATTGTAAGACCAAGTTTTAAGAAAATACCAAGTAGTTTTTGTTAGAAAGAGTTAAATATATGACAGCTTTCCATTTTAAAGGCAGCTAAATAAGTTCATCTCTGTACCTGGTCTAAGATATTGTTCTCTGTGATTGATTCTTCAGTGAATACAAACTGATGGAGTGAAAAATTCGTTAATATTTATTTGCTGAAAACACAAAGATAAAATTTTTATTCTATAAAATTATAAAAGATATTTATTTTTATAAAATTGTTATTTTTTATTCCATGTCACCTCTCTCTGTGCCTGCAAAACCTCTGTCACTCCTACTGTGTTGATGAGGGGCTGCTACCAGTGGGATGAGATATAGTGTCTTCTAATTTCCTGTCTTAGTGAATAAATACATTTGCAACATCTCCAGCAAATGCTGCCTCCTTCTCCAGTGATAGTAACAGTGCTATGCTGATCACAGACTGCTGTGCTTGAGGATGATGTGTCACCACCTCCTTCTGCACAGTCTCCAGCCCCGTGTCACCCGCCTTGCTCATTGCTGGTCTTGCTCCTCCTGTTACATTGCACAGCTACTTCTTAATTTGTTCCAGACTGAAGCAAAGATTTGTGTCTCGTAGTGTTGCTGATGGTTAATGCTTTCTAGCCTTTCTTCAGAACACAAGTTTCTTCAATGCTCTGAAGATGGGTGTTTTCAACTGATAAAGTAGCAGGAATTTTATTGTTATGGGGAACACCATGCATTGTGAGAATGTTTTCTGACAGGAAAATTAATTAGCTTCTTAATATTTAAATGCATTGCCACTATTATTGCTCTTCAATTAAAAAAAAGTATGTTTTGTGGAATCTAATAGACACGCAAACATTTCTAGGCATACAATAAAGAAAAAAAAAAAATCAGTACTTTTTTTCCCAAAATCTTTAAGACTCCTAGCCTGGCATTATTAAAAATTAAAATAGAAGAGTAATTTTGCCAAGAGAAGTGTGTGAGAAATTCTAGTGGTTGAGTTTTTGAGGACAAATCCAAGAACTTCTCTTTTTAGCTGAAATTGTGAAAGCAGAGATGCAGTGAATGTTGCAGCTATGATTGGGAGAATGACAAGTCTGAGCCAGAGAAGTTCAGGAAAGGCTTCACTATTGGATGCTGTCACAAAATTGAGGAGAATTGTCATTACTCATTGCTTTTTGATGCCTTTTTTTTTTCTAATTTTGCTCAAGTAAGCATTATCTATTGACAAAGGAGATGAACCCTTTATACTTCTATGTAAAGTATTTTATAACAACTAATACATGTGGGCTTGGTACCTGTGTATTAGCATATATGATTTGTTTTGCCATAACTTCATTTCCTTCCTCATTCTTGCCTATGTTGGCCTGAAAAAAGATCTCCTTTTGTTTGTTAGGAGCATTGTAACCTTCCTTCTTTAAGAAAAGTTTAGATTTAATTTGAAGGGTAGTGAATGTGCATGAATACACACATACCATTAACCTTATTGAACTGTGAAGTAGATTCCTTCCTCCTCAGTCATTTTTGGCCAAATACTTTTTCTAGTTTTAAAGTTATGCTGTTTTCCTAGCTGGGAAATTGGCTGAGGATTTGTCCAGGAATAATTTTTCCTTGCCCATACTTTCTTCCTTAGTGCTACATATATTGTCCTTATTTAAGGAAATAAAGAAATCTGTAAAAGCTTAACACATCCATTGTTAAAAGGTGTTGAAGTGGCTTGTTCCTGGTGAGGGAAATTCTTGATGAAGATTATCTCAGTCATGGAGTATGAATGTTAGAAACATGGCGAGAACTGGACTTAAGGACAAAAGTGGCCATGTAAAGCACTGAAACTAAGAAATTCAAATCATAATGCTCAATATATAAATTGAAGAAGATACATAGGCTTGTTATTATTACAAACTAATAAATAATGCTTTCAGCTTTTGTCTGCTTGACATCCTTCTGCTGTGAGAGAAGAGCCCATGTTTTGACACTGTTTTATTTCTTTGCAGGAGTCAGAGAGTAATAAGTTATGTTCCCTATATTCCTTCCGAAATACCTCTACCTCACCAAACAAGGCCGATGAAGGAGGTCGTGACCGTAGCGAGCTAATGACCAGTGTTAATTTTGGAACGCCAGAGCGCCGCAAGGGAAGCCTGGCAGATGTGGTGGACACACTGAAGCAGAAGAAACTAGAAGAAATGACCAGGACTGAGCAAGAAGGTATGCTCTGGATAAGATTGATGCAGTTTCCCCACTCCCCAATCCCGAAATTTTTATGGCATAAAGGGTGTGTTGGGTATCGAGGGCCATAAAAACTGCATAATTGGCAAAGGCTAGGATAAAGTTATTCACAGGTTTCCATGGCAATGGTAGTTTGAGATCCATTAGGGATTTTAGACAAATACGCCAGTTTTTAAAAACTTTCAAAATTGTCTTGGTCGTGAGTCAAACAACAGTGTTGGATTTGGGGAAAACTCAACTCTTGCTTGAAAGGTTATGATGAATTCTTAACTGGCTGTGGGCTTGTGAGGAATATTTTTCAGTTGTATTTGTTCTCTTTCTTTTAAAAGACAAATGTTTATTTTTAACAATAAGAATGAATAAAACATGAACTGGTTTGTTTTGCCTTAGAAATTCTCATCTTTCATCACTTTAATAACCTAGCATCTGTAACTAGGAGAATGGGAAACAGTTTTAAGTGTAAAAGTACATAGTTCTGACCTATATAGCTAGAATTACAGAAGAAGAAATATATTTTTCTTTTTTTTTTTTATAACAGTCTCCTCAGATATTGTTACAAGTATTAAAACAGAGATAAAAATGAGGACAAATCTTTGAGTGCTAAGGCAGTTTATGTAACCAGTCCTTATTCAGATACTTTCATTGATTTTGCAAAGATTTTGGCCAAGGTAGGAAACAAACAGAATTGGAGAATGAGTTTATTAGTGTATGTGTGCACACAGTCAGGGCCCACCATGAAAATTTCTCGCCATGGAAAATAGAATGAAATCTTGGTTCTGCAACAATACCTTCTTGTCTGTGAGCTCATTTGTGAGTTTGAATCAGGGAAGTTGTGAGAGCAGGAGGCTCTGAAATAGAAAAACAGGTGTGGAGGCATCTGTGTGGATTCTCTTAGATATTTTACCAGTTCTGCTTTGTGGCATTAAAAATAACCCAGGAAGAATATTTATAATGTAGCAGAGCCAAAAGACAGTAGAACTTTTTTTCTTTTGAAATATGAACGAGTTCAGAATTATTTTGACGCCTCAATTTCATGGTATGGTCACAGTGCACTTCAAACACTGCACTTTAAGTTCCCTTGGCCTCATGTAGCAATGCAGATTTCAATTAAAATTGCAGCTGATACAATAATATGTTTAAATATGGGATAAAATCGTGTAGTGATGGAAGTAGGCTTCCAAATTTCTTGGCATAATTGTTAAATGCCAGTGTGTTCTATAGGTGTCCTTTCTGAAGCTGGTGAAACATCTCTAAAGAGAGAATGTCCCAGATTTTTTACTACCATCTGTCTGTTTTCAGCTGTAAAGATCACTCTTAAAATTTGCTTTCTTAGATTTGATGGTTAGGCTAGGAAAACTATTTTAAATATTACTTTGGCAAAGTTGTTTTCTGCAGTCAGGAGCAGTCGTTCGACACCCCATGCTAATCAAAGGTCTGGGCTCGTACTTTGCTGCAGGAGTGCTCAAGTTGCTGTTGCTTATGTTGATACTACAGCTAAGGCTTTTCCAGGCATGTACTGGATGGTGTGCTAATAAAAATGTGCATCAAAAAGTTTAAACATAGTACCTATCTATAGAAATGCATTTCATAGCTTATTTTTGTATGGATTCTCAAGAATTTTCTGCATTTCCCCTGTATTAGTATATGCTGGTTGTTTTAATAGTGCAGAGCAGAGAGATCCCTCTCTCTGAGTCAGAGCCTTCCATGCGATGTGCTCTCATCAGCTGACATAAAGGTCATTTTTGATCTATAAAATAATCTTGCCTTTTATGGATCGTGTTATAATGGAAAGTTATTCTAAAGTCTGCCTATAATTTCAAAGGTGTTTGACTGTATCTTCATGTTTAGCTGTGGTTTAGATTAAATATTAGGAGACAATTTTTTGTTGTGATGGTGGTGAGACTCTGGCACAGGTTGCCCAGAGAAGTTGTGGACACCTCCCCCTAGAAGTGTTTAAGGTCAGGTTGGATGGAGCTCTGAACAACCTGGTCTGATGAAAAGTGTCTCTGCCTACAGCAGTGGGGTTGGAGTTAGATGATCTTTAAGATCTCTTCCAACACAGGCCATTCTGTGATGATTTTATGGTTCTGCATTAAGTTCTTTTCCATTCATCCATTTTCTGCAGGAGAAGAAGTTACTTATGTTTAACAGAAAATCATTAATGAACATCTGCTGGTACCATATAAACTAATGCAGAAAAATAATCAATAGAAAGATTGGAAATTCTTCAGGATGTTACACTTAGGAAGTTCAGTGTTTCTAAACTTGTGTAGACCAGGAATATAAAAATTTTTATAACAGATTTGAATACCCAATTCAGTATTCAAAGGTTTCTCTGAATTAAAAAGAAGTACTCTCTGTACTTCTTTATTAAAATAAAATGTTTTAGAGATAATTACTATTTTAAGATTGAACTGTGTTTTAGCTCTGTGCAGTCAGTTGGAAAAATGAGGTCTGAGATTATGAAATTGTTTTGCCATCTTAGTGTCTTTTGAAAACCTAATTAATAGCCTGATCACACACTTACCATACATGATGCTCTTTAACATCTATCCTATAAAATGTGTTTCTATGCGGTTCTTTTCTTAAAATGGTGCAACCAATGCAATTGAGGAGCTCTTTGTGTACTAAGTCCTGCCCTGTCACAAAATTGCTTACCCAAATTGAAAAACACCCGCTGATTTTTTTTTTTTAAATAGGGAGAATAATATAATTGGTTTAATGAATGAAGTGGAGAAAAGACGTGTTTCTACAGTATACTGTGGTGTGGGGCTCTAAGTCCTCCGTATCTCCTTTAAAAGAGAGCAATAGTTCATGTTAGCTTCATTTATGGGGATGACCTTCTTGACCACTGATGTAGCTGTGGGATTTGATCTAACACACAGTCATATGCCAAGTTAATTGTAGAGTTAAATGTGGAGTAAAGAACTCAAAAATTCCAGTCATCAGATCTAACCCCCATGCCAGCACAGCTAAAGTCGCTTTTAATATTGTTACATAGTAACTTTCTGGTCCACCTATATCATCTGAATTTGAGAAATATAGGTTGTTGGGGGCAAATACTTAAATACTTTGTGCTGTACACGCAGATATTAGCTGTCTGTTATGCTTGTATATACTCCTTGTGGTCTCTGTTGTACCTTATAACACTGGAAAAGAAGTATATACTGGAAGGCTTTATCGTGTCTAAATAGATATATTTAATCAGAGTCCTTTGGCTCCTGAAAATAAGTTGTCTAATGAGAATTTCATCTGAGCAGCTGTGACTGAGGAGGTCAACAGGCATTGCCTAAGAGAATATGGCCCAGCTGGTTAAATCTGGTTGTTGTAGTGATTTAAATGGTCAAGTGCTGCTTGTAATCCAGGACCGTCTGTTGGTAAAGGGAAGAGTGAGTGCTTCAGCATAATGTACAGCTGTTTTAATCTCTCTTTAATAATAGTGCTTCAGCCAGTGTCATGTCTTGTGTATGGTGTGGGAACACGGGTACCTCACACAGGAATATACCTTAGGTATGTTTTTAGCTTTATTTGTAGTCTGAACACAGATTATCAACATTACAGGATAAACAACTTTTTTTTTTTTTTGACTTTGTGGTCCAGTACTTGCATGTTTTATAAATTAAGGCATTCCTGTGTCTTAATTTGTAATGATTTGGAAATGAGAAAACTGATGACAAAATTGTAATTGGAAAAGAAAAGAATGCTACAAATATTTAGAGTTAATTTGAGTATGTAAAGACTTTGCTGACATGTGTTCTCAGAAGACAGAAGAGGTCAGAAATGAACAGGTGTCTAATTTAATCAACAACATTAGACTCTAGGGCCTCTTGGATAACTTGGGTATATTCATCTTAGTTATTCTATGAGCTGAAGGATTGTTTTACTGGCCTTTTTCTTTGGAAGTATCCTACAGTACAATCAAGTATTAAAGCTCTTCATAGCCCAAAATGAAGAGTTTATGTTAGACAGTATGGTCTAACAGCTTTCCCCCTTTTCTATCCCCTGTAAGTAAAAGACTTTTCTTTTAGAATATTGCTTGTGTTACTTTTGTGAGACAGATTTACAGCCTGGGCTGCCTGAATTCTGTGCTGAGAATTGGCTTCCAGACAACTATCCAACTGTACTTCATCATAAGCCTCTAGGAGCAATAATTAGTAGTACACATCTTGTCTGTAGCGAGGAGAGCAGATTTCCCCCTTTCAGATCTGGAATGCTAGGTTGGCAGGTCAGCTGGCACTTCTGAGCTGGAGACTGGGCATGTCATTTCTGCTAAGTGCTAAGCCCTCATTACTCAGGGCCTGGATTCCTAATTCACTTTTGACCTTGATTCTGAGCAATGTATACAGTATCATTTTTCAGCCAAGCATTGGTCACAATTCTAGCACAAGCTTTTTATGAAGTGCTTCCCATTCTTGTTTCCTCCTTGAAGACCATTCAGAGACCTCCTTGAACATTCAGAGATCAAAGATTTCTGTGTATGCATGGTGGAATAATGAACATCTATATAAAGAGTAGTATATTCATAAATTTCCATCTATTCTCTGTCATGTGCACCTGTTTGTACTCTCTCTCTATGGGGGGATGTATGGGTGGATATCCAAATTAAAAATTAAGCGCTCACATATATTATTAATTCTATATTCAAGAGGGAAAATCTTACTTTACACAGTAGTGGTGGTTTTTCTGACTTTGTTTTGTTGCCTTTTTTTTTTTTCCAGCTTCATGAGTTAATAATAACTGATCACTTTCTTTTACATTGACTTAAAAAATATTAACACTTCCCCCATAAAACTTTAAATGATTCCAATAATTATATTTGAATATAATATAAGTATATTGAAGTATTGTACACAGGAAATCCACAAATTTCCTGCTAGTTTCATTGGGAAGTAAAGAAACTTAAACTTTCACATACTATGTTTTGTAAGTGGACATTGGCAAACAATTTTGGTTGCAACTGTTTGTTTTTTAGGCTTTGTTAATTTTTTTTTATTGTTATTTTTTGTCTGTTTTGGGTTCTTTTTTTAAGAATCCGTGTGTATTATATTGTCTTAAATGAATGGAGAGTTTCCATTTTTTTTTGTGGCTTTGTTCTAAGCCTGCCACAGCTGAGAACAGAGAAAGTTTAGATATGTGCACTTGTTTTATGTATAGTTTTAAGCACAACCTTTGAGGACCTTACATGTCAGGAGTTTTCTTTGGTGTATCAGTCCTAGAAGTGAACTTCTGACCATTTGTGGTCAGTGAATACTTTAAAATGTTTTTCAGAATTTTTGCAGAGATTTAATTCAAGATATCTGTCTTGTGTTGGATACCCACACTTTCCACTGATGAAGGCATGATCCCTGGGTGTCCTAACACACTTTGTGTTTGTAGACCCATGTTCTTCTTTTTTTTTTTTAAGGGTACAGATATTTTGTTCAAGACTTCAAAAATGCTACTGGGTGTTGGTATTAGGATTATCTAAAGTAATCAATAAAAATGACTTATTACTACTGTTCTATTCTTTGTGATACCCATGAAATTTGCAAATGGTCGCTGGCATTTCTCTTTGGATATGACACAGCTCACCTTCTTCAAATCCTTTCATCACCTTTGAAAGAGCCTGCCGTATCTGCTCGGTACCATCCTCATCATGCTTCTCTTTTCTTCTTAAAAACTGCTTTTGCCAAGGAAATTCAGAATCAATTATGCATATAGTTAATTTAATAATTATCTTTTATTTGTTTCTTGTTGAAAGCTGTATAGCTGTATATAGTGGCATCCAAGAAAGAGAATTTTTCTTCTAAACTCCAGACATGCTTCCGAAATAAAAACAAAATGAGCAAAAAGCCCAAGTGTCCAGAAAATAAATAGATGACTCAGACCAAGTTAAAGGAGAGATAGGAAGCAGATTTTCCTAAATTGCTGTTTTCTTCTGTTATTTACCTCCTTACCATATAATTAAATGCAACTTACTATTTCTCTCTCTTTTTTTTTTTTTTAAATTCCAATTATCTTGATAAAATCACTTCGGTCACTCTTTCATTGCAATATATACTGCTGCTTTAGAAAACAAAATTCTTTTATTTATAGATGTTTTATAGATCATAAAATTTCTAAGACTTCATTTATTGAAGACTACAGTGAATTCCTGTGTATTAGTGTGTTAAGTTAATGTAATTCTGGACCTTTTTTTTTTTGGAACATTAGCACAAAGGAAGTGTTTTCTATGGTTATTTTCCTCGTAACTAAAAGGAGATGCAACTCATTTTCTTTCTCTCTGTTGTATTTGATTTTTCAATCAAAAATTAATTCCATTAATATACTTTCATTTAATGAAATTTAGAATATAGCATACATTTAAATATATATTTTCTTTTGCAAAGAGAGGCTCAGTCTGTGCAACCATACTGTGTCTGGCCATTAATATTTTGTCTCATATTTTTATTTATCATTCTGACTAAAACTTTGATTATTCTCTTTCTTATATCCTTTAAATTTTTTAGTATAGTATTTTGTGATTAAATGCTATCTCACAATTTTTATTTAAGAAATTGGCACATTTTGTCATCTTTCCACCTTATCTTTGTATTTACCTGGCTGTCTGAACTACAGTCTTACCCACTGTTGTAGCATTTGAGAATCTAATTGCTACTCACAGGTTCTGTGTGGATATAGGAATTTTTCAGCACTTTTCTGTATGTCTCATGCTACATTTGAAAACTTCATTTTCTTGGTTTTGAAATTCTTTCATGGCACACAAATGGAGAATGACACAGACTTTGACATGGATATCATGGAGGAGCTCTACATGAATAGGTTGACAGATTCCTTAGGCCATCTGCTTTGCTGAGAGATTCTCCTCTCCTCTCTTAGCTCTTATTCAGGATCATCAGCCAGAAACTGGTGAGTCTGATGGTAGCCATTTGAGAACCTGTCAGGAAAAAAATACACTGTAGTTATTGTCAGACATTTACCTTGGTGTAGGATCCATGGAATTGTATGGAGCTTCTGCTTTCCTGGAGGTGCAGTTTCCCTATGCAGGTTGTTCTCTTTCTGAGGCTTTGTACCCGTGCACCTCTACAAAACTGTTGCTTTTGCTGGTAAACAGAGTTGATCCTAATAGGGGAAGAGTCTGAAATTCAGGACTCAGTTCTGAGGATTGGAGCCTCTATTCCTGCCATGAAAATTCTTTATTTTTGAGCAGATATTTGCTTTCACTGTTTTGAGATTCTTCTATAACATTGAAGAAACATCCTTATTCAACCTAGAATATGTGAGATGAGTAAAATCCTTTTTTCCATTGGAACAATTGTGCCTTGACTCTGTTCTCATTATCCCTGAACAGGACAGATTAGCCTGAAAAAGGCTGAAATCTTCTCTTTGCCTGCATCTGCTGATGATTCCAGTCAGTTTCTCCCCAGAGATGTGTTTTCCAATGTCTTACCTTCAGGGATCATCTCACTTTTACTTTGTCTTTAATCCCACTGTAACCCCTTAATTCTGGCATTCTCCAGTGTTAGATACAATTAAATTTATTTTTTATTGTGTGACAAATTGCCCCAAGGCTTCCATCTTATATAATTTTCTGCGCTATGTTCCTCTACACTTCTGTCTCCTTTTAAGAAGCGATTAAACATCTGCTATCTTTACAGTATTTGTATGTTATTAGTGTCATGAAAGAATTATTAAAAAAGCATGTCTTAAGAGCCAGCTTTTTCCTAGGGGCAGTTAAAAAGGCAAAATCAGTATGAATAGGTACAACTGACAATGACTTCTGTGGCAGAGAGTATAAGTGAGTAAATAGCTGTAAAAATGTGGAGAGTTGCTTCAGTTGCATGATCTTGGCAGCAGAAAAATAAATTCTGACTTCATTGGTTTCTGATGTTCTGTCACACAAACAACGTTATGATCTGATCATGCTTTAAAATGGCAATTGAAATACATTTTGTAGTCATCAGGTTAATAGTAGGGACTTGACTGTGATACTTTCCTCCCTAAAATTGCTAATTTAAATAAATATAAGGAAACAAGGGGAAAAATTGGGCTTGAACATGGCTGATCTTTTGTGCCACTGTATTTTCTGAGCTCTGGAGGGTGAATGGCCTCAGGTTTCTTTGGTGGTGGACTTCAGTTTTAGTTAGTCTTACTTGCTTTGCCATTCCTGCTGTTTTGCAACAGGGCCTAAAAGTGCTTTAAGTGCTTGTGACTGGGGTAATGAATGAAAATATCTTCCCAGCACTGAGAGTATTGCATTAGACTGAATAGTCACCTTACTTGTAAAAGCACTATTAGAGAGGGGCAGCTGTAAGTAAGGATAACGATTTGTGTCCAGTGCTTATTTACTGAAAATTGTAAATGTATTATTTATTGAGAGCTCTCCAGACAGTGCTTGTCAGAATAAAAATGTCAACTCTAAGCAAAATGTTATAATACATAATAAAAATGCTAGGTACACACTTTGGAGATTCAGCTAATTAGATCTGCTTTTCTTAAAGAAATGACAGTAAAAATGCTCAGCAGCATATACATTTTATATGCTGATATATTCCTTATTTTCCTACACAGTATTTGGTTTAGATACCTTATAATTATTTAAAAATAATTTTGACAACTTTATTTGGTTGCCGCAGGAGAGACAGAGGCACTTGCTGCCTGACTGCATGAGGCAGCTGCATGCTCAGGGTTTCTTGTTCATCCAGTGGAGAGAGTGGCTACTCTCACCTCTGTGTTTCAGTCTGGAACTCCAAGATGCCACTTTGTTTGTGAGGGAAACCTGCCTCCAGTGGAAGCAACAGATGATTATTAAGATTAGTCTTCAGCCATGCTAATTAACCCTGAACAAATATTCTTAACAGGGAGCCTAAATCCATTCAATGTTAGTGTTGCTTTTGTGTATTGTTAAATATGAGTAGGAATTAGAGAGGAAAAAAAAAGAAGTAGCTAATTTTTTTCTATTTAAAATATTACTTTAAGTTTCTTTTATTTTTTTTTTCAATTTTATTTTCCCTGAAATTTGGAATGAGAAGAATTGGAGTTTGAAAAATTTGGAAGTCTTTCTAGAGTGTTTTACGTTGTAAGGGAGGAAATTGGCTTTTGAATTTATCCTTTTTTACAAAGAAGTGCTCAGTTCAGCATCATAAAATTTAGGCTGTCATCATGAAAAGCAGCTTTCTTGTTCTGAGTGTATCAACCAACCTGAGAAAGAGCCTTACTGTGATTATTTTAGTGGCAGTCTATCTGTGCTCCTCTGCACTCAGTTTGCTGTTGGTTCCACAGAATCACGAGATCGTGGAGTGGCTGAGGGGGGACAGCACTGCTTCTCTGCACAGAGCAGGGTTACCTACAATAGGTTGTTCGGAGCCGTGTCCTGTCAATTTTTGAGTATCTCCAAGGCTGTAAACTCCACAGCTTATGATAAGCAAGGATTTTCTTTTGGTTCAAGGGAATTTCCTGTTTTCCCTTTTGTTCTCTTTGTATCTGGGTCTGTAACTGGGCACTACAGAGAAGGGCCCGGATCTGTCTTTACTCCTGCCATAAGATATTTATATATCATCCCCTGGAAGCTGCTCTTTTTCATCCTAAACCCTCCCGGTGCTCCCAGCCCCTCTTCATGTGAGAGATGCTCCTGTCACTTGGTTGCCCTGTGGCCCATTCCTGGACTCTCTCCAGTCCCATGTCTTGTACTGGGGGGCCCAGAACTGGACACAGCACCCTAAGTGTGCTCCAAAACATGATTTATTTTAATCTGCGCTGTAAGACTGAGCTGGTACCTTTAAAGCCAAGAGGAACTTGATGATAAAGTCTGATACCTCCTGAACTGCTGCTCCAGCCCTGGCTGAGCCCTGCTCATTGGCAGAATTTGTGTTTTAGCCCTGTTCCTGTGCTCTCGCTTCCCTGTGCGTAGCTGATGAGCACAAAGCAAAAACCAAGAATAAAAGCACAATTCGGTGTTCTGAACTACATATTTCTGTGCTTCACAAGTGTGTTTTGGACTGTGAGGAATCCTTCTAATTCCTATTTGTAGCCAGGCTTCTTCCTTATTTGCTCATTAGCACACTGATTTCCAAAATGAAGCAGTTGTTAATGTGTCAAAATCCACCCTCTTCTGTCCTGCTTTAGTAACACAAAGAAGTGGTGGTGTTTTTGTAAAGTTCAGATTGTGATATTCCTGAAAAAAAATTTAAAAAGTGCAATAGCCCTTGTTAAATATAGTCTTGAAGGCAAGTACTGTGTAAACATCTGCAGAGAGCTCCTGTTAGCATTGCTCTATCCTGACTAGCAGTGCTCACTCACTCTGTTGCAGTCTTGGGTCTGTCTTTAGCATGGACTGCCAATCAGTAAAGCTGTGCCAAAATGTCTTGTTCTACAGCCTAGCATTTTGGAATGTATCTAATAGCTGTTTTCTTTTATTAATCATAATATATTTTTAGTTTTACTTACATAGGTGCCCAGAGTTCCTGGGCAGAGTGCCCTACGTATGAATGGCTGTTTATTTTCATCCTCCTTTTTGTTAACTGCTTTACTTAATGCTTTACATAACCATTTGCCATATTTTGACATGAAGCTATAATGCACTGCTGCCTGCTCACATTTCTTAAAGAACTTGATGTGACATCACCCTCTACGGTAAATCATGATCTTCACTGAACCTAAAAAACCCCATCTTGAATACTCTTCTGTCTTTTATTTGTTTGAAAATGTTGAAGCAAGCAGGCTCTTTCACCCATCTGGAAGAAGTCTGAACACTACAGCTTAGAGAGCCTACAGTGACACCAGAAACATTAAGGGCTCTGTACTGAATTTCTTAGTCTAACACCACCTTAAGAATGAGTTCTGTTTGCATTTATAGCTATGCTGTGTGTATTACAGGATATGCATGAGGACAGGATTCGTCTCTTTCTACTCTATCTTAAAATTTACCTGCATATTCAATATTTAAAACAGCTCTGCTTCTCAGTGTAGGTCTTAGCAGTCCTTATCATATCTTAAATATGTAACAAGCAGATTACTTTTAAATATTTACAGTGAAACAAAAACTAACACATCGGGCAGAGGTTTGTTAAAATGTCAGAAGAACTTGCCATTGTGAAAAATAAATATTGAACCAAGTTTATTCCTGAGGTGACTCTATTAATTTCAATAGAATTACTGCAGGAGTAGTTCTGGAAAAAATCTGTCAAGATTTTGTATCATAATTTAAATATTTTTTCACAGAACTTTGAATAGTCCAGAAATAATTTTATAGGTCTGGCATGCACATGCATCACTAAGTAAAATAAGCTTCTTTTGCCTCAGACTCTGTTTCCTCTGTGGACTGTTTGTGTTTTTAGCTGTTTAAATGGAGTTGTTGTAGCTTTGTTAATAGGTTTTGTTACATCTGCAGTTATACTTGTAATTAAAAATTTAGTTGGGGCATTGGTTCCACTGGGTTTCAGTGTATCTGCTGTTTCTGTGATATAATAACTAGACAAAGAATTATGTCTGTTGCTCTTTTGTGTCTGTGTATCAGGTAACACAACAGACAGTGGCCAGACATATGACCTCAAAAATCAAACCAATTTGTTAATGAACTAACAAGGCAATGTAATAAGCATCTCTATTCAGTCATTTTCCCCAGCTTTCGGTTGTTCCTTAGAGCAAGGGTAGCCAGTGCTGTATCAACAAATTATTTGATGACAATAATTTGGCTGATGAGAATACAAGGAAAAAAGCCACAATCTAATTAGAAAATACTCTATATTAGGTGGCAAAATGTGGCTAATGTTTTATATCTAATTGCAAAACTGCAATTTGCAACTTGCGCTAGTTAACGATTTTTACACCCCCCCCTTCCTCCTTTCCGCACAGAAAATCATTAAAAAAAAGGCCAGAAAGAGACTACAGGATTTGAAACACAGTGGCCCTGAAGTGATGGGAAAATGGCCAAGGTGTCACAGCTAATTTCTGACCCTGCTTTATGAGTTCTGCTGTTCCTTATTCCCCTTGTCAGTCTGTGAATCCCTGAGGCTGTACACACTGGCCTAACATCACTCAACTCCGGTTTTATATCCTCTTTTAATAATGTTGAGTCTATTCTGTCCAACTTTGATTCAGACAACCTGCTTGTCTTGAAAAAGTGATATATTTAATCAGTGGCTCTGTCTCCAGCATAGCTCCCACTGCGTGAGACTAGAGCCAAAGAGTAGTGCAGTGGCCTGTCACTTCTGTTTGAATAGGTAATGTGGAGCTGCTCAGCCGAAGAGACAGGAGCTGGAACTGCTTGTTAGGACACATGATCAAAAGCCACTCTCTGCTTTCTGCCAATCAAGCCTCATGTCGCCTTGTGGGGCAGACATTAAATAGATTTTTCTGCCGTACACTGTGGGCACTTTGCCAGTCTGACATGTGAACTGTTACAAAAGATACCAGAGTTTCCACTTCTTGCTGACTGCTTTTAAATATTACCAAGCTCTTGCTGTCCAAAGCAGAATATTTTAAATAATGGATTATGGTAAATTTCCACGACAATTAGGCAGTCTTCTTCCTGCTCCCAACTCTTCAAAGATATTTTGAAAAGCAAAACTGTAACTTGGTTTCTGAAAACAGACAAGCAAACAAAAAACTGTTGAACAACCCTATGGCACATAGATTTGAACATGATTATTGTCTGAGCATTATGGTGAGTTGTTGCTTTCACTTGTCAATTTTGAATATTGTTTCTATTTTTGGTCTTTTTACATTATTTAATTAGATTTTCCTAGTTGAGATCATAGCACTATTTTATTACTATATTTATGGGAAGGGATAATAAAATTGGCTATTTTTTTTTTAAATGAGGTTGATTTTATTTATTGTGTTTATTGGCTGCCAGTGCAAATATAAATGTCTTAAAATGGCTCTTTAGTTGGTTTTAGTTATACTTTCCCTTGGTTTTTTCCTCTTTGTCTATTACCCTCCATAACCACCTCAGCTCTTGTGCCCATGGCAACAACGCTCAGTGGTTGAGGCTAACAAAGATGACATTTAAGCTTTGCCTAAGTAATGAATATTCTTTTGTAACTTCCAGGGCCACTGAATTTATGTCATTTTTTAGAGATCCTCAGTACCTAGAGAACTGCTTCTATTTATATACTTGTGGTCAGGATACCCAGATATTTACTCCCCTGTGCTTGCCCATCCTGCTATATCTTTTTCTTTTTCTTTTTTTTTTTTTCTTTTTCCGAATAAAACTTTTATTTAACCAGAACATACCATGGCAATCTAGTGGAATTCATTTAAACAGTGAGCTACACATAAACAGCTGCTCCTTCAATAAGCCATTCTTTATAATACCCTTATTACCTTCTAGTGTCTCAAATTCTGATTAGTCAACAGTGCTGATTACTGTATGGCATTCCACTGCCCATCTTCCTTCTGCTCAGCTGCTCGTGTCTTAGCTGTTCTGTGATTACAACACAACTTGTGCATTGTTTCTCCAAGTTGTTCTTCATATTGTATATCTTTAAAAAAAACCTCTAAACCCTGTTGAGGAGATGGGAAAAAAAACCTAATTTGAGTCACCATAAATTCCCTGAAACTCGGTGAATCATTTTTGTACTGCTGTGATCCTCACAGTCTGTGTGATCTGCAACTTTCTAGTGGAATGAACTAGTACTTTAGATTTATGAAGGTAATCAATAAATAATGCCCAGTTAAAAGAACTTTGGAAAAATGACAGTTACTTATTGTAGTATTTGTAATAGAGCAGGAGAGACTGAGGACTGTGGTTTTTTTTTAAAAAAATCCACCAAACTCAAAATCCACACCGTGCTTTGACCTGGTTATGCTTTCACAAAACCCAGTGGGTTCAAAAATCGTTAAGAACAGAGCTTTGTCATGAAAAAGCAGTTTGGAAAACACCCCCCCAGTAACACATGCTGGGTTTCAGAAAGGTGTGTGGTGGCAGAAGGAATGCACGAAGTGAAAATGGAAGGGAAGGAATTGTATCCCTGGTGCTCTGGATCTCCAATTTCTGCTCAAAGCAGCAAATGTGGGGGTTTGTTAAGGACATAAAACTTTGCCAGCTGGTTTATAGGTAAATAGCACGGTAGTGAGGAGAACCCCCTTTCTGTGGCTCCGTAAACCCCCGCAGCTTCCTTTGGTGCAGCCCCTTAGAATCAAGTCCTGGTGAGTCTGAAACGCTGACACACTCAAAACGCAACCCCATTAAAGGCCTTAAATCTGTCATTGTGCTCTGGAGCCTGTTCTGAAAATAGCAAAGCTCTTTTTGTAAATTAAAATCGGTGTGAATGGGAACAGATGTTGACATGCTTTACTTTATCTGCAGGGATCCCCGTCAGGGGGGAGAGGGTCACTGAGGTTAGATGGCAGGAATTACTGCAAATGTGCAAAGGACAGGAGAGCCTGATACAGACATTGTCTCTGGTTTTACTAGAGCAGGAACAGCATCCACTGGGTACTTCTGGGTGCTGAGAAGTCTGTGTGTAGGGAAAGATGGTTGTGTAACAGCTTTAATTCCCTGGAGAATGTTGTCCCCTTGCATGTCTGTTTACAAGACAGAGGGGCGGGATGCTCAGCCTGTTTCACAGAGTTGTTAATTCAGTCAGACCTGGATTCCAAGGGATTCTGGGTGACCCCAATTCCCATTCACTTCTATCTTACCTGAGCTCACTCAGGACCTCGTGGAAGGTAGTTGGCATACCCAAGGCTCAAACTACAAAAAAATCTGCATTCAGTGTGACATTGGGTAGCTTTTTTTGGAATTTCAAGCATTGCTTTTTAAGGTATTGGGTGAACTCTCATGTTGCATTGGAGTCATCATCAACTTTTAATAGTCTTTGAAATAAAAACGTAGTTCTGTTCTGAAATGTGCAATTTATTAAATAGCTTTGCTAGTCAATCTCAATAAATTCTTGTTGAAGATTTTTCCTGATTTAAAAAAGATAGCAAAGGATGAATTTATTTATAAGAACTGTAATAGTTTCCCTCAATTCCTTTTATATTTTAGATTACCTTATAATTTTCTAAATCTACATGAACAATAATGATCAATTTTGTCAGTATTATTCACACCTTTTATTAATTTAGCATAGATGAATAAATGTGAATGTTGTGAAGAGTTGATTGGGAATAGATTTTAAATCTGACAGTTAGATTACAGGGTACCTAAGAAAAAATGGCTCTTTCACTAGGTACCTAGTAATTTAATTCTTGTTTGAAATTATTATAATTTATTACAGTGTGTGGGTCCTAATGAATGTCTACTATTAAATGAAAAGGAGAAATTGAAATTATGAAATTCTTTTAACTTGTATCTTAGAAATCCTCTTAAACAATTCAGTAGATATTAATAAGCAATGTGCTTTTCTTTCCTTTTTATATGAATGTAAACAAAAACATTTTCCTCACTACATAATGATATTAGATCCATGCTGTTTGGAGCTTCTTACTTAGAATCAAGACTATCTTAAAATGGAGGGGAATAATTTTATGTGATAAAAATATCCAAAGTTTTCTATCTTGATTAGACATTTAGACCTTCTTGTATGAATCTTTTTCCTTCTTCAAGGAAAGCTCAAAATCACTACTAGAAGTTTTGCTGTTAGAAATGCAGATGTATATGTGTGAGAAATTAAAATTTCTCAGCATTTTTTCTACTGAAGGAGTCAGTCATCAGGACATTAGAATATAATACACATTATACTTTTAGTGTCATCATGTAAAATTATTTTTCCACTTTGCTTATTGGTTTTCATTTGAGAAGCAGTTAGGAGAAATTGGTAAAATTGGGTAGGTATTTCCAAATAAATGGAAAATGGGTAGGTAATGCCAAATAAATGTAGCAAATAGGTTATAGTGACATTTGAAATAGATGATGGAACACAAATTGTGAATTATCTTTGTTAAGAGGGTGAAAACACATTAGAAATTTCTCAGATACAAATGATATCAGTTCATACTATGATGGTTCACTTAAAATTAGGCCACTAATGGAGTTATAAAATGTTTCAAGAATAGAAGGCCTCTAGTTTTTCTCTGTAACATACCATGGTATCTAAAATTATGTGCCTATCATAACAGAGCCTGATAAACAAAAAAAGGTTTTGAGGTTTTAGTGGAAATTTCATTTGTGATTGCACTGTTCACAAGTCAGGAACAGTTGTGGCCTTTGGCATTCAGTAGTTTCAAACTGGCCCAAGTTTCTCATCTGTACTGGGGCTTCTTTTTTAGCTCTTTTCTATCACTTACTCTAAAGGATTCCATTATTATTAAAATATGAACATGCATCCTTCTACAAGTCAGAAAAATATAATTCCAACCTGAACAAGTCGGTAGGTTTGCCTGCCATTTCTTGATTTTTTTTTTAAGAGGAAAGCTATGCAACTCCTAAGTGAAGTCAACTTAGTATGAGTAATAAAATATTACCTCTGGTTACCTGTTGCTGTCTTGCAGCTGACAGATGGAACACTGGTTGTATATTTCATTTTAAGGTACCAAGGCAGCATTGCATGCTTGCATCCTTTGAGATGCGTGTCTTTTCCTCTGGGAAGAGAGTGTGGGATATTGTTCCACTGCCTGTTTCCAGATATGCTGCCAGAAAGGAAAGGAAAAAAAGAACAGAAAAAGAGAAAAGGAGAGGGAAAGATTACAGTAATAAAAGGAAAACAAAAAAGCGAAAAGACGAAAAAACTGTTTTGGGGTGTGGTTGTGATTTTTCATTTCAATAATTTTGCATTTTCATCAAGGAGATATTTTAAGTTCAAGTGAACAGAGCTGAAGCCAGTATTTTAGTATGTGACCTGGATTTGGGACTGTATTTTTTTTTCCTTATATTCCCTAAGCAAAATAAACAGCACACAAAATCACCATATTTGAAAAGGACATTAGACACAGAACAAAACGGGTTATGTTAACCCTATGTCTCCTCTCCCTCTGTGTACACAATTGTGGTGTAGTTTGGTTTTGTATGAACTTTGCTATTTAGCTGATAGGATTTGTTTGAAGCTACTAGTAGAAAAATGGAGACTGAGCAGAATTTGTTCTTTTCAAACTTCTAAAAATATTCAGGCCTTTCTCATGAGTTAGGAATTTTTATATGTTTACTGTTCTTCACTATAACCAATTCCAACAACTGCCCTGTTGTAGAAAAAAATAGGAGCGTGCTAAGACATGAGCTCAAAAACCCTTAAGAGCTAACATGTAAAATATAAATTTTAAATCAAATTTTCCCCCATTTTTTAAAATTTCTTTGGTGTATTCTAGCTATGTATGCTGTTTATTAAAATTTTTTTTCAGTAAAATATGTAATGAAATTATTTTATTAAACTTGCAGTTTTGGTATTATTTGAACCTTGAATGTGGAAATCTGAATGAGATGAGATTAAAAGGTTTAAATAGCTTTAAAATTATATTTACATTAGTGCAATCTGTCCTTTTTAATGCTAATCTTCTTTTTTAGTTGAGATTGTATTATAAAAAAACCCACCCAGAGCGTATTAAAATCGGCCAAAATATTTACACTGTGGAGCTTGTTTCTTCGTTTCTTAACCAGCCAGAGTTCTCAAGGAAAAGTTCAGTTCAGATATTAGCTGTACTTCTTAGAAATGACCTTGTGGGGTAGAGAAGCATGGCACAGTGGCACTTTCCAGCTGTACACATGGTATCCGTCGGGGTACAATCATGCTCAGTCCCAGCACCGCAGGCTTGGACATATGTTGAGTTTTATTTCTTTCTTCTGACATTAATCCTATTCACCAGCTGTTCTGCCAGCTGCCATTCTTCAGCTTGGAGATTACATTTTGGGGGATACCAACAATCGCCTAGTTGACCAGTGTTCTCCCCACTTACTTTAAAAATGATGGAGTTTTGGGTTAGCATTGCTCAGTCTTTTTTACTGTCTATGTCCTTAATTGTCTTTGAATTCAAGACTTGATTTATGATCACTTTGAATGCACTGCAGAAAAAACCTCAAAAGAGCTCTGATTTCCACCATACTGGTGAATCTGTGCTCACAGAAGGGGAAAAAAAAAAAGGTTTGCAGTTAACACTCTGAAAGCTGTAATTAATGTTACATGCACTATTATGTAAACAGCATTAATTAGTGACAAATTCTTCTGATAAAAATCATTTTTAATCAAAAGAATATCTTAATTTTTCATTTTTACATGAGTCTATTTTAAGAAGTTGCAGTTTTGTAAGAAACTGTTTCACTAATCTAGTTTGAGCAGGCTATAAAATCTCTGCTCCACTCATAACATATACTAATAAGTCGTATAGATTTCTCAGTTCATATTCCAGATGATCTGTCCATAAGCAGGATGTTAAACATCTGTAGTTTAAGCCTTCTGGGACTAACAAATGCATTAATGCTGGAAAGAAATGTGGCCTGAACAATAAGGTTACAGACCATGTGGTAAAGAAACAACCCCGATATCATCAACTCAGCACATACGGTACACTGCCGCCGAGTTCTAGTAGAGCAGTGAGAGAACAATGTCAGCTTTAAACTGTATCCATTTATAGCATATGTTTATCACATTCATATCAGTAAAGACATAGAATCCTGTATTCAACATAATTATTTCGTGTGGCAATTTAAAGATCTTTGTTGCACATTCTTCACAATTGAGCAAAATTGGCTATTAGCTGTATAAGGTTAAGCTAGACTATAATGGTAAATATTTATTACAGGAATATTCAATTAATAACACATATTCTGCATTTCTTTGCACAGCCAGTGATTACATTCAGGTCATGCAAAGCAGACGTTCGAATTGTCCAACTCAGATCCTACTTGAAGGAAATAGGAGCTCCATTAATGAAACCCACCCACCTTGATTCTTTTTTTCCCTGGTTCCCTTTTGCATATTTCACACAATGTTCATTTAATACAGAATCAAGCTATTGAGAGTTAACACAGATAAAATATTTTTAAAATAGGAGTTACTCTTGACTTCCATCATAGTCAAGAAAAGTTCTTGGGAGGAATGGGGGTGGGGGAGAATCCTAAGAAATATTCCCAACGAGATGTTCCGGACTCACCAGTAGTGAACCCCCTTTACTAAATATGGCCATTCTATTTATAGAAATATTCATATTTTCATTGGTGGCCAAAGCACTGCTTATAGGAAAACCTACAGGTGACTAATAGGAGTTGCTCACTAAGTGGAATAATGAATAGTATTAGGTGTCAATTAAATCAAGCTTCCCCGAGGTGCAGGTGCTCCACAATGTACTGACACATTTCAAGTAGCAGCGCCACTTCACCCATGCATATGAACAAGCACATTTGCATATTAAAAAGCTGAAAATTATTTAACTGAAGCAAAAGTCTTTTAGAGATGATGGAGGTTATTAAAACTGTTGACAAGAAAGAAGGTAATTGCCTGAAAATGAGAGATGACATTCTGCTATACACAGGGAACGTTGTTTTTGTTGTATTGTGCAGCAGTGCCTGGGTGTATAACCTATTACATTGAGATTGCTCCTATGCAATTAGACCCTTTTTGTCCTCACTTCAATAAGGCTATGATTATGAAGGATTGAAGAACACTTGGCATATTGAATGTCTGTTGTTTTTATAACTTCGTCAGAAATGACAAAACACGTTTTGTGTCCTGTTTTTTCTTTGTAGGCTTATTGATTCTGTGATTATAATATTCATAAAAGACAATGTGTTCATGCTTGAACACTGTCATTTATACAGGTTTTATTTTTTTTATTTTTGAGCATAGTACTTGTTTGAATGCCAAGGTGTTAGTCAGAAAGATGGGCATATAGAATGTAAAAGATGAATAGGTGAGAAATTTAGCTCTCTAATAATGCCAAATATTTCTATTAAAAGCCAAATAAAAAGCGCATGTATTTCAGGAGTGTCTGCTCAGAAATACTCACCAACTTGTGGTTAATTTACTTTTTATCTCTCAGCAGTAATTGTTTTCCTATGTGTTTTCTTTGTCCTGTCTCTCCTAGTGATAGCCTAAAGAAACTGGTTGAATTGTACCTCGCGAGGGGCAGGAGAAAGATATTTCTGCGTAAACCATGAGTGAGAAACTTCATTTAGCTCACACACAAGGAGGAAAACAATGAAGCTTCGCTTTATGAAGCTCTCTTAAGATAAAGGTGCCTGGCAGGCAGTACCATTTAATGCTTACCACCTAAATGGTCATTTGTGGTGGGATTTGCAAAACTGCCTAAGAGATTTGGATGCCCAGTTCCCATTAAAGTTAATGAGAATTGGCGGCATCCAAATTCCCTTTGCAGCTTTGAAAATGTCAACCAGCCTTTCAGTGTTTGTGATCATGCTGTATGTTGAGAGAATGTTTCCTACAAGCTCTGTTTTTGTTAGGTTTTCTATTATGTTCCAGGAGTTGGCTCAGAATCTGGTGAGAAGCACAGCTACTGCAATGACTTGCTTTGAGTTTGGGCAAAGATGTTAACCTTTCTGCTTCACATACCCTGTCTGGAAATTACACACCCCTGCTCTTCCTTGATTTTGCATTTTGCTTTGGCATATTTTGAATTAACTATATGAAAAAGTATTAAGACTTATTAATAAGAGGGTTTTGTTTCAGTCTTAGTGTCCTGTTCTGTTGAGGTGTGTGAGACATGTAGACCCTCATCTGTCTGAAACAGCTTTAAATGCATTAAACCACAGAACATTGTAATGATATAAATTATTTATGATATAATTGATCTGCTCAAAACACATAATGAGTCATGAGGATAGATGATCCAAACTCAAGCAAAAGTATGTCATCTATTAGTATTAAGTATCTTTTCAAGAATGCATGATTTCTTTCAAGTTGTGGCTTTTTTGTATATGATTGCATTTTTATCTTTTGTCAACCACTGCATGCCTTACACTTTCAGCTGACCCTTTCATGAAACCTTTTATTTACTTTGATCTCTGCAACACTGAAATTAGCTGGTTTCTTAAAATTACATTGGTCACAAATTGAAAAGTAAAATTTACCTTTCATTGGGCCAGTCTTGCAGTTTTTGCTTAGATAATACATATTTATGTCCCAAGTATAAAGAATTGTTATATCAAAGATGCTAATTGGACTTCATCTCATTGTGAGATGCCCTTGCTGGACCAGATTTTTAAATGGTCTTGGTGTTCAACAGCTCTTATTTAGTTTAAAAACAAAAAAAAACCAAACCAAACAAACAAAAAAAAAGTTTCATTCCTTAAAACTTTCAGTGGTGAGAATAGCAGGAACGCTTCACAGGAATTCTTCACATTTTTGGAGTGCTTGAAAGAGAATTGAACTTTCTGGAGTACCTAACTTCTTGGTTCTTGGTGTATATGCATGAGAAAAATGGAAGCTCAGCAGCTGTCACATAGTTTTAGTATCCTGTTTGGTGTGATATACAGTACGTGTGTGTGTGTATATTTCAACAGTTATCTATTAAGTATTTGATTTTATTTTTTGCCTTAGCATCTAGCATTTTTTTTTCAAACAAAGGGAACACAAAATCAAAGAAAACACTGATCTGTTTGTTTCGAGGGAAAGCACAACTTACCAGCTGTAGATAGCACCAATGGCTTGATAAAATAAGCTGTAACTTCAAACACAGTAGCTCACATACTGTACTATAATATACTGTGGGAAGGTTTATTAGCCAGGGGAAACGATAGATGACTGTTATGGGCCAAGAAATATCATTTGATAGGTCTTGTGTAGAAACCATTATGGAAGTCTTTTAAAACTAAAAGTAATCTCACAGACTTTAGTGGAAAATGAATCAGTTTGCATGCTATAGAAAATTAATGTTTCTAAAATAAATCTTGTTTTAGCCAACAAATATTTGGCTCCAACCAAAAGGCAATCAGGGAATGTTCTTTATGCCATTAGTTAAGCAGAGCATATGTTTCTGCTTTATTGGTTGCTGACATTAAGCACACTGATTTACTGTTTTGAAACTGATAGTTGGGCTGCTAGGATTCATTTAATTTGTATTAAGAATTAAATTTAAGTTTTCTGATGCACTTCTAAATTTTAGAAAGTTTTGTAGTTTTTGGTTTTTTATTACAGACAGAGTGAGGAATATTCTCAATACAGGATTTTTCTTTTATGAAACCAGGTAATCTCCTGTCCTCTGAGCCATGAGACGAGAGCTGTAGTTGTTGTTTTGCAGGACTGTTAGTCAGTGGGCAAGAAGGGAAAGAAAAATGAAAACCTGCTGAACCCCTGTGCTTAAAACCACTCTGAAGGAAAAACCATGTTCATTTTAAAGTGAGTAGCCACATTTTGAAGTGAGGAGCTTGGTGAGCTCTCCAGACTTAGCTGCTGATTATTGTATGGTTACCTGCACTTACGGAGGACAGGACTCATGGCCCCAAGAGATCCCTGCTTGACTGGGGCTCCTAATGTATGGAGTGACTTTTGACACTTCTGACAACTCCTTATTAGCTTTTGTTGTGTTCCAGGCTTCCAATAGAGGAGGTACAGCATAAGTTTTGTGAGTTGTGGTGGAAGGACCCATGATAGGGCTGTCACAGGTACGGTGAGAAAGGGTTACGGTCTCCAATAGAAGTAGCTGACTCTCCCTGGGGAGGCTGTGAATTCTCAAAATGTATTTGCAGCTGGTGACTCTTGTATTGCTTTGTCTGAAAGGTATTATATAACATTTCTTTTCCTGTTGGGAGTGATATTCAGTTCATAGAGCCTTGCCTGTGTAGTTGTGTGCACTCTGACCATACATTCCAGTGACCCAATGGCCAGTTTTAGTTACTGACTTTGGATGAGCAGCATGTAACACAGTGGGGCTGATTTTTGATGTATGCTCAGCACTTCAACCTTCAGCTTCCAAAACTAGTGGACCCACCAGCTTTGAAAAGGAGATGCCATTTGATTCTAGCACCGTTCCTAAAACTGCTGTCCATTTTTAAAATGCTGCTTTTATAAGTTGTGTATGTCTCTGTTTCTAGTTGTATGCACACAGATGTGTAAAGAAGTTACATAAACATTCAATGTGCATAAAATACTTTGGTTCTACTTATTTCAATTCATCTGGGCAGTAAAACCCAGCTGTCATTAAACATTATTTTTCCTTTTTTTTCAAATGAAAGTTATGAAACAGCAGACTAGTCATTCTTCTAAGGACCCAGACCTTGGTTATTGAGATGCTCAGAAGCATCTGTTGATTTTGCTGTGCCTCTATAATGCCAGCCTGAAGGTGCTGTTGATAAAATCTTCTGAAAAAACCTTCCCTTTTAACAGGGATCAAATTCTCTTTATTAGCATGAAAAAAGAGAAATATGTATCATTTGAATTGGATTACAGTTTCTCCAATTCTTACTAAATGTTTCTGGAATTGTAGTCGGTCAATAAATTCTTCCTTTTTTTTCTGATTTTTGGAGGTACTTACCTTATCTGTTTACAGATGACCTGATAAATAAAAAAATCTATGTATATTTCAGTGAAAATTACACTTTTTTCTGCCTATATTTATGCAGGCAGAATCTTTTTCTCCTTTTAGTTGTTTTGTCATTAATCTAAATTAAGAAAGGAATGGTTGAGAACTCTTTTACTATTTTTTTTCTTAGAGATGATGCTGGAACTTTCATTAACAGAAAAGCTTACGTCTCAGTGGAATACAGACACCCAAACTATTGTTTAGCTATCCTACTCCCAATTACACAAATGGCAATTAGGCACTTAAATCACATTTAGATATCTGAATAACTTCAGGGATTTGAGCTAATAGATCTTTTTGTATGACACATTTCTTCTGTGGAAAGGAGAATGAGGGAGGGGAATATGAAGGCAAAAGTACAATATCTGGTGAATTGATTCCTAGGTGACTTGCCTTGCTGACTATTCACAGCATTTTTTAATACCTCAATGAAAGGTTTAGGAAATTAGCCTCTGTCCTGCTTATCCAATTTTTGTATTTCAGACATCCACTTGACTCTTTTTATTTCTCAAAAAAAGAAGTTAAAAAGAGAGCAAGCTCGTTTGTGCCCTCAGATTCTTACTTGGTTTCTAAACACAATTTTTTTTGCATCTTTTTCACCTTACAGCTTAAAAGAATGTAATTTTTTTTATGACACGTAGGCAAACTTGACCTCTGATGAATAAACCCCACTGAAATTTGTTTGACTAATTGCTTGAAGAAATGTTGAGATCCATCGTTTACTCAGGTGTTTTTTTTTTTGTTAATCTGCAGATTGCACAAAAGCTAGGAAGGGACTTGGTGAGCAAGATCTTTTGGCTACTTTTGGGTGATGATAATAACTGAAATGAAATTCTGAGCCCCAATTGGATTATAACATTTTCTCTGAGTATTTGGGGCAGCTCTTTTCTGTCACATGTAATCATTTAATACTCATTATGAAATTATGGTTAGAATGAGCTTAACAACTTTGTATTGTTGTGTTTTCAGTTCAGTTACCTCTATTACACATTGTTATTTTTCAAGTAAATTTTTTTTAAATTGTGCTTTGCCAAATTTTCATGTTTATGAACTATTCAAAGATAATTGAAATTGCCTGTTTCTCACATGTATCCTATTCATGCCATCTGCTACCTGAAATTTAGTTTGGATACTTGCCATGCCGTTGTAAAGTGTTTTCAGTTTTATTTATTTCTAGTTGACCATATGTTGTACTTATATTTGTGTGTGTTTATATCACATATATATTTATAAAGTGAAAGCATTCATTTATCTTGACTTAGCCTGTTTACAGCAGATTTATTACCTCGTGATGTCTCAAGTCCAAGATTAATTTCTTTCAGAGTTAGTGAAATTTGGTCTTCATTCAGGACAAATATTAAGAATTACTGAATATGGCATAATTCTAAAAAAAGTCAAGTAAACTTTGAGAATATGTTAAAGTTAAGATATTGTAATTGAGAAAAGATATTATTGTGCTTAAAACTGCTTATATTACCATTTTGCAAGAGAATGAAATTCTTCAGTAGTTGTATGAGATAAAAAGATCATCTTTCTATCTGAGAAACTGAGTCATGAAAGAATTGAAGGGTTGATTTTTTTATTCACTCACCAGTGTTTTTGAAACCAGCATGTTTTGCAGGAGTGTGGTGATCAAGTTCTTTATTCCTGCATTCCAACTTCAGTCTAATGGGGTGAACCAGCTGGACCTGTCTGTGTGACTGTCCAGCAGAGCAGCTCCTGCAGGGTAGCTTTACAGTACAGAGGGATTTTTTGGAGGTAGTTATAGAATTGCTGTATTTTCCTTAACACTAGCTTGAACAACAATGCTGTGTGAATATAGGTGTACAGCACAGCTGAGGGTTCATTTGTTCCACTATTTGTATCTTGGTGCACTAAGATGGTATCATTCACTCCTGGCTGTATCACTCAGGAGTAATTCTTCCTCTTGGAAGTAAATTCTGTAGCAGGTCAGCCATCACATATCTTTTGAATAGATTCAGAAATGCATGTTTATATATATGTAATATGCATTCTGCCTGTGTCAAGGGCTGATAAAAATGCCCAATTGCACAGGGTTTCACCAGCCCCATCACTGTCTGGTCATGCAGGCTGCCTGTCTGTTCCTGCTCCTTTAAAGTTCCTGGGGTAAAGGATTGGAAGTAGGCTCAGAGAAGTCTCGTAGCTTCACTTCTGCATCTGAGCATGTGTAAAGATCTGGCTGGTTAGAGGAAAGCATTAGACTCTGTCTGCAGCCTCACTGGCTGAGGCAAAGCTACTCTGAAGGTCTTGCTGGGCTGATGTGGCTGTGCTGTGGTCTCGGAGGGAATGGCATGTGTTTCATCCTGTGCTGGTGAACATTGCTGTCAGACTTCTCCAGAGAGAGACTGCAGAAGAATTAGTGAAGGTACAGAGGTAAAGCTTATTATTCCATTCTCCAAAGTATTTGTGGCTCTCATATACATATACTCTGCAAATAAGCTTTTGAAGCCCTATGTAAAACAGTGTTTAATTCACTGAAAGCTGTTTAATTCTCCATGAAAGTCTTTAACATCATTTCTGAGAAGAGAATCTTGCCTGCTTTGTGCTCACTGGCTCAAGTCTCACATTCACCAAATCCAGACTGTCCCCGAGGTGTTTTCTGTGGATCCTGTCTGTGCAGAAAGCATCTTTCGAGAGGTACGGGAGAAAAGAGTGTGTGTTAACATAAAGACTAGATGATTATAGGCAAAGGAGAAAGAAAACTGAAGAAGCCAAAAAAGAGAATAGAGACAGTAAAGAAGGAGGTTAGATTTCTCCTAATAAACACCAGAGTGCCATAAGTGAGTGTTTGCAGGGTTGGGTACAATGATTTAACCCCACAGCCTGTTTTACTATTAGAGTCCACTTTGTTGTATGCACAGAATCCAGCTTTCCTCTTTCATGAAGAACTCAGTTCCCTAAAACTTCTGTCTTAGATGTCGAGATTAGAATTATTTTAAATTTTCTCACTGGTATTTAGCTTGCGGTCACCTGCCAAGTATGGCATTTTTAGGGGTAAGTGCTATTATTTTTCCAGGCTCAGGGTTTACAGTTGTCATGTGATTTGGAAAATGTGGACAGGATGAATGGGTTTGTTCCTTTTGTAGGGGATTACAATAATACACGGAAGCTTGTGAGTGCTTCTGACAGATGTGCTGGCGTCCTGCCACTGCGTGAAGGGTGCGGCTCTGACTGACAACTCGCAATTATGTGATGATGAATGGTTCTGATGTGTGTTCAAGAGAAAACCACTTTCTAGAAAGTGAAAGTTGTGCATACGGTTCCTATAAAGTGAGTCTTAAGAAAGGCCCTAACTTCTATTTTTTTGTTAGTATAACCAACTTGGATCCTCTTTTCTGTCAAACTTTTTCTGGTTTTGATAAATAAGGGCCAAACCAAAGTTTATGTGGGGAAAATTAGCTTTGGCCCATTTTGGCTTGAGAAATGCTTTATCTGCGTTTTTAGTCAAACTGACATCATCACTGCAGAGATGTACAAATTCATACACACAGAGAAATACTTAAATATATACACATGGCTGTGCAGTAGCCAACAAGTTCATCAAAGCAAATCCAATGAGCAAAAAAACACTTTTCTGTTAGGGGTGTAATTCACCCATCAGTAGGACTGTGTAGCTGTGTTAGTGTTAATGGGAGTTTCAGCCACACACTGAAGACAGAATGTACCCACTGAGGACTTATAAATGATCCCTTTCTTTGTCATATTTGATCCAGATTTTTTTGCAATATGATGCTGTTGAAGTCACAGCCTCCGAGCAACAAGACACAGAGAAGGTCAAGTATAGCACCTTGCCCTTGGCTCCTTGGCCCTGGAAAATTGTTACAGAATCTACTTGATGCTGGTTTGCTCAGTGTTGTTTTCTGATATATGCCCTACATCCTAGTAGCTGAAAGGAATTGCCTAATTTTGGGCAGATCTTATGGGTAACTTTGCTGGTGATACTGTGAATTGAAACCAGAACACCAGCAAAACAAGAGGAATTGGACTTTAAGGTTAGAATGACCCCACCTGGAATACTGCATAGTGTTCTGGTGTCCCCAGCATAAGAAGGGCATGGACTTGTTGGACCAAGTCCAGAGGAGGGTCATGAAGTTGGTAAGAGAACTGGAGCACCTCTTCTGTGAAGTCAGGCTGAGAAAGTTGGGACTGTTCAGCCTAGAGAAGAGAAGTTTGGTGGAGACCTCCTGGCAGCCTTTCAGTATCTGAAGGAGTTACAGGGAAGCTGGAGAGGGACACCTTTTCAGGAACAGTAGTGATAGGACAATGGGAATGAATACAAACTGAAAGAGGGGAATTCAGATTAAATATTAGGAAAAAATTCTTTACTGTGAGGGTGGTAAGCACTGGAACAGGTTGCCCAGGGTGGTTGTGGGTGCCCCAGTCCATGCAGTGTTCAAAGCCAGGCTGGATAAGGCCTTGAGTAGCCTGGTCTAGTGGGAGATGAAACTGCCTGTGGTTGAGGAGTTGAGACTAGATAATCTGTATGGGTCATTCCAATCCCTTAACATTCTGTGATTCTGTGATTCCATGTGCTAAGCAAGGAACAGGAGGCTGTAAAAGTTTGAAAAATAAAGAACTGAGCAAAGCTAAGAATGTGTGCATCTGTCGAGGTAGAAAATGTATCTTTTTGGGTGCAAAATTAGTGATTTCAAAATATTTTTCATGGTTTTCTCTCTGGCCAAACTCTACTGACCCTTTTGCTGGATGACTGGTCCTTCTTGTTTCTGGTATAAAGTTGGGGAAGCTTTCTCAAAGGAAAAAGAGCACTCTTCAATACAGGTGAAACATGCTCATAGTATTAAAACTTTTAATCTATTCTTTGCAAAAGTTGCCATTGTTATAAAGGAGTTGATGAGCAGCCTCATCCAATGTGCTGATTCCTACATGTCTTTACAGCAAACAATTATTGTAAAATATGTTTTCTAATACATTTGTTGGCAATATTTGTTCTTATTCTCTGATCAGCTATTTAATAAAGCATAGGGTTTATTAGGGCCTGCATCTCTGTCAGTATCCATATTTTAAATTCTTTCGCTGGTTTAAAAAGAGTGAAAAAAAAGTAATGAAAACAAATGAGCAAATTTAATACTAATTTTGTAAACGACTGCAGAAAAGTAACAGAATGTGGCAATTTAAATTCTTTAACATATGCTCCAGGGCTAATTTCCAGTAGTGTTCGATTCTGAGGAGGTCAGTTAAGAGTTTGCGGTGGAAAGGAGATGTTATTGTCTTTGTATCAAAGTTCACATTTACACCATGGTTTATAGGCTAATAAACTCATTAGGGATTCACATTTTGCTGAAGAAGGAAACCGTTTGTTTCCTGTCAGCTAGAAGGCTTTTGGATAATTCTGGAAAATATCTGGATGTGGGATAGTTCACAGAATGGAATTGTTGTCCCTAAATACAGGATTTTGGCACAATTCTTACATGCCTAGAATTGAAAAAAAAATTGAATTTCTCAAAGAACTTGAGCAATATGACAGTAGAATTAAAAAAAACCAAAAAAACAAAACAAACCTGTGTGACTTTCAGCATTCATGGACTGTACCAGCAGCTCTGGGACCTGGGATCAAAGTATCCACTTCGCCTTGGGAAACGCTATGCCTGTGCATAAAACCTTCATGTCTTTGTGCAGGCCAAGGTTGGGTGCTCATTGACCTCTGGCTTAGGCTGAGCAGTTGTTCCCTTCAGATAGTAAGTTATATAACAGATACATATCTGATAGAAAAAAAAGTACAAAAAAGCCCAATTTTTTCTTATGCAGCTTAGGCCACTGAGTTTTGAAGAGTCCCTGAGTTTGCTAGAAGCAATTAAGATGTTTCATTATGATTTTTTTTCCAGAGGCTTCTCTGAGGAAGTACATTAGGTTCTGTACATGTAGCAGTAGTAAAACCAAACAGCCCTTGCTGTAGAGAGCTCTCAGTCAAATCTTATAATAAGAGAGAGCAGGTGAAAATCTGATTGGTGTGGAAAAGCGGGCACCGCTGACATTGACGTTAGATATTGATATAAGGAGCAACAGTCACAGTGTGCCACCTGCCCAGCCATACATAAGGTGGTGTAAATTATACCTTGCCCATAAATAAGTGTTTAAAAAAAGCTTAAGGAACCAGAGACGTGTAACTTGCCATGTTTGAGATTCTGCCTTCCTAGTGCTCATGATTATATTAATAGTGTGAGGGCAAATGCAGGAGGAGAGTTCAGGCAGGTTTGCAGCCTGGAGATTAGAGAAGTGTTTAGTTTACAAAAAAGACTGTACAGTTGTCTAAATACAGTAAGTTTTGTGAGTAACAAGAAGATAAAAACCCACAGTAAGATAATTTTCATGTAGAGCAAAGACAGTGAAAATGGAACCAAAGAGTAAGATTGATCTCGATTTAATGTATGTAAACACAACTTAGGTGGACCAAACAGTTACCACGTGGAGAACCTGGCAGCAGCCCAAACTTCTGCCTTTGGCTTGATAGTAACAGGCCTTGGCATTACACATTCAAACAGTTGTGACTACATTGCTTTTTCTGTCTGAAGTCCATACATCCATCCTTTGTACACAAAAACCTCAGGAATCATGCAGTGCCCTTGCTGAAGATGCTTTAAAAGGAAGTATACTATAAGTATAGTGTGAGGATTGTTATTACAGTTAAGAAATATATGGTTGCTGTTGTGAATTCTGTTATTCCTAGAGCACAAGTGCATGAAGTTCACTTCTGTGTGCTTATTGAATGCAAAAGGAATAAAATCTTTGCCTGTTACTCATGCACTGAATTAGGTAACATATTTAAACGAATAAGGCAATATTAGACCTCATCAGTCTGCAGCTTCCTCATGAGGGGAAGAGGAGGGGCAGGCACTGATCTCTTCTCTGTGGTGACCGGAGACAAGACCCAAGGCAATGACCTGAAGCTGTGTCAGGGAAGGTTTAGGTTGGATATGAAGGAAAGGTGCTTCTCCCAGAGGGTGGTTGGGCACTGGAACAGCTCCCCAGGGCAGTGGTCACAGCACCAGCCTGAAAGAGCTCAAGAAGCATTTGGACAATGCTCTCAGGCACATGGTGTGACTCTTGGGGTGTCCTGTGCAGGGCCAGGAGCTGCCCTCCATGATCTGAGTGAGTCCCTTCCTACTCTGAAGATTCTGTGAATATAATGATTTTTCAATATATTATGTCATTTACCATTTAAAGAGAGATATTTCCTGCCTGTTCTGTTCTTTGAAATAAATTCAGCTAAGATCATAAACCAGAATTTATAACTGAATAATCTTTAATTCTGATAACATGGAATTTTCTACTGATCCTAAATATGAAGAAACCCCAACAAAACATCTAAACAATGAAGTCTGTGTTAGATTCTTTTGCATTTGGGTAAAGAGTATATCATAAACCAACAATAATGTACAACTTCAAAATAGTTGTGTAAAATTACATGCATGCTTAAATTTTCTGGGGAGTTATGCAGCTAAAATTCACACCATTAATTTAAACTGCTTGTAACTATAGAGTCTGGATTAAATCAATAAAAGCAAGAAGACTAAATGTTTTATACAGAAATTGTGTAAATTATCATTTTTATCTTCAGTATAACTTTTAGGGAGGATTGTAGCATAACTGAGCTCCATGGACTAGTTCTTGTTTGTAGTGAGGATTCTGGAAAAGAAAGAATGTTTAGTAGCCCAACAGGAATTAAAATAGCTTTATATAGGTAGTGTGAACTTAACAGTAGTTTCCCTTCTATGTAGCTGTGAATATTTAATTGCACTGAATAAGTTTCTGCCTTTTGTGTAGCAGATTATTAAGTATTATTAAATGTCTCAGATGTTTACAAATGACCCCAATTTTCTCCACTCTGATATTTATTATATTATTATGTTACATTTTTTGGGAAGATGTTTATGACTTTAACTTTTTGGTCCAGCTTTGGGGGCAAAAATTATTTTCTGCTGTGGAACAGTGTCAATTAGTGCACAGAAGTGTGACAGTGCTTGCTCTAAGAAAAGAGAGGACCTTACAGAAATCTGTCAGCCTGTACATGGTGGTGTCAATGTTTGCTCTGCTGGGACAGCAAAAGGAGGTTATTCTGTTTTGCTACACCAGGACAGGATGCAGCATGCACTGCTTTATTATCATTAGTGCTTTTATTTACTGAAGCCCAGTGTGCAGGAACAATTTCATGTTCACTCTGTCTTTAATTTGGAGTAATCAGTACCCTTCAAATTTGCGTTGTTGCCAAATCTGGCTACTAAATCTAATTAATAAAAGTCTGTTTATATACCTGTGTATATAGCCAGAGGTTTCAAATCTTTAATTTTGCACGTCTGCATAACTGGCAAAAGCTTTCTGCCCAATGGAACTTACAACAATGGAACCAATTTTTATTTCCATATAGGAAAGTATAATTTTCTTATGTGAATAAGCAATAGTCTTTCCTGAAGAAGAATTTTGATTCATCCAGTTCACTAACAGGATGATCCTCCATGAATGTGAAACTATGCAATAACTTGTTATATTCTTAATGTCAACCTGAAGGTTTAGTGTCTATTAATTTCTTATTACTCAAGCTGTGCTAAGACATGGATATTACTCAATTGGCTAGGGTTTTTTTTCTTTTTTCCCCCCCAGAATATTCAGTAAATGTGCTACAAAGAAATTATCTTCTCAAAATCTTTATTAAGAGGAAAAAAATGTAGTCAGGATGCCAACTTCACAGGTGTGAGACTAAGAATACAACCTTGAAAATATCCTTGATTTCTTGGTTGTTCAGCTTGAGGTGCTTAGGCCCTGATTCTTTTCCAGGGGACCTAACTTTGTGCAGCAGTTTATATATAGTTATATATTATAGCCTCAATCTTTACATTTACTTTACATTGACACAGCTGCAGCTGTGAATGTTCAGCAGTTCCTCAAATAAAGCCCCAAGTTTTTTTAAATTGAGCTCCCAGAAAATGAAACTGCGACCCATCATTTCTCCTTTTGCAGTTCTCTCCCTCATTCATTTAGTTTCTTTGAACTTTTGTAATGAAACATAGCCAATGACTGCATGGGCAGCAGCCTCATTTGCTCTGCAGTTCCAGTTTCTGCTTTCATCTGGGATTATCCCATATGCTGAATATAGCAAGAATACCATACAAAAATTGTTTACATTTAAAAAAATATTTGAAGAATATATCATAATGTACACAGGGGCTGAATTAGGATTTCCTGGGGAACGTTAATTCTAAGATTTCCATATCTTTCCATTACTTGACTTTAAAAAATTAACAATGTTCTTTTATAGGAATAAAAATGATGGTTAATTTTCTCCTCTATGTATATAGGGAAATGAAAATGCGAGAATATTATTCTTAAAGATATTAATGCCTTCTTTTACAAAATCTTTTCACAGATATTATTCCAGAAATATATATCCATGGCAGTACTAGGTTGATGCTTGAACTCCCTGATCTTAGAGATCTTTTCCAATCTAAATGGTTCTTTAAGTGTATGGCAGGTAGACTGGTGCTTGTGAGATTTGCAAACCTTTTAAAGCTCTGGTTGTTAGAATTAGTTCAGGAAATTCTTGCTTGATCTGTATTTATGTTTATATAGGATATGATAATTTGTTTAAGTCAAAATTTTAGTAAAAAAAATGGGCTCCAGGACTGATTCTATCAGTGTATTTTAGTGTCCTGGAAAAGACTGCATCATGTGCCAGAGACCTTCAGAAATGGCAAATAGAGAAGAGATTCTAGCTATTGTTTTCATTCCCTTGCATCCTTGTTTGAAGTAATTTCAAATCAAAAGCATATTATTTTGCTTTCTTTGTATTATACTTTTACATACAAAAATGCTTAAGAATTTCTCATGAAAAATTCTTTTTGTCATACAATTGTTTTAATTTCAGAATATTTTATGTACGAGCTGAGTTAAGATTTTTATACACAATATTAAGAAGCCTTCAAATAATTAAACAGATGTTTATTACTGCATTATTAGGGTAATGAGTAGAACATGATATGGAGGAACAAAATAGAGGTCTTTTGAATCATTCAGGTTTTGTGCAGAAGTCATCTGGTGTCACAAATTTTGCAAGGAACATTAATCAGTTTAATAGAAACTGATTTTCCTTGCTTTTCAGGAAGTCCCCTCACTCCCATTCCCTCAATTCTCTGAAACTAACCTGTTGTGAAGGAGCCTTCACACTTTTGGTTTTTGTACTACCCTTTGTTTTATATGTTTTTAGTCCTCAAAATTTTGTCTTATATTTTCAAAATAATTTTACAGAACTTCTACCTTGTTAAAAGGTACAATACTTAGTTGGCGTTGCACTTGATAGGAGAAGGAGCAATAACACAAATGTCTATTTGTGCTACCAGAGAATTTCTTGAGTTGAGATGGAATCCTCTGCTTGCTTCAGCTTGGTCCAAGAAGAGTTCTGCAATGTTAAGAGAATAGAAAATCTGCCCCCCTGTCCCTAATAAAATGTCTGAGTTTAGTACACAGGCTGGCATTCCATCTGCAACTTCTTGAGCTACTGGGGAAATTAATTTTTAAAAAAGAGCTGCTTCATGCCCAAAAAGGACATGGTACATGATTTTTTCCAGAGCAGTTTAACAAAGAAACATTTAAATATTACACTCTTAATATTTGTTTGAGTAATAAAGAGAAGAATGTCACTTCAACTCAGAAGTGTTTGAGAAGAGTGGATGCCAAAGATGAGAGTGAATTGTTTAGGTTATAAAAAGGCTGTAACAAGGTACAGAGGTATGAGATTTTGAGAAAGAATAATTAGGACAAATATTGGGAGAGATTTCAAATCTATTGAAGACCAAGTAGGCTGTGATGGAGCTACGCTGATGAGTTCTAGCTAAAATATTGGCTCAGTCTGTTCTTTTCCACTCTGAGGAAAAAAAAAAAAAGAGAGAAAGTCTAGAGCTGTTCAATAAAGAAAGATGTGAGGATGTGGAGGCAAAGAAAATAATGAAAATTAAGATCTGCTTCCGTTAGCACAACTTTCTCTTCTCACAAAATACCAAATATTGCAAATCCTATTGATTTCATTACTTTGCTCGTATGTACATAGCAAGAAACAGGAAGATAAGTGTATCATTCTCATTTTTCATATCAGTTTACGTAGTCTTTTTGCCAGGGATTGCAAGCAAATTGGGCTCCCCTTTTCCTGTCTATTCCTGTCTGATTTATGTTGTTTAAAGCCTAAAGTGACTTTCGCTTACCCATATTATATGTTCACTTGGAAGGTAGATAGAGTTGAAGATACTTAGAGAATAGGTGAATACATGTAATATGCTGTATACTATCATTGTAATGCAAATAAGGGAATAACTTCAATGAATACAGCCAATCTAACAGTAAAATATAACTTATCACGGAGTGGAGATTTGAAGTGGAGGAATGAAATGTACATGTAATTTTAATAGACTTAAAAGATATTTCTCTTGTACTAATATGCCAAAACATTGCATCCAAGCAATTACACTGACACTTGAGAAGGCTTCTTTTGACATACAGAGTGTATTGTCTAGTGCAGTGTTCATGAAATTAACATTTTCCTGAAGTAATCATATACAATTAAGTGACCAAATAGTTCTGAGGCAATACAACTGTATTTCACAGGAACTAAATATATTTCTTCACACTGATCCTGCATGTTTTAGTTGAGCAGTCATTAGCATGTTTATAATGGTTCTAATTTAGCACAACATTTTCTGAATTTCATCCTTGAGTCATTTACAAATTGTTCATATTGAGTAAACAAAGGAAACAGATTGCATTTTATACTTAGTAATTTATCTGAAAGAAGAGGGGAGGGTTAATTGTCTGAAAGTTTTGCTCTGTTTGGGGAAGTGATTCTAGTCTTGCCTTGCTTGGCACACAATGCCTTTTTCCCCTGTTCTAGGGGGAAAAGACAAAAAAAAAAAAAAATGGAGGAGTGAGCAAAATGAAAAATTAGGAGCAGGACAATATTTGCCACTCCCAAAGGGGAGTGTGGAGCAGAACTGGAGCTGGCACGAGATTATCTAAAACAGTTGGTGCATTCCTTAATGATCAAGTGCTTGAGAAGGCCAGCTCTCTCTCACAGAGCATCTGTGTTGATGTTTATATCAGTGCCCTGCTGTATGGGAAAAGCATGCTTTCTCTTGTTGCTTTTCTAAAATTAGTATGGCATATAGCATTGTATGAGTTATTTTAGGAGAACAAAAACATTTGCAAGGTTAAAGGTCCCGCTTTTTAATAAATAAATAAAAATAAAGGTCAGGACTGTATCTTGGGCGGTGCTTTCCATGAAATTCAAACTCCTTTTTATCTGGAATTTTGCACTGAGATTTACTTCTGCTCTTTGCACTAGAGAATTCCTGTTGAAACAAACCATTTTAGGCAGAATTGGTAGAAGCTCAGACTCTACAATTTTTCCCACTAGCCGCATCACAAAAAGCAGGTCTGGAAATCACCCTCAGCTGAATTCCAGTGTTTCTGTTTAGAATGTCTGTTGTTTCATGCACGATCTAGACCATTCAAGTAGTGCAAATGAATTCAGAGGAAAACCAGAACATTTTAATGTCTAATTATTTTTAGTGATCTTGGAGAGTTTTAATTAAAAGTTAAGAGACCTCTCCAAGCTCTTACAGTTCTAATTTTATCATATTGTGGAAATCTTGTCACTATGAAAAAATGTGCAGCAATTGGCAGATCTGCCTGGTTCCCTGTCCTAAACAAAACGGTGTGTTTGGTCGTCAGATCTCACTTGCATTTCCATCATTGCTTTTCCAAGAAAACATCTACTGAGCTGACTGTCTTTTGCATGTAATTGTATTTAGGAAGTGTTCTTTGCCTTTTTTTTTGTTGTTTTTGTTTGGTGGGTGGGTTTTTTTCTCTCTATTTTTTTTTTTTCAAACTTTTGCAGAATTTGATGGGAAAGAGTCAATATGAGAGGAAGGAGTAAAGGACTAGCCAGGATTATTTGTCTCCTTAACATCCCAAGCCAGATACAGAAATCAGGGAAGATTTTATTTTGCTTTATTTGTAGTTTGCAATAAAAAAAAACGAAAGGAATTACCATATTTTCCTGTTCTAAATGTCATGTTGCTCATTTTTGTGTTGTGATTGTATTTTTTTTGCTTTTCAAGAACTTGAATTTGGAGAGTTTATTAAATCGAGAAATTTTTGAGAAGTTGGCTAAAGAGATCAGTTCACTGGCTAGCAACGTGTCGAAACGCCTTATATTTTAATTTTCTGTTAGACCATGACAATTAATTATGGTACAAGAATGGTATGGAAATTGAGAAGGATGAGATGAGATTCCCCTGACCTGCTGCTCCACTGACAGCAAGATTGAAGTCAAGCTGCTTATGAGCAAGAGGCAGTGGCAGTATATTGCAAATATGGATGTTAAGCCTTCAGGCTGATTTTTGATTAGTTTTGTATTGTTGCTGTCTCCTTTTCTTTTATTTAAAGTTTATTGAGACAGAAAAGGATAATTTGTGTTTGAAAGAAAAAAAAAAAACTATAGCAACAAAAAATCTATTTTAGTAATGTTCCACAAATGTTACATCTTGGAATTAAAACAGAATAGATATACCATCCAGCAGTTAAGTTTCTAGTAGTCATACTTAAACTATATTTTATTTTTGAAGTAGTGAGTGAAAACAAGAAGTCCTTAATTTAATTTTGAATTGTTAGAAGATTATAAAATTCTGTTTTTTCAAAGTGAATTAAATTAACATTTTGCTTTTCTCTTTGATACTGAAATATTAGAGTTTGCATATAATTTTAAAATACATAACATGAAGCATGAAAATTAGGAAATATTTTTATGATTTCATTCTATACTAGGCAGTTCTTTACCTCAAGGAAATCTGATAGGCGGTGAACTCACAAAAGACACGTAAGCAAAATGTTGCCATGTACTCAGAGTGGGATCTGTTAACTAAAGGTCCCAACACAGGTATATTCAAACTCATCACAGATTTTTAAAAAACATACTCAATTTTCTCAATATTTCACAATTTTAATGATTGGATCTAACAATAGCAACAATGAAATTGCTGTTTTAGTTTGATTATAAGTAACAAAGATTGACTAGAATAAATCTAAATTCTGCTTGACTATTATTCAGAAATATGTGTACAGGTTTCATTTAGATTTTTCTACTCAGAAGAGGATTTAGTATTCTGTGAAGACTATTGAAAGAAATCTTTATCTTTTAGATCTGTGATGTATTGCATTGTTATTATTTTAGATGTCATGTCCTTAGCTTCACCCACTTGAAAAAAACACGCTAGCTCTTGAAGCATGCGGTAGGATGAGCAAAGGGGCAAGAGCAGGCAGGACAAAAATTATAGTCACTGTAATGTTAATTTGCAACTTAGTTGGTTTTGGGGGAAAAAGCAGCTCTTCTGTAAAAGGAATCAAGTGCAATAGGCCTAGTAAGCACACAAATTTCTGTCACAAGGAGTTCATAATCTTATTTAACATTCTTTCAAAGAAAAACAAGCCCCTCACACTCTACTTTTTCTCAAACAAATATTTCATAGATGCTGACAGGCTAATTCCACTTGTGCTGTTTTTCTTATACAGACTTGAATGAGGCATGTGACAAAGGCTGGTCCAAAGGACACCTTTTCTTCCATGGAGCTGAAGGCAAAAAATGTAATGAGAGTAGCTTGGGGGATATAGAACATTAGAGATGAAGGAATTTGCAAATTGATATTTAGTCCAAAACTCTGTTCAAATGTGGTATTTTTGTGTTTAACACTATCTATTACATTATAATAGGATATAACTATAGACTTAGTCCTGAAATAGAGACAAAGATGCCTTTAGTCCTGTAGTATCATTCTTCTAAAATGCAGAAAAGAACTTTATCTTCCTCCTACTGTGGATCTGATCATGTTTTAGAGCAATTTCTCTTGCAGCATGCCTGATTTCTCTTCTAAATCCTTTACCTTGTCTTTCCCAGTGCCTCTTTCCCTGAGATGTAACAATTCAGATGCATGCAGAAATATGTCACCTATACCTCTATACCTTTGATTGAATTATATTTCTGTATTGTTTATGAACTTGCTGAGCATTTGCAATCATTATTAATAAATCAATGTGCTTTTGTCTTCTGTCAGAAAGTAATGTGTGTATTCAAAAAGAATTGTATGCAAAACAAGTCATGTTTTAGAACCTATATCATTAATAATTATCAGTTTACAGTATTGTTACAGCATGTTTTGAGGGAAGCTTATTATAAAAGAAATAACAAGGCACTGCACAGTAGAAAGAATAAGACAGTTCAGTTGATCACTGGTGTAGGTGTTATAAATATGCCAGTCTGTACTATAGTGTTTTATTAAGTCTCAAAAAGTCAAAGCTGATTTGAAATAATAATGTCTGACAGTCAGTGCTTTGAAGTTTTGCTGCTGCACTCTCACATTTAGGTTTTCTTTTATGTATGACTTTACCATAAAAAAACAAAAACTCACACATGGCATGAATGTCTTTTATTTTTTTTTAAATCTGTATTTCAAAGAAAGTAATAGGAGGCTACTTCAGTAAATTAAAAGAGAAAAAAAAAAAGGAACAGCCCCCCAGAATCAATGAGGATAGGTGCAGGCCACAGTCAGGTCATACAGTATTCATGTAAGCTATAGCTGGGGTGAATAACTTGTTGAAGAATGTAAAAATGAAATTAAGAGGAAAAAACCCAGAACCGAAAAAGGGGGAGAATAAGGATGAGACAAGAGGCAAAAACTAGTCCTGATTCAAACAAGATGACTTTCATTCAGTCAGAAGAACTTGAGAGCTTGGCTGTGATAGCTAACACGCTCGTTCTTCATCAGGGCCGTGCAACAAAGAGCTGGATTCCATCCATTCCATGACTGATTGATTACCCAATGGACAAATGTTAATTCTTTTCATCGATGCTTTGTCATTCTGAAGAGATCCTTTTCATCTAACACCTAGGGTTTTTTTCCCCTCAGCTTTTTTTTTTCCTGATTATATATCTTTTAACATCCTCTTCTTATTCACCTTTGCAAAACTGTCATGTCTAACAAGATTCTCACAGTACTTTAAACTGCTTTAGTTTACAATTAAAATTGCTAACTAAGTATGTAACAAACCGTGATATTAAATAATACTCAATGATTTAATTTAGTCATCATAATTATACTTAACCTGTTTGCTGTCCTTGAAGGAAATTTTTTCCTAGTTCGGAAGAGAAGCTCTGTGTTTTTTAATAGAATAAATTGCTCCAGTGCAACTTCACGAGTTTGATCTTACATGTGCCAGTAGAAAATATGCTACTTTGCGGCATAAGCCTCACTGTGGTTTATAAAGTCAGTGAGAAGAGCTAAAAATGTATAAATGCTAATTTCTTTCATTGCTTCTTTTATAATTGTCTTTAGCAAGAATCCCCCTGAATTTTGAAAATGTCGGGATCCACAAGGTTTTGGAATGGTGCTGAAGCAGTGCAGGGAGAGTGATGCAGTGCAGATGTGAATTCAGGCTCCTTTCTTCACTGTTCAGTGCTGGATTCCAAGTCGATGTTTTGTTTCTATAATGAATCAAATCAGAAAATGAATCAATATGGATCAAGACATTTTACTGATGTCAGAAGATATCTCTGTAGATTTTATATGTCTGTAAAAATTAATTTTCAGTACAGAAAGAAGAAAAAATCCCTTTCTGATTCACAAACCTTTTCAAAATGTGTGTTTGTGAACACGGAATACAGAACTTGAAAGGAGTCACGCCTGTCAAGTACAAGCCTTTATATTTAGTTTTAGGTCTAATGTAGAGGGCCTCCAGAGGGCTTTAACCACATATCATTATTTTAAATTTGAACAATTATTCAGAATAAACATGGTATTTGGAAATTTACAGGATTTTCACAGCATTACTTCTAAAATTATATAAAAAAAGTTTATTAAAAGGCTCATTGTGTAATCATTCTTGTAATCTTCCCAATAGCAAAATACAGTAGCTATAAATTGTGTGGTCAGATCCAGAACACAGAATTTGAATGAGATAGGGGTGTTAAAAGAACTCTTTCTTAGGGAATTTTTCAGTCATTTATAGAGAAAAATTCTAACTAGCAATGTGATTATATCAAAAAGGCACACAAATAGACCTGTTTTCCAATCTAGCTCTTTCCCAGTCTGTCTTCAGAAATACATTTTTTGCCCTTATATAATGTAAGAACACTACAGATAAGCATGGGTGTTTTTAGGAACAGTGAGAAAAGAAATAAAACAAGTGCTTTTGAGGCAAGCATTTTATCAACGCCAGTAACATACCAGTTATTTTTTTTTCCCTTTTTTATTGAAATATTTCATTTCTTTGTATGAATTGAGAAAAACATCTTAGTTAAAAGCATTAGAATACGTAACTTAAAGCAAACATCAAAATAAAATTCTAAAGCTTTTTTAGAGGGGTCTGAAATTTTGGCAGGGGAGAAACACAGAAACCTCTTTTTAAACTAATCATGAGATCACAAAAAAGGACAAATTATAATGTTCTATTGATAATTGATGGTTATTTCTTGATTCTCCTATTATCAGGCCAGAACTCATAAAAGTAATAAGTGCCTGTTATTGTTAAAAGTAAATTGTTATTATATAACTAGTATTTTAATTCTGCCTATTGCAACTTACAGCTCCTTAATTTTGTCTCTTTCACAGAAAGATATAATTAGTAAATAAATTAGCTTTTCTGCTGAAATATTACTTCAAAAATATTTATGAGCTGTGTTGTCTTTCCATGGAGGCTTGCACGGTGAAAATGTGTTGCAATTAAAACCTGATCTTTGATCTCTTGGTAGTTACAGTTTGGTTTGCTTTCAACTGATTTTTGTTTTGTTTGGGGTTTTTGTTTGTTTGTTTATGTCAAATGAGTTATAGTAATGACTTTTTAGGCTGAAATGGCTTGTACCCTAAAATATGACTGGCCATGTGACCATTTTCTTCCCTAAACTTCTCGCTAAATCTTTAACTCCTCCTTTTGTGACCTCTTTGAATGTCTCCCCTCCCTCTGAGTATTTTTGGAATCCTCTGAAGCTGAACAAACAGTTATCTGTTGCAATGATATGATCTGTGTTGCCATTCTTAAATCTGGGCTTTTTGCTTTTGCTTTCACATGTGTGAGTGCTTCTGCTGGGACTGCTGAAATGAGAATTTCAGCTGCAATTTGACCTTAATCTGCCAATAATTTAGTTAAGTTAGACTGAATTCTGCCTTCTCATACAACCCACTGTTAATTTGTGCCTGGAGTAGGATTGGTACAAAAATAATTAAAATTTGGAATATTATTGGCTACTTAGAAAGCATTGTGCAAATCCATCTTCTAAAACAAGTGGCCCCTTGCTATGAGAGCTTCTAGGGAGAGGTGTGTGGCTGTTCCCAGTGCCTGCATTTAGGAGCACTGAGCTCAGCACTGCCCAGAGTGATGTGGGGTCCTACAAGGAAACTGCCTTGCAACCATTTGTTTTGGGAACAGAGTTACATATAGGTAATTGTTTTGATATTTTGCAAACTGGGCCTAAGTGTTTCCAAGGAGTTCAGCACACATTGTTCTTGAGTCTGCCTACAGTGAAAGTAAGCACACAAAGTTTAACAGAGATTTTATTATTACTAACTGGGAAGGAAAAATAAGTGTTGAGTTGTTCGACAAGTTTTCTTGATAATTGTTTAGAAATCCGAACTGTGCTTCTTAAAAGTCATCAGCTTTGTGACTTGAAAGTCACATCAGCCACAGAATCATAGGACATCCTGGGTTGGAAGGGACCTTAAAGATTTTGTTCCAACCTCCTGCCATGGGCAGGGATATCTTCCACTAGATTAGGTTGCCCAGATCTCCATCCAACCTGGCCTTGAACACTACCAGGGATGGGGCATCCACAGCTTCTGGGGCAACCTCTTCCAATGCCTCACCACCCTCACAGTGAAAAATTTTCTCCTCATATCTACTCTAAACCTACCCCCTTTCAGTTTGAAGCCATTCTCCCCTGACTTGTCACTGCATTCTCCTGTAAATAGTCTCCCTCCATTTTTCTTGTAGGCTTCCTCTGGGAGAATTCGCTGTCTTGAAGCTCCCTTCATAAGAATTTCTATCTTAAAAATCACCTTTTCTAGGTATCTGCAAAGTTATCTGTAATTTAGACATCAGAGCCAATTAGTTTAATTTTGGAACTGAAAAAGCCCTTTAGAATTTATTGAAGTCTGTTATGCTCAATAGAAAATTTTGTGATGAGATTGGGGTCTGATCATAGGAAGCTTACTAGGGCCAATCTTTTACTTTTTCCAAAGTGTAATGACTTCAGTGACTGTTTTGCCTACAGAAGGCCTCCCAGGCTGGGGCAAAGCCTTGAAATGCATTCTGAACTTCATATGATGGAAGCCTATCTTCTAATCATTGCATGTTGTTTATAGCGCACTGAGAAAATTTCTGATACTGTGAACATCGAATATGTGGAGTGCTTTCATGAATTCCATGGAGACATTATATGAATAACTTTTGCATTGACATGGGTATAAAAATGGGTTTCAGATGTCACTATGTGCCAAATTTCCAAAAAAAGCTACTAAATCTTCATGTATAATTTCGAGTGTACAATCATTCTCAAATGAAAAAGACAGAATTCATATATACATTGGCAATCTATGCATGTAAATTGGCAGTTAGCATGCATAAATCCTCAACGAAGTTTTTCTTTCAATTAGACCCTTGTTAAATCCATAGTAACTCCATTAACCTCAGGGGAATTACTTTGGATTTAAAATGCAGTTAAATAAGAACTCTGCTTGGCTGCAAGTTCATTTCCTTTCTAAGCTATGGTTCGACTGGTACTGAGAGAATGGTTTTAAAATGAAGGTGACACCTGTTTTCCTGTAAGAATATGTTTCATATTTTTTTTTTTTTTTAAATAGATTCATCCTGTATGGAAAAGCTACTTTCTAAAGACTGGAAGGAGAAGATGGAAAAATTAAACACAAGTGATCTCCTTGGAGAAATTAAAGGTATCGCACTAGATCAAATTTTAAATGTTTACGTATATTTTAAGAAGGGGATTGAGGACTTTTGAAAGTTCAGAAAAAATAATAGAAATACCTGTCATGACTAGAAGATGTTGTTCTTTCCAGGCAACTCACTCTGATTTTTAATGTTTATCTTTGAAATGATGGATGAGTGTGCCAAAAAATGGAGTATGTCCCAATCAGTTATAGGCAGTATCAGGGATGTTATCACAAAACACCAGGTTAGTTACATTAGTTCACTGACATCAGCCATATATCCCTGAGCAGAGGAAGAGGAAGAAATGCAGAGTTACCAGTACTAGGTACTGCTTCTTCCCAGTTGCACAAACTATGCGTAGAAATAGCTTTCAGATTATAAAAGGTGGTGATTGTGTCTTTGCTATTCTAAATCTTTGATTCAAAATTGAAAAATAAAATTGTTTCCATTAATCCCCTCATGCAAAGAAATAGCAGATCTGGATAAAATTTGAGTCTTACTGAAATCAGTGCAAAATTTGTTGTATATGTGGGCAATAATTTCCAGTGCTCTCATTATTTCTTGAGCCAGCCTCCTAGGAAAAGTGGAATTCTCTTCACAATGAGGTTCTAGGTAGAAAACTTGAAGTGTTTTTCCCCACCCTTCAATTCTACCATGCATTTTCTTAGTGAGAAGAAATTCAGTGTTATTGATTAAGCAACAAGTTTAACATGTGCTTTTTTTGTGCTGTGCTGTGAGAAGGGTTCATAAGGCATTTTCAAGGAGTACACGAAGTACCCAAGATTTATTTCTCTTCATTTGTATAATTTTGTTAAACTGCAACTACAGAGGTGTGGAAACAAAGAGTCATGTTCATCATATTAATAAATCTTTTCAGTAAAATTCTTTAATATATACATACATACATACATACATACATACATATATATATATATATATATATATATATATATATTCTATTTGATGAAAATTTATGCTTAGGGATTTAAATTTCCACCTGGGAAATTCAGGATAGTTAATTTTTTTTTATTATACAAGTAGATGAAAGATTGGCTCTTTTTAATAAGCAAGTTATAATTGGTTCCTTCAGGACCAAAAATCTGTTGGATTCTCCTGATTTTTCTGGTAGAGTTATGACAATGCATGTAGGTTAGGCAGGTAAGAAATCCCGTAGTAATATCAGTGACAGAAACATAGCATACAATATTGCTGGAACATGTTAAAATTGATTGCAATAAAATCCAAAAAAAATTATGTCTTGAAATCACAATCTCTTTAAAGCCATATTGTCTCTTAATAGTGTGGGAAACATTGAATGCTAGTTGAATTATTATTGTCTATTAATTGCAAAATACAGCTACTTAGTCTTTAAATAGAAACTACTTGAATGCTATTAGCGAATCAAATTTAAAAGAGGTGGCATCTCTAACAATGCAGAATAATGTTCTTTATTCTTTTATATGGCACAAAATGCTTTCTAATGATATCTTATTTATTGGAAAAGAAAGGTTTGTTTTTCTGGATTTGTGTTGTTCGTCCTATTTTCTTAGCATATATGTTCTCTGCAGAGTGAGTGGGTAGAGTTCTTGCTTCTCATCCTTTTCTCATCTACCTACAAAGCACTCTCATTCATATTTGCAAGAATTCTCAAACACCTTTTCCAGCGGAATAGCCTATTAGCTGTAAAAAAAGGATTTATCAGATTAGGCTCAGCAGATTTATGTGTTGCTAGTCCCTCAGTTAGTTTCCACAGCCCATTTCCTGTGTAACCCGTCCTGAAGCTGTCATAATATCTGCAATATTCATCCATGCTGCTAGTTGGCTTCCAGTAAGATGCGATGCTGAATCTTTGCTACTGCAACTGCATTTAATTTTTTAAAAATAGAACCGACGTGGACGACAAATAATGGTTGCTGTTATGTTGTGCTTTACACATCAAACCTCTTGACAAAGGCATTAGTGTCATTTTATAGAAGAAGAAAACTAGGTGCAGGATTACATAGCTGGAGTAGGAACAGGTCTGAAGTTGGAATCCTTTCCTTTGGGCTCCCTAACCCATGGCCTAACTGCTGTCTACAGGCTGGTTACCTCTGAGCCAATAAAACCACTATTAACCCAATAGTCTGCTCTTAACTCCTATTAGCGTGTACCTTAAACCAGCTCAGAAAGGAAAAAAAAAAAAAACAAACCAAAAAACAGCCCACAAACAAATAACGATCTAGCACATGGCAACATGAAAACCTGAAGAAAAAACAAAACAAAGTAGGGGAAGCATACTTTAAAATAAATCCTTTCATTGGTCAAGGTGGTAGATTCCATAATCATGAAGCTCATTTTCATAGTGATGATTGAATTTCCAGCAAGGTAACTGGCAGGGCATTCTGGGATCAGAAGAGCTGCATTTGGAAATCCATTGTCTTTGGGAGGTCAAATATATTTTTCCTTAGTTTCCATTAGATTCTAAATAATTTTATTGAATTGCCCTTGTGCAGAATTTCTGCTTATATTACTGAGAGCCTAATTTGAAGACATGAAGTGATGCCGTAAAAATACATAAATAAGTTCATTAGGGAAAAAAAAAATCTTGACTATAAGGAAGGAAGGTGTGGTCCTGTGAGGAACTGCTCTTTGCACTGACTGTTACTGGGAGTTGTTTACTTTAGAGGGAAGGCGTTGTTCTCACTAAGGATAACCTGAGCACATATTCTTCCTCTGTGTCTGCATAGCCACAGCCCTCCCCCTTCAGTGAAAGACTAGCATCTTGGTTGTGGGAAGGCAGTTCACTAAGAATCACTGCCAGAAACAAGGATGAAAGCAGGAAAAAAAAATGTACCACTGACACAAACTGTTTCTATTCATGTTTGGGAAGCACACAGACAAGAAGAAAAGATAATTGGCTGAGAGAAACAAATAAAAACGGTATTTTCTTGCTTTACCTTCTATATTTAGAACACAATAGTGTTAATCAAGATATAATTATAAACTATATCTATTAATTCAGACAATAGAGGCCAATACAAAAGTAACAAACAGTGAATAATTCATTTTTTCTTAGTGTGGGATTGTTCCTGTTCACAATTACTCTTTCATAGTGTGCTTCACTTGTAAAATTGCTTTTTCTGAGTTTCTTTATTTGCATTTCAGTTATTGATAATGGTCCAGATTCTTCCTTGAATTCCAGCCAAACAAGCCATTGACTTCAGGGAGGTTGCATGAAACTGAGGAGAATCTGGCAAGAATCTGAAGAGAATGCTTTGTAGCCAAATTCCAGTGGTTAAATAAGTCTGCTTGTTCATTTGATATGTTTATAAATGAAACACATAGGTCAAATTTTCAAAGGTCTCCAAAGCAGTTGACTTGAGTTAAATGCCTTGCTCACCTGGAAAAAGAACCCAGAGCTGTCTGTGCAAATCATTTGATTGTAAGCTATTTGCCAGAGTATGCATGCAAATAGATTTATTTAAGGTATACAAGCAATTTGTTAGGCTTACATCTGGCTTTTGCAGTATTTGGTTTCTTTTGTATAAAAATTAGGATCAGGAAATACTTTTCATTCTAATTGTTGTTATTACATATTTGAATAAACAAAGTGAGGCAGGACTCTTTTCTTTATTTCCAGATATTTGGGTGCACAGAGTTCTGTCCTCACCCTCCCTCACTGCATGTATTTCTGTTGCTTGGTTATCTAGTTTTTCTTCAGCAGCCACAGCTAGGCAGAGTAGCATCATTTATCACTATACAGAGTCTGTTTTAAGTTTTCTGTTTCTGTTCCAAATATAAATCTCTGTAATAGCACGGTCTTGCATGCATCAGGCAGTTGTCCTACTGAAATAGCCTGCAATGGTCTTTCTCAGCATGCAGAGTCTTTGAAGATCAAATAAGAAAGGTCAATCTTTAAGTAACTTAAGCAATAATGTTATCGTGAAAGGGTCAGAATTGGTTTAGCAGCCTTAGAGGAGAGTGACTCCTGGGTCAGCAGCTACTGTGCTGCAGGTTAGTCCTCTGCCTTCCATTGGTGGTGTTTACAACTGGAGCTCTCTATATTTATAGGCATTGTGACTTGAATGTCACATGCTGTCTTTGTACAGTAGACTCTATTTTGGGGAGGTGAGTGATTGATGCCCATGGCTTTCTCCAACATAGAAGGCTGTTTCCATTATGCTTCCCGTGCTTATCCCATCTCCTTTTGTATTTGCTGCTGTAGTAATAAGAGTCTAAACCCCTTGTTTTTTGTGACATGTGCACATTTAATGGCCTCAAAATATTCGGGTAGGTGAGAGGCAGCAATCCTGTTTCCTAAGAAAAGTTGAATTTAGTATAATGAAGCAACTTCACCCACTTGATAGTCTTCTTGCACGCTTTCCACAAACAGTTTTGGAAAGCATATTTGTCCCTGGTACAGGAGAGATGCAAGGAGATGTTTTTTTGTGTGTATTAGTGACTGGAAGAGGGCAGTGAGGCACAACTATTTGAATCCAGTAATTTAACACTCTCCATTTCTGGAATAGTCTTGGAAAGAGTTGTGCATGAATGAATCCTTGAGAAAGTTGTGGTTTTTACAGTGAATTAATTTTTTTTAAAAAACATGCATGATTTACAAAACATTTTAAAATGTTATTTTTGCTTCTATTGTATACAATTTGTCTTCATAGATTTTCAGGTGTTTCTTGCTGCACTAAATCAAATGTAAATTCCGTTTTGAGAAAATAAATCCTTTTTCCTTTAGCCCTGATCAACACTGTAGTCTGAATTTCTAGTAATTATTTTTCAGTATAATTGCTGAAAATCCTTTCTCATGAAGTCTAAGAGTATATAACAGTCTACCTCATAAATATGTATAAATAAATATATATAAGTCTTATATCACAGAGGCACTCAGAGGTTTTTAATTATGTCACTGTATGGCTATAGACATTTCAAAGCTCTCCTTTGTGCTCTCTGTTATAAACATATTTTATTTCTTTTGAAGTCTGTGTGATATACATACTAGCAATTAAAAACTCAGACTTTGAGACACAAGGTCTTCTTAACTAAAACTCAAACAAAAGCTACAAGCAGAAGCCCCACTATATGATTAAGGTCTAAAGTGTTATGATACATTAGAATCATTGTTAACTGTTGGGATTTAAAAAAATCAATACACAGGAAAAAGAATCAACTGGTTCCAATTAGTGAAACCAATGAAAACATTCAACCAAACAGCACAGCCCAGAACCGCTATATCCAAATCCTCAAGAAATTGGTCCTGATTAGGAATATACCACAGGCTATAGAGGTTTCTCATAATGAATTTATTGCCATGATCCAGTGAAGTGATATGTTTAGCTTTGTGTCGCAGCTCTCCAGAGCAGGGCAGTACTTTTGTTTTGCCATTACTCCAGCCACTAGCATTTAGTGTGACATGGTACAAGGGCTGTGCTTCCAGGTCTAACCTGACCTAAATTAAGACACTTGAATGCCTGAATATTTCATAAGCACTTTCAATAGTAAATGTTTGCACACCCTTTAGTCGAATTTGCTTGAAGAAGGTGAATGAATTCCAAAATTAAAAATATTTTGGTTAAGCTTACCAAGCCCCATCTATTTGTTATGGTCATGATATCAGCACAATTAGACTAATCACCAATATGAAACACATCCAACTATATTATGTCTTCTTGACTTTTTTTTTAATATGAAATATGTTTCTTCAGATTGTGGATTTAAACAGATATACTCCCAGTTGTACAGATGGAGGAAATGTGGAAGAGATTGGACTGCTCACTGTACATAGTGCTACTGTTAAAATTATGTACATATAATCTTGGCAGGATTGAAACTGTGTTTATCACATTAAAAAAAGACAAACATTTTTGTTGCTCTAGTCTTTTGGCGAGAGGGTTGTATTTCAGTGCCACCTCTCACAATCATGCCTACCTCTAATGTTCAAAGTTAATGACTATTACCATTTCTTGTTCTTAAAACTCCAGAACTATATATTACACTGTAATCAACCTTTCACATAAATCAAGTTTTCCATGTTGTTGAATATATTTTATAAAAAACATGAAGCAAGATGCATGCCCTTTAGTTCTAGGCACACAATGAATTTTTTACTTACCACAATCACAGACATCTATATGTTTTTTACCTTATCAGTGTATATTTCTAAGCCTAACTATTCAGAGGTCAATGTATGAACTCTGTACTACACTGAATAAATATGACAGCCCACGTATATTCTGGGTTTTTTGAAATGTGTCCCAAATAATGTAGTAAGAAATAGTATCAACCGTTCATGGGAAAAAGCAACAAGATGGATAATGATGCTAATAATAAGGAACTGAAACAGCAATACATTTCTTTTGCACATTAGAACAGACTGCCTTCTGGAATGTGATCTATTCTTTATTTTTACAATTAGTGACAAGAAAATGTATGGCATTAAAATGTGTTTATTTTCAACTGCCATCTAATTTCTTTTTAGCAGGAAAGAGGTTGCCTATAAACTAAAAATTACAAGTCAGTTTTCTCCACTTTTTCCACAAAAATTTTTCATACTCCTCTGTTGGGAGGTTGTTTTGGCGGTATATATATATATATATTTTCAATGTATCAGTCATTGCCTTCTGTAATAAACACAGAAGCTTTAACTTCAGTAGAAGGGCTTCTATGTTGAACAATGTATCACTACTTGGAACTTAGCGCTTTCTCCTCTGAAAGTGGATGTCAGTGGCAAATTTTCTTTTCACTTCGGTCCTAGCTTAGTTGCCAATGAAGTTTCTTACCTTTAGCAAAATAAAACTCCTACTGATGACAAATATACAACCTCTTATGGAAAAGAAAATGTATATGTAGGAGTTTGCACTTCTAAAATAAAAGTGGAAGCTCCATTTCTTGTATTTCATCGTGCTTCAGTACTGTAGACTTACAAAGTCAAACTCTAACAAAGTGATGAATGTCAGCATTTATCTGGAAAAATACATACAGGCACAGTACTGAAAGGACTGAAATTTTCTGGTCAATTTGAATGTTGTGGAAATCTCCACATGTACTTTTATCAGTCTTTTTTTACTGATGTTTCAAGTTCAGGGAACTTTAAGTGCCATATAAAGAACACAATGTCCTGCAGCATTCATCCCTGGACACTATTCAACCTGTGGAAGGGTGTAAGCAAAGGGCAAACATACACTGATATTTCCTCAGCATACTCTTCCAATTTCCCACAAAATATGATTAATGGGTTGCTTGATTCAGAGGTGGTAATTCATGTTTAATGACCCCTGATAGAATTATCATTTATGAACATGTCCAATCACTTTTGAATCCTTTAACAGATAGCTGCAAAGTCTGTGGGGATAAGCTCAGCAGTTAGCAATATGGTGTATATTTGCACCCAGTACCTTGCAGGTGTCCCCTAGATCTTAGAATGGACATTCTTAGAATGAACTGTTCTCTGTTCATCTCTGTTGCACTACACTCTGTCACTTTTCAAGGTTGAAAAGTAAAAAAAAATTTATTTATTGTTTATATGAAAGCTGTTCTGCAATTTGGCCACTCTCCTCAGCCTTCTCTGCTGTTAATTTGGAAAGAAACCCCTTGCATAAAATATCACTTTCTGAGCAATATCAAACTTTGGCACTGAATGACGAGAACCTTTGTGTTGATCCGTTTCACTTTCAGTTGGTTTTAGACTCCATTTCTGAACAGAAAGTTGTGTCTTCAAGTGGGATCTTGATGCGTGGATATTGTGTGGTAGTGAGGGTGTCCTGATGATATCAGAGATATCAGATTTTTTTTTTTTTTTCCTTAAGAGATATGTAAAAATTCCTTACTAGTAACTTAACAAACTGTGGACCCTGAGGCAAGTCAGAAATGTCATCTGTAAGACTCAAGGCACATAGCATTAGTATTGAGAAAAAATGAAGTAGGAGCATGTTTAGTAACTCCCCTGCAACTGAGAACAGCAAGAACATAATGTGCAACCTGACACAGCTACTGCCTCAAAAGCCTAAGCTCCATGAGGAATAGAAGAAGAAATACAAGAAGGGTTGTCCTTGTCCCCTCTAAACAAGCTGACCTTTCAGAAGAGGTTAATTATCAGTGTTTTTTTTCAAGATATCTTGATTTGTTTAACTGTGTCACCTCACTCAGGATCTGACCAATGACATCTGACAGTTTTCTGCCAAAGGGCAAATCAAAACTGGGCTCATTTTTTTCATTTTCACCTCCTCCTGCCAACATTAAAGTGATTTCAGGCTAATCATGATCCCCTTGCTCCAATCAGGTCATTCACAATACTGTCCTCTTACTTGGTGAGTGACTTGATATCAATTCACTATGTCCCTTCTGTTTCTCCCTCAAATATTTATGTTGGATTAAAGTAAATAATTTGTCAATTTTCCAACTCAACCAACTTTTTTGTTTTGTTTTGTTCTGGCATGATTTGCCAATAGAGAAAATTTTTAAAAAGACCATAAATATGAAGTCCCATCAATCAATTAATACTAATATATAAATTTTAAAGAAAATAGAGAAATGTATTGAAATAATTTCCACAGAAATTTGTCTGAACTGAGGAAACAGAAATCTCTGAAGGATGTACCCTGCCCTGATCTATGAATTCATTGTAGGTATTACTCTCTGTGATAATAATAATAGATTTATAGCCAGGCAGCTTGATCAAAACTGGATTTTTGTCATTAGCTCTCCCACTGAAACCATGTTATTTCAAACATATCTTTCTAACCCTTTTTTTTTAAATTGCTGTTTAACTTACATATCCTAATATTAACCTTAGTCTGTATTGATATATTTTAACAAGGTTTAGTATCAGACATATTGTCATCAATATTCTTGAAGAGTTATCCAAGATTAAGCTGAGACCTGTCCTTAAGCTGCTAAAAATTTGTTGCCCCATAGATAGCAGTAATGAGAGGCTAACACACTCATGTTGGGAATGAATCTTCACATCTATTAAGATTTGTTTGAACAGGTTTCCATCACAACAGGTGCACAATTACTTTATGAGTAAAATATTATCAGCCTTCCAAATTAGCCAGGGCAAAATGCAAGTTGTCTGATTAAATAATCAAACCCAATACTTTAAATGCACTTGATTTCCACTGGAATTTTAAGATGCTAAGTCCCAGTCTATCAGTGAAACTGTGATTGTTTGCAGCATGCAAGTAGCAGCTTGTGGAGTATCCTGTTTGGTATGTTTTACATAATTCACCCTACATTATACAACACAAAACCACTAAAAAAGCATATAATGATGGGTTTTACTTCTAGTAAAACAATTTAAATCTTCCAATGAAGGTATTATATTGTGCATTAAAATCAGAAAAAAACGTGTGCCTCTAATGGAAAATAGTTTGAATGTGTTCTGCATTCAATTAAGAGGCACATCAGTTTGGAAATACAAAACCCAATGTTCTTTTAAAATAATTTCGTTTATGAAGAGGGAGGGACTAGAGGAAAATCCTGTGAGTCTGAAGTGCAGCTTGCAGTGTGGAGATCACATATGTCACTGGTTACCGAATAGCTTGGTAAACACAGTAACTCAGAGACCCCAAGAAATGAGTCAAATCTGAAACAGTGGGTTCACCACAAAGGGGAAACTTAGCGGTGCAGCTGTCAGGCACAGATTATATACAGGTAACTGTTTGTCTTCATATCTGAATCTGTTTGTCAGTCAAGGAATGCTATGAATCAGGAGATGGGATCTCAAATACAAAACCACAAAGTCAGAGACAGCATCTGGAGGAGCTCCAAGCCACAAAAATTAGGGAAGAAACACAGAGGGAACAAAAACTGTAAATGCTTGCATGGATTCTGTCTCTATATACATTGAATTTAAATAATTGTGTTGATACATCAGTAATAATAATTGCTGATAAAAATTATAGTCCTTATTTTGGGCAGCAATATGTTTTACTAAATGTTAAATTAAATGCAATTTGTATTAATTAGGGATAATATGAAAGTATGTAAGCGGTTGACATTTCTGACATTTTTAAACACACTACTATTTGTGAAGATCTTTTGCATTTGTTTTGACTTGGAAATACTGTGGATTGATATATGCCCCTGAAGTATTCTGTTGACATAAGATCCCAGCTCTAACCCCTGAGATCAGAAAATTATTTATAGTTCGCTGTAGTTTGAAATTTAATGATGGGATTTGATCTTTGATGTAACTGTTTAGTAGACAATTGTAGTTCTTCCTGAAAGGTGGAATACACCATTAGTACAGATACTAAACCAAAATCTTCTAATTGCAGATGACACACTCAGGTTGCAAGGTTTAAGAAGCCAGTGCAGTGTGTTCAGATATTTATGTAGGCTTACACAAATAAGTTGTTCTAAATGTAGGGAAATTTACAGACATCAAATCTCGTTTGGTAACGTCAAAAGAACAGGTTTATTAAGGAAGGTGAAGAAACTGAAATAGGCATAGCTGTTCTGTGGTTTTGTTTTTCCAGATTCCTTAAGAATTGTAGAGTGCATATTGATTTCTAATTGAAAGTTTGACCTTCACTCCGTTCCTCTAGTGCCAGGACTCATTTCCTTATGGATTGTTGGGATTCTGCATGGGTCACAGGATGACTGTGGATGTTTTTTTACGAGCTGTATAGAATAGAGGTTTTTACTTCAGGATGTGTTAAATTGACCCTTCTATCTGGTTTTTTGTTGTTGTTGTTGTTGTTGCTTTCTTCCCCTCGCAGGGGTTATACAACGTAATTTTGTGCCTCAGACTTCAGCCAAAATACGACGTGCCCACTTCTGAAGGATAAGGGTTTTCCTAAAAAGAAAAACTTAATCCTATCAGGTCAAGGTCTGCCACTTTTCAAGATAGCAGTGATTGACAAAGGCACTTTGTGTCTCTGCATACTCTCACAAAACATATACCACCATCAGACAGATATCAACACTTGGTGCTAAGAGTGGGACACAGTGAAAATTCTCCCTCTGCCGACCTGGAAAAGCCACAGTCAGTTTCTACACGTAGCTAAACTCCAGTTAACTTAATAACTAGGTGAGGTTCTTCTCCCACTTTGCCTCTTCCTCTCCTGTTCCACGTATATTGTACTCAAAACCACTGAGAAAACCTCTCCTGAACTATAGTTGCAACTGAAAAGGTGATCAGCAGCAAATAATCCATGACAGAATATAGGTGTTAATTGCTCATCAGCTGAATCTGCCATAAAAAATTCACATTAAGATGTCTATGTCTCTGTAAAATATTCAAATATATTGAACACACAGAAATTGATATTAATATAATAAAATTAATATAATTAATTAAATAACTGATATAAATTAGTATAAAGTTCAAGTTTGGAAGTGAGGGAAAACTGAGAATTGATGTGCTGAAAATGAATTTAAGTTGTTTTAATGAAATAGTCTTCACAGAGGACAAAACAGTTCCTTCCAAAAGGCTCACTCCAACATTTACAGTATGACTGGATGGGCCTCTGAGCAACCTGGTCTGATAGAAGTTGTCCCTGCCTGTGGCAGAGGGGTTGGAAGGGGATGATCTCTGAGGTCCCTTCCAATCCAAGCTATTCCATGTTTCTGTGATCTGTTAAAGGAGAGCACTGCTCCTCACTTACCAAAGGGAGCTATCATACAGAGCAGCTGGCATCACCAATTCCAAGGCTGAGACTGTGGCTCCTGTTCAAAATGATAACATTCACAGACTCAGTTTTGAAAGAGTTCATTTTCTGCAGTTCAAGAATTCAAGATATGTAATATTTGTTTAATGTTCTTGATTGACAGCTTGAAGATGGGAAATGGTTAAAAGATACTGTGAGAATTAGAAGGTTAGTTGGTAAACTAGGTAATGCGTTTGCCATCTCTACCTATTCAGGCTTTTAGAGATTAGTAGTGCTGTTTTTTTGTGTCAGTGTTAGCTATGTCATAGCAGGTGCAGAATTGTCAGGTTGGTTAAGCAACTGAGGGTTACTCCTTCGTAAACTAAATTAATAACTAAAGCAATAATGAGTTCATGATTTTTTTTTTTTTTGCAAGAGAAAGAAATGAGAGAGAGTGTGTGAGAGTGTTGCCTTATAAATGCATTTTAATGTCTTCTCTTGTATTTATTCATCCTCTTATTCAAGCTGGTTGTCTTATGCAGAGTTCTGTCTATATATGTTGAGTCCATGACAGAGCTGCAGCTGTAAACTTGGCCTTATTGGTGGCTGCTGATGTCCCCTAAATACAAGACATTTAAAGTACTCTAGAGCAGAAAAACCTTATCTTTGCTGTGGCATATTGAGCTAATGCTCCAAGGAGGAAATTGAAAATTTCAAAATGAATGCAGTCTACGCCACTTGGAAGTTGCTGAAGTGCTGCTGAGTTCTAGAAAGTGATATCTCAATATCCCAAGTCTTCCAGCAGTCCTTCAACAATATTTCTATTTATATTTCTGTTTATTTTAATACCCTGAAACAGCAAAATACATTGGTGGTTATACTTTAGAAGTTACTGTAAAGATGTGGTTGAAAAATATTTTGTGCTAAGTTTATTACGTATGCGAAACTCAAAGTGAGCAACTTTAGGTTTTGACCAAAACTTGTCAGCCCTAAGCCCAAGGGGTACAGAGCATCACATGGATCCAGGTTCTCATGTCCACTAGTTGGTGTCGCACAACAGAAAATAAATGAAACTACTTCTGAGTTAAGGAAAGACAGTTGGCTGACCCATAGGTAAGAACTTCTGTAGGGAGAAAACAAATCTGAATAAAAAAGTAATCCAGTACTGTATTTGATGGGCTAAAGTTGCTACAAAAGAACTCAGAGAAAAAAATAGAAAGGAAATCTTTGGCATAAAGAGGAAAAACAGCAAATTATGCACCTAATTTCAGGAGTAATCATAAATGCAGACTCAGGAATGAGGAAGAACAGGGCAAAACTATACCTTTGCACTAATATTATCTCTACTTTTGACTAATTTTCAGGGATTTCCAGATCCTGGTGGGGTTTGTGTATTTTGAATCAGTCAAATAGATTCCTTTTCCAAATACCTGTCCATTCTGCCCCTAAACCCTAAAGCTTTGAGCCAGCAGCATCATTTAGAAAGACATTCCATGGCTGTAGTGTCAGTTGTGGGAAGAACTACATCAGGATCAAATTAATTGAAAACTTTGAAGGTAATATGATGTGATTCACACTCCTTTATCTGATTTTTCAAAATAGTTTAAGATGCCATCTGAGTCAGTGAGTCTTAGATGCTTCAAATGGCCCAGAGACACTTAAATCTGAGAAACCCCTTAGAAAAGTACCTGAGATCTTTGCAGGTGCAAAGAGACTGAAATTTTGATTGAAATTTTATTTAAAATTCATAGAGAGGAAATAACCACAACATATGAGCTTAAGTTCAAAATTATTTTGCAGTCACAGTTAGCTTTCATTAAAATTGACATTATTTCAGCATCACAGTTACACAGAAGTAACTTCTGAGAAACACGTCAGAAACATTACATTGGGTTGCAATAGGTGTGTTCTTCGAGACAAAACTCATTTTTTTAAAATAGGACACTTAAAAAGAAGATGATTAACTTTCAAACCCAGTTGAGGATAGTTTCAAATGGTTTTGAAAGTCTGTTTTCCCTGCTTCTGCTTCTTCTTTGAGTTTTTTGTTTGAATGTCTTTTTAGGAATGCTGCAGTTGTGGTTGCTATAGAAATAAGATAATGAAAATGCAACCTGGACATTATTAAGTTGTCTTAAGGAGAGAGAAACAATTAGATGATCTTGATTTCTTTCATATATCCTGGGTCTATTTATTATATATTGAATTAGAATGCTGTTATAGCAGAATTCAGAACCTCTTGGTATGTTTCCTACATATTTCCATTGCTCCAAGATTTATTGTGAATCATTGTAACACTGTGCTTAAAGTTCTGCTAAATTCTTGCTTTTGAATATTGGATTATATTAAGACTTTTGAGCAGGCAGTGTTTAGGTTTTCTTTCTGAGTGATCCTGTTTCAGTGGTAGAATACCTATGAAAGCACAAAAACCCCATGATACCACTCTGGGTTGGGACTGTGAAGAACTTAATTACCAAAGACTATGTAGCAAAGAGCTGTGTTAAATGTTTTGGTTTGTGATCAACTAGGTATACAAATAAATTGAGTTAAGAAAATTCTGACTGCACTTTTAGTTGCTTCTGAGAACCATCTGGCTAAACACACTTATGCTTGTGGTTAGAGAATAATTATTCCAGAACACTCTTGGAATATGTGTGGAACTTCAGTCTGCAAATGTAGGCCACCCCCTTTGTGCCCTGGTTAACGTGATTTAGAAGGTTTTTCTCTAGTTAGAAAACTTGTCTGATAATTTTGTAGTGTATTTAGAGGAGCACAGCAAGCTGGTCATAGAATTCTAATTTGTTCTGGATTGCATTTTTTAAACTTAATTATTTATTTATAAAATAAACCTTCAGGAAACAAGAGCATAATTTACTTGTTTGGTTTTTGTTTCTCATACCAATTCAGTGATGTTGTGGTTATTTCAAAAGAGATATGACAATTCTTATTTGTAGAATTAATATGTTCTGCTGAATTGTTTTTACAGATTGTTAGGTTGTGTGCAGCAGATAAGTAGCACTTTCAATTTATAACTCTTTGATTATGAACTAAATTTAAAATAATATTCAGATTTACAAGCCTGAAGCTGCCACCTAATGCCATTATTAATGAACATAGCAATGGACATCTTTCAAAGCCCATTGAAATGAGTGTAAATCCTTCAACTCTCTTCTCTGGGCACATTCTAAATGTATAAAATGTTGTTGCTTTTCCATGCATATCAAAGGCTTTTGACTAAATTGTCTCTTCTCAGATGAGGTAGGAAGTTTCTTCTTTACAGCTTCTGTGATAGACAGGCTATGCTAATGTCCTTGTTTTGCAATAAACTTTGCTTCTTCATTACTTATCACCAGAGGCAATAAAAATCTTCAGAGGCAAATATAAGTTTTTCATTGATATACTTGTTTGTATTTGTAAGACATGAAAGATGAACATGTAATTAAGATCAAAATTAAAATTTATAGTTAAAGTATATAAATCTTGCAGTACTAATACTCCTCATATTTATATTTAGACATTTCTGAGTTGTGTAGCTAATATTACTAACTTGGAACTCATGGAAGTAACTTATTTAACAAGATATAAAAAGTAACTGCAAGACATCAGAAGTCAGAGTACATTTCACAAGGGCACATCTCCTCTCCTGTGTATATTGTGCATTCTGGATGCAGCAGAAGAAATGCATTTGGGTTACAATTTTCGGTGTAGGAAAAGAGGCAAGGTTCCTGGAGTGTTCTGGAGTGTTATCCTCAGTATTATCTTTATGGCAAATGAGCCCAAATAATTGAACCCCAATATGTAAATCAATTAGCCTTTTAATAGGAAAGCAGCAGTGGCACCTATAGAAAAGATTTCTTCCCTTCTTACACCCACAGAGAAAAGCACTGATTCCTATCCTTGTCCTCGCAGCCCTTCCTGGCACACAGGTGGGTCAGCTTCACTGCATTGTTCTCCTTAAAACTGGATTAGCCCCATCGGAAGACACAGTAAGGAGATGTGGGGTTTTTTCACCTGATTTACACATGTCCAGCTGCAGAAGTACACACAAAAGCTGCCAGAAGTTCAGCTGTCCCCTTTTCTTGCCATCACCCTATGGATGTATTTGTAGACATTAAAATGTAAAGTGTTCCTCAGTATTTGAAGAGAAGAATCACATTATTTCCGCAAATACTGTGGCAAAGAGCAGAAAAAAAAAATTAAGCCCTCCTTTTCTGTAGCTTGGTTTTTTAAATTGAGAACTTAATTAAAACATATAATTCTTTTTTACCTTTCATTATTAATCCATAGTTTAGACAACAGAGAAGACTGAAAAAACCCAAACAAAAGCTTCTTTTACATAATGAACCTTTTTTAATGAAAGCCAAATAATCAGCTACAGAAATCACAAGTAACTAGCTCCTGTTAGGTAAGGAAATTAATGTCATCTAATTCATATGAACTGTACTCATCAAATGAGACATTAAGCAAACTTCCTCTAAACTCAGCTTCCTTCCAGCCACTTTTATGCATGTACATATACAATTCTCTTTCCAGAATAAGATTAGATAGCACAGATATTCGCTTTATCCTTATGATTGAAAATACAAGTTTTAATTTGAAAGCTCTTCCTTCTAAACAAGTGCTTTTTTGCACTTGCATGGGAAGAAATACTAGTTTTAAAAGAATGAAAAATTGTATTGATTTTGAAATACTATCATGTTTCCAAAATGAAAAATTAAGATTAAAAGCACCAAGAAATCACTTGTTAAAGTTTAAATTGAATATGAAAACAAAATTACTTTTATCCAGCTGTGGGTTTTAGGAAAGAACAATCAGTGAAATGGAGCAATTTCAAAATCAGTCCTGAATTCTCCGTCTAAATTTCTTTCTTCAGCCAACTCCCTATCTTTTTGTGTTACTTGTTAAGGTCTTATTCCAGGCTGTCATCAGTTGTGACTCTCAACACTGTAATTCCAAAGAACACACTACCTATGATTGTATATAAGCAAAAGAAAATCAAGAAAATCTCATTTCACATCTAAAAGAGAATGTTATGAAAATTATATTCACACACATTTTATTGCAATGTTTTATATGAATGTTAGAGATGGGTTATCAGTCATATATTCAATCTTCCTCATTAAGGTACAGCTGCAAATATTAGAAATATTTTTTCTTTTTTTCTGGAAATATAATTTAGGGATTTTCTATTGAATTCAAACATCTAAAACATTGCTTAATTTAATTAGGATACAGTCAGACTACTAGTGCAGCAGAACTTCATTCAGCAAATGTTGGGAATCAGAAGACAAAAATAAAAATTGAAAAACTTATCCAGAAAACAAATAATGTTTAGGAAAAATTGCCATTGTGTTGAAATTCTTCGGGAGCTGGTGTAAAAGGTTGGGCAGTATTTCTCTGTGGAAGCACTTCATTCTCAGTTTTACATCTGTAGTTTCACATTAAACTATAAACAGCTCATGGAGAGAGTTTAATAAGAAAGTGCATTTAAAATGTCTAATACTAAGTACACAGTTTTTTATGCCAAATGATGCTGTCAGGAAAAAGCAGTCTCAGACTTAAACCTGGGATTTGAGTAGTGTTTCTACATGCCTAATATAATGAGTTTTCTGGAAACTGAGGTGTGGTTTTTTTGACTTCCATTTGACAAGTCTGCTATTAGTCCTTCAATAACTACAAAATTCAGCCAAAGCTGATGAAAGCATCCTTGTGCTTTGGGCCAGGTTCAGAGATAAAATGATGGGGAAGGTGAACAACTGGCTTCACTTCTTGTTTATGGGAACATGGGGATGAGCTCTCATGCCATTGTAAATACAGGGGGTTTCTATTGAAGGTTTTGATCTACACATATGTGTAAATAATCTACAAGAGAGAATGAAACTTGCTGAATTGAAAATTCCAGTGCATTGAAGAAGCAACAAGCATTGTGAAAATCATAATTACTGTGGGACTTGATTTTTCTGATATTTAATATTTGTGTCCCATTATCAGAAGGAAAACCTTTGGATATCTCCATTTCTCTATGAGACTTCCTATGTTTTTCTATGTGACAGCTTAAATCCTTATAGGACTATTGGGTAGAAGTTAGTTTTACAGTTCTTGCAAATGAGAAAATTAAAGGATTGAACTTATAAACCATTTTTATGACTCTTGTCTTCTTAAGGAAGACATTATTTTTATCTGTAATTTTTGCTTGTGCTTAATGTGTATTCTGAAAGGGAAAACAAAACCAGTCCTATGTTTTTTCATTTTATTTTTATTAATGTCCACAAGAAAAGCTGGTAAACATCATCCATGTGGGATGTTTGCTCAGAGATGGTTCTGACGCTGGAAGTTTATTCCTACTATGACATTTAAGTATTTTTGCTATTCTTGAAAGTGCAGTTCCTAATATCTCAGTGTGGATTCTTCTACAGAAGAGGAGCTGGTGTATAAGTAAATGATGGTTAGATTTTGTTTGTTTGTTGGGTTTTTTTTGTCTTTTCACTTTCAATATCTCTATTATCTTGGTTTTTACTTTTTTTCTAATTCTGTCTGTTATATGGCCCACAAATACAGTTTTTAATCTTTACTGTTGCTATCCTCAGCATAACATCCTCCTCCCTTTTCTCCTCCATGATGCAGAGAAATACAGTCATCTGTATTTAAATGGGAAAACCTGAAAGTGAAGGTCAAGATATTTTTTCAGCTCTCAAGACCTGAGTTAGTGCCTTAAATGGATGGACTATCTTTACTTTCATTTGTATTTATTTTTTTACTTTAAAAGCATTGGAATCAAGTATTAGAATCAATAATAATATTAATAATGTGAATTCTGTTCTCTATATAACACCACTATGTTAATTTTATTTTGATGTGCTGTGCCCTGGGCTGTAGTCTACTCAGTTAACAAAACAAAATTACTCATTTTTCTCTTTATCTCATAGTTTAGTGTTTGTGTCACTGTACAGATTACTCACAGCCTGTGGCCTCTGCTATATCATTGTAGTCTAACTCAACAGGAACAGATTGGCTGTGAGTTTTTAGTTGAAATGTATAATATGCATTTCTCTGTTTATAGCCAGCAATATCACATTTTTCCTACCTAGAGTCTGAACAGTTCATATTGAGTATATATGAAGCTTTTCTAAACCTACTGGAAGCACTAAGCCATTCACAACCAAATCTCTACTTGCTGCTGAAAAACCCTACAAATAATTTATTAAAGAAATTATTATCTTCCCCTCCATGTGCACATGTATGAATAAACACTTAGCGTGTACTTTTAATATCATTTTGAGTTTAAATTTACAAGTTCTTCCTGATTTGAGAGAAATTCTAAGAAATAAGCTAAAGCGGGTTTTATTTATTTTTTTAAAATAGAAGACTATAGTGAAATAGAATTGTATCTGTGAGGTAGTATTGAAATCTTTAAACATATTTAAAGTCCTTTAAGGCTTAGGTCAGACAGAGTTCTTCTTTTCATGTATGTGAGAGGAAGTCAAGAATCCAAGAGATTTGTTGGAATTCTGCTTTTTGCTGGGCACGGGTTTGGAGGAGGGGGAGGTTGAAGCTCTGGCTAACATCACATTCTTTCCTGCATTCCTGACATGGATTACATTTTAGGACTCAACTGTAGATTCACCACATTGCTAAAAATGGTGCAAAGTTTCATTCTGCTGCTCCATGAGCTGAGCAGGAACTTAATCCAAGCCTTTGCCTAGCACCTTGCTTTGACAGCTATGGAACTGTTTGAGAGAAACCTGGGAGCAGTTTCTGTTGGTCTAGTCACCACAGTATTTTTATTAATTTGAATGTATTCGTTTACTTTGATTGGAACTGTTGTGAAAAACAGTCAAGGAAGAAAACCTCTGAATGTAAGGTATTGCTCAGGAAACACTTGAAAATTGCTAAGAAATCATGTAAGAGCAAAAAGTCCAGTGTGAGGAAAAAAACAACGTTATTTGGAGGAGAAAAGCTAAGGTACAAGCATTTGCTGGACATACTATGGCAGGTAAGCCTGCCTCAGGTGATGGAGAATCTTTAGGGAAAGTATTCAGCTGGATTACTATAGACATTATTGTGATTTGTTCTTAATGCAGAATAAACGGTTCTGTGATTTGTGTCATTTGAAGAAGGAATAAATCCATCAAATTCTTTTGAGAAGGGAAAAAAACCAACAGAGCAGGACAGTTTAGCTGGTTGGATAGGGCTCAGTTAAACCTGAGTAGTCTGAGGTGCCTGGGAGGGCACCTCTGCCCAGCTCAGTTGAGCTCAGCTCTGTTGGGCAGAGATCTGGAGATGGGGACTGCATGAAAGCCTTGGGATGAACCAAACTCAAGGGCAATGAGTGCAGGGCCCCAGTGCTGGCTGTGAGCTCAGCTCACCCAAAGCCAGGAGGTGGTTGTGGGATGGAGGGTCCTTGTCCTTACCTGTCTCTGGGCACAGTGACATGTGACAATGAAGGGTCAGCATGGCCTCGCCGAGTTGGTTTTGTACTCACTCAGCTATTCAGCTATTTTTTGGCTACTCTAAAAGGGACAGGACCTTAATAAGTATAGGGTTGTTTTAAAAATCTGCTGTTTTGCAAATCACATGAGTTTCAAATTGCTCCTAAGAAATTGCTGCAACGTGTAAGTTTTAGTAAATATGGAATTAGGAGAAAACCTACTATCAGTAAAGCGTTTTCATCCCTCTCATAAAGTATAACGAATTTAAACTCTTTTGTTTTTCAAAATTGGACATATTTTTCTCTTCAGAATATTTTCAGTAGTTCTTAATAAAATTCCCATTACTGTCTGTGGACATATAGTAATAAAATTTCCTTGCTCAAAGCTGAAAATGCAGAATTATTATGGGAGGGGAGGGATGTCACACCTTCCCAAGAGAAGCTATCTGGTGTGTTTTGCATGCTGGACATGTTTGCTGTGCTGCTTTCTGCACTGGGATGCTACAAAGCACAATGGGAGCATTTATAAAACTTTTTGTTTACTAAGAACGGGACAGTAGCATATGGGAACACCAACAATTGCTAACTGATAATGAAATAAAGAAATTCCAGTATTCTAGTGTTATAAAAAGAAGGGGGGGAAAAAAAAGTCATTCAGAACTTAGTCATATTGGTTCAGCTGTTGTAACCAAAGACTGATAAGATAATAGAGGTCTTTGTGGCTGTTTTCTACTGAAATGCTTTATCTTTATGATACACTTGGGGCCCTTTAGAGTGGAAGCTTTTTAAGCTGCTGCTGGAGTTAGAACTCAAATTAGATGCTGTTGCAATGGCAAGGGGGCTCCTTAGTCAGGCAGCCCTCACAAAGTGACTTTTATCTCTGAAGCCCTTCCATTAGATTGTTACTTTCTTCTGTTTTTCCTGTTTATTTTTGTTGACTTTTGCTGCCCTATTTTGTGGCATTTAGAAGGTGACCCAATCAAAAAAGGGTAAATGCTAAATGCTGGACAGAGCCTGTGAAGTGGAAACATCACAGCCCATCTGATGTGTGCTGCAGACTGCAGTGTTAGACAGAATGGTTTAACCAGGTTATCTCTGGGAAGCTAAGATCAAATACACTTTCTTTTATGTCTAGCATTGTGTTTTTGCTTTCTTTTCAAACAGTATCCATAAAATAATAAAATCCCCTCCAATCTAACAGAGGGATTGAGCCACAAAGGCTTTTTTTTTTTTAAGGAAAAAAAGATGAAATTGCTTAACTTGATACAAAATAATTTTTGATTGTTGGTTGAACTGTTTTGGCTGATGATACTTTGGAGCTGCAGTTATGTGATTTAGAGCTCTACTTAGTTTCTGGCAAATTTCACACTTCTTCCTTGCATTACTGCCTCTTGATTTCATAAAAGTCACACTATGTGTTTGTTCTAGAAACATAACAGGAGTAATCATTTGTGATTTATTAATTTGTATTTCCTGTAAGCGTATGGAGCAAAAGTTAGTTTAGATGCAGTGCATAAACAAGGATGATATTTGTCATGTTTTACACTAATCACAGAATTCAAGAGAACCAATAATGCTTTGCAGCTGTGTAGAGATTCCCTGCAAAGATCTCAAAGCACTTCAGAAACATTAACTAGCCAGGCATAAAAACCTTTGATTGGTAGTGTTTTACTTTGTGTTCATGTTGGGACACTAAGACACATTCAAGAACTTGCAGTAATTTTGTGTCACAGCTAAGAACCCGACTTTAGCAAGCTGTGGATCATGCTTATAAAATTTTTGGGTTATTTATGACTCCATTATTTTGTCTTTTATTCACTTGATAGAATATGGGGTTTTATCTAGGTTTTTTTTCCTGAGTGTCAGAGAGACCAGTTTAAATTATGCTGTGTAAGCCTAGAAGTCTATTTTTTGTTATGCTTGTTTTGTGGTTTTGGTTTGGTTTTGTTTTTTTTTTTTTTTTAACCCTTACAAGCAGTTATTACTCTGCTTCTACCTCAGGACAGCTTGCAACAAGGGCAGTAAGAAATTTAAGATTGAGAAGCCTCCAGTGTTTACTGACATGCAGATACATTTTTATATAGACCAAATAGGTTGTAAAAGGTAACAGGAGTGTTAAAAGGTGGTAAACCAGTGGTTAATATAGGAACTATTGTATAGCTATGGTTACAGGATATGACTTTTTTTTTTTCAGTAATTAAAGAAATATAAGTAGATAAAATGCAGGATTCGGTTTATGATTTTTATTAAATGCAATGTAAGATACATGATGCTCTTTCTATACTTTATGTACCAGAAATCATGTAGTATTCTAATTGGTTTTAAAAGAGAAAGTTTGCCACAAGCAGAATTCTTTCTTAATGTAATTTTAGACCACAAGTTGAACTTTTCTCTCTTTTTCAGCAGATTTATAGCTACTTTTTGTTTTCTGTCTCTTGGTTAGATTGACCTATGACCAGAATTTCTCAAAAGTTCTCTTTGATGCCTTAGTTCCCTTCAATCTGAGTATTTTATCTCAATTTGTGCTGAAATCCAAAATAAAGAGTAAAACAATAAGCACACAGGGAAAAATTAAAATATTACTGGGACCAGATTACTATCACAAAGGTGGGGATATACCCAGAAATAACATTTTTTTTAACTTTTGATGGGACTGACACATTATAATTTTAAAAAGAATTCCTTAAACACTATCAGCTTCCCACCAACACTCAAAATTTTAAATACTTCTGGTAAAGGGAGTCAATGGATCAAATTCAGTATATCTGTAGTCACTGAAATAAAGGCCCCTAAGAAAAATGTGTCAATTTTAAAGGTCTTTCCTAACTGAAGACCATTTTGTGATAGAGCCAAAGGTTAATAAAATCAGTAGTGAATGTAGCAATTTTACAGATAAGCTATTCACAACAAGTGTAGTTACTTGAATAAAAAGCTAATTCAGTTCTAAAATGCCACATGCAGTAGCAGTGAATAGCTGCTTTTAGGTGCTTTCTGGAGGAGGATAAAATACAGAATCACAGCACTCTTCTTTTCCAGCATCCCTGGCTGCCTGTAAATTGCTGTGAATGGGACTGTGGGCTGACAGGCTCTATTAAGACAAACTGCCTTTCTCATCGGAGAGATAAAATAAATCAGGTGTTTAGTCAAATTAAAATACTTCAGATGGAGCAGGCCCTGGGGAGCACTGATCCACCTGACAAATCTGAGAGAAACTCAAGACAGATGTGTTTTGGGGATAAGGAAGACCCCATGGAAAAAAATACACTGCTGTCTTTGGAGTAAGAGAATAGGATTAGAACAGAGAGAGAGCTGTGGTATATAATATTTTATGAAAGCTGGCATATTTACTGTTCATTTTTTACTAAGCTTTTTGTTTTATCGGTCTTTATGGCAAATACATTTTACAGATAGCTGTATTTTTATTTTATTTATAGACATTTTCAGTCAGCAGCAGAAGTTTATTTACTGGTAATGAGTTTAGGAATCTCATTGCTTGCTGCAGTAAGTGGATGCAAAACAGATGATGATGGCACACAGCTACTGATGACCTCTCTTGTCCCAGCCAGATCAGCTCAATCTGGTCTGCATTCTAAGCAAGTTGGTTTTTATTGGTATTTAAACTTTAAAATAATGGTCGGGATTTTCCACTCTAAAATTAAATTATGCCTCCTTCCCCCCACCCCGCCCCCCCCCCCAACACTGTTCATACAACAACAGTCTCATCTTATGCTTGTTCTCGTCTGGAGCAGTGCTTGGTTAGGTGTCCTGCAGCTTCATGGAGGTCTCGTGATTTTCCAGGAGCACAGTGTACATTTTGTGGTCATCAGCTCTATTCTGTTGCTGGATAACATAACAGAGTACAAATTAAAGAGCAGAGTACTTTAAGTGGGATCATTTATTTCAGATGTGTTTCTCAGGGAAAGAAAAACAATTACTGTGGATTCCTGAATAAGAGCAGTTGCTTCTGCTGGCTATTGTAAAAAGATCAGGGAAAGAAAGAAAAAAAAAATAAAGGCTGTGAATTTGTGGCAACTATATCAAATGGTTCTAAGAAATCCCAACAAAACAACAATATTTTTAAGCCTTAGCAGGCACTCTTTGTGGTGGCTTACTACTCATGTGATGAAGCAAGTACGAGCTATACAGAATAATATGGAAATGGGGAGGGAGATTAATATCTGCTTTGTGTGTGTAAAATATTTTACGACTGCAAGCTCAGGGGCTTGCATTATGATGGCAAAGCTGCTTGACAGGTGTGAAAGTCTCAAGCTGTTGTTTCCCAGGTGGCAGTGGAGGACAATAAGTATAATTTGAGGCAGCAGATTGCTTCCCATTGGCTTTCTAAAATAGGTGGGTGGAGTGGTTGATCTCATCACAATGGGCAGGCAAGAGAGTTTTTCTTTGGCAGAAGAGTCTTTTACTCAAAGAAATGAATTCAAAACCACCTAAATAACCTTTAAACCATACTGAAAAATCTTCAAGGCCAAATAACACAGTTTGGGAGGGTTAAGGTAGGTCTATACTGAAGTTACAGAGAATTGAGCAGATGTCAGCATGGAGCTCAGTATATGCTGAAGGATCCTTCCAAGGCAGTACTTCCAGTGCAGGCACTTGCCTGGCCATGCACCTGCCTGAACTTACTTTGAAAAATTATTTTGTTTTCATTTTGGTCTTGTAACAGCTTTTTGCACAGAACTCTTCTATTACTTCAGTCACTTGCATCACGCTAAGGATTTGCAGTGAGTTGGTCCGGGTAGTACTGTCCTTAAGCTTCATGCATCCATCATGCCTTTTGTGACTAAGGAAATCACTAACAACCCTTTCTAAAATTTCTTCTGCAACAGAATTTACACATTTTTCTTCTGTGAAGAAGGAAAGAGACCTATGTCATGTGTATACTGCATTTACGATAGGCATTAGAGGGTAGGGAAACATCAGGTTCTTTGAAATTCTTTTAAAACTAACACACTTAATAGTGAATAAGAAATTGAATCTTTTTCAGTATTTTACATTGCTAAATGGAATTAATAAATGTACAGAAAATGAGGTAGCCTTTGTTTCTCAGAGTTTGTTTAGAGTAAATGACTTAAGCCATGCAGTTTTGGTTTATTTTTTTCCATATAAAGCAATTTCAGACAGAGATTTTCTTGTATGCTGCTTTTGCAAATGAAATTCTGTGTAGGAATCATACTGGCCCCACAATGTAAGTAGCAGATAATCTTGGATTTGTTACCTTCTTTGCAGGAGCCTGTTTTGTTTTCCTTCTTATGACACCTGTCAGCCTCTTCCTTTTCTTCTTTAGAAGATATCCATCTTATTCCTGGGAAGAAATGGGAGTCATAATTTTGTGACGGTTTCTCCATTCCCTCTCAGGTCCTGTTGTTCACACATTTTCTTCCTCTTCAAATGTCCTGTGACTTCTTTACCACAGTTCTCTATTGTGAACAGAGGAAAAGAAGTTTCTGAATACTCTCTTTTGTGCCATTTCTCATATCATTGTGGCAGACTACAGACCTGAATAACTCTTGATTTGCTTTTCTTCTTCTCTAATTTTCAGTTCTACTGTACAGCATTAAATTGCTTTATTTATCCCACTTCCAACTCTAAACCTCTTTGAGATTCTCTTCCAATGTACTTGAACTTCTACCTTGCTGTATTTATATTATCTCTTATAGACTATGAGTCTGAGATGCTCACAAAAGGAAATGTATTGTATGGCTCAAATATAGCAACTGGCATTGCTGTTTCTGACAGAGTAATATGTTCCTATATAAGATGGGATATTTTCAGATTGATTTGGAAAAGGACCCTGTACTCTTCACTTATGAGACCCATGCAATTTACCCATAAACAGACCATTAAGCATCATTAGTGCAAAGAATAAATGTACCGTAGTTTCATATTAATTAAGTGCTCTCTGTAGAGTAAACTTTGAAAGTTAAATGAAAATTCTTAAGCTATTTTCTCAGGTTAGCCATTTCTCTTGGGGAAAAGTAAAGCTCATTTTTAATTCACATTCCACAATCAAAGCTTACATTTACCTAAATGACTTATCAGATATATGGGTATTTTGGAGAAATGATCAATAAATTCTTAAACTGATTCTTCCACCAAACAGCATCTTTTACATTCTTTTTAGCATTTGTACATACTTGGAGTGAAAAAAATGAGAAAATATAGAAACTGAGGTAAAATTATGTCTGATAAACTATGAGTGTGTTTATCACAGTGGGCAGATTTAGATGGAGGATATTCAGGGATTCATACAAAACAAATCCCTGTCAGGGAAAAGGAAATATTCTGTATCTTTTCTGCTCCCATTTCTTTTACATCCTCCCCTGCTTAGAGCACAGGAAATCTATGTATTACATTCTTTTGAGATTTATTAGTAGAAAATATATCCAAGATGCTGTTTGAAAAAAGCCCATTGGTGATGCAGCCTTTTTTTTGGATTGGGGGGGAGGGGGGAAGGTAAATATTACTTTGTAACTATTGTCTACCTCATACTTACCATACATCTTTCCCCCACATTTAGGTACACCAGAAAGCCTGGCAGAAAAAGAGCGACAGCTCTCTACTATGATCACCCAGCTGATCAGCTTACGGGAGCAGCTCCTGGCTGCCCACGATGAGCAGAAAAAGCTGGCAGCCTCACAAATTGAAAAACAACGGCAGCAAATGGACCTTGCTCGCCAACAGCAAGAACAGGTGAGGCTCCAAGAAAGAAACCTGTGAAAATGGTTCAAACAGAACGCTTGTCACAAACTCTGTTCTGCCTGCTGTTGTTTCCTTTCATATTTTTTGTTAAAAGAGCTTAAATATCTGCAGAAGTTACACATTTTTCCAAACAGAGGAAATATTATAGGACCCTGGGAAAAAAAAAAGGGAGGAGCAGATAATAGATTTCACAGTTCTTGTTCCTTGCGCTGAGATGCAATTTTGAGAGTTAAGAACAAGCCAGATTATAACCATTATTTAACTCTTTCTCCTTTTGACAAGAAAATAATTAAACAAAAACACTTAACCATACTCAAACCTTCGAATACCTTGCACGAGTAAGGTTTGATTTGTTTGTTCGGGTTGTGAACAGTTTGTTCTTTCTTGTCTTGTCCTTTTGTTTTGTTGGGCTTTTTTTCCTTGATTATTTATTTGTTTTAAAGGTGCAGTTGTCCAACAAACTGTCCTCTTCTCATTGAACAAAAGTGCAACAACAGTGATCCCATGCACTAGTCCTCTAGGCATTAGATCAGACAGATCCAAATTAATGTGTGGTTTTTAGGAATCTGACATTATTACTAGAATTATCTTTTCAGTTAAATATATTTTATAGGATATATACAGCAATGTATGCTCTGTTGATTTTAATAAGTTGTGACTTCTGGTATTTTATGTGCTTGGGTATTTGCCCACATGTAGGAATATGGACTCATCCCCTAATGGAAAATAACATAAAGGAACACTGTAAAAAATCAGAAGTTAGAATGTCATTTAGCCATCTAGAGATGACACAGTAATTAACTATTGACACTTGTGAATAAGCTAGCACAAATTAATCTTGACACATTTGCAGACGAGTGATATCTTACAGTGAACACTTTGTAATTATATTTCAAAATGAAAATTAAATGACACTTAAAACTAGGTTGTCATGCTCAATGAAGCGAGCATGTAGCTCAACCGATAGGCAAATAAAATTCAGAATTTGAGCCACATGGTGCTTGTGTACCCTACTTTACTGTGTCAAGCCTATGCATCAAGACGATGCTATGGTAATTGCATTGCAGGGTCTTGGGTGCATTTTCTATTACAGTACTGCTCCAGCTAAGAGGAACCTTTGAGATTAGATGGTCCATGGTATATTTCTTGTTTTCATCAGGAAATGCCTATTCAAACGGTGCTGCATTGTACATGCAGGTACAAAAAGCTGTTCACAAGCAGTCAGAACCCTGGCAGATCTGTTCCTTTGCACATGTAAACAAAAGCCACCTCCTTGTCTTGGTTATGGTTTACTGTGTTCAGCTGCAGCCAGGTCATCAGCAGCTTCAAACAATACTGGATGTAGGGTACTGTGTATCTGTGAAAAAAAAGGATACAGCACTGAGAGAGAATGGCCCACAATGTAGCTCCATGCTCTGTATCATTTAACTGGGAGGCTGCATGCTGTAATCATCTTTCACCTTTGCTGAGACTTTAGCAGCATGGGCAGTGTGGACATAAACCTGACAGACCTCTTCTTTAGTTACAAGCACTGCACTTTTAGGATGGAGTCACACAATTGCTGTGTTGCTCATTGAAAATGGTAACTCCAGCTCTCATAGGAGTTTTAAATATTCCATGTGGCACTGTCCCCATTAGGGTTGTTTCACCAAGCACAGACACCACTGCTGGTCACTGTGCTGACAACAGATACCTGAGATTCTAGGGCCTGCCCCTGGGCTACCTGAGCACATGGACTGCCAGTTCTCTTTGAATTCCCTTTTTCACTCACACACAAAGGTCTGCACATTCAGTCCTAACTCTGTTTGTATCAAATACAGTCCTCACTGTATTTGATTGACTTGCCTGGGAGGTTCATGCAGAAAGGTTTGAACACCAGACTCCTAAAAGGAGTTTGAGCTCGGTTACAAGCATCGGTGTAGTGATCTGTGAGAGCTGCATGACTCCATTTTCTTTTGGCCCTTTGCCTTCATGCAGCCCCAGTGATTTTGTCCAGTAGGCCTTAATTTGCCTCTTTGAGGCCATGTACAAGACTTAAAATACATATGAGTTTTGAGTTGATTTCTCTCACAAAAGTGAATTTTATCTGAAAAACTTAGAGTTATTTCCATGTGGCAGTGAGGGATTAAGGAAATGACAGCCTTGATCTCCGTGTGTGCACAATTACAAGCTGTTAATATGTGACTGCAAATTCCTTATGAGTTAATCTGAACAGTTTTCATGAAAACTATGTGATTGTTTATTTCCAAACCAACCTTGATACATTCCTGCCATTTTTTTATCATAAAAACATTTGACCTAGCTTTCTCTGTTTATAACAGAGTAAATGTGCTCAGAAGATGTTGGGGAAGGAGACCAAGAGGGTTTTTGCCCAAAGAGAAACAGTGGATTTGAGTGACCAAAATACCTTTGTCACCAGCATCTTGCTGTTTTATGTGATTCCTCTGCTCTAGATAAATATTTATAGGAGGGGAAATTATACTTAAGAAATGAAGGTAGCAGAAGTGCTGAGGCTGGGATTTCCAGGAAACACAAATCATGTCCTCATTTCAGTCTGCTGCACAGTTACCCTTCTAAAGCAGAAGTCCAGTTGTTCCCCCAGCTCCCTGTGGCTTCTCCCTTGTGGCTGCCTTCCACATCACCCATTGCAGGGAGCAGCTCTGTGGTCTGAGGGCAGAATCCTATTTTCCTTCTGCTCTAGCATGCTGATTTTGTGGCCATCAGGGAGGTAGATGGAGTATCTGTAGCAAATTCTCACCAGTCTCTTAGTGTTCCCTATCCTGAACATTTGCTTTTCTCCATCTGTGTTAGAGAAGGGATAGAGTGAACCTTTATCCTCCAGATCCCTTACTGAATCTACCAAATGAGGGTAAAAATATTTACATATTTCACAGAGTTGTGTGGAGGATGAGTTGCTGAGCACCAGGTACTGCTTTTACACAGAATAAGGCTCTGCTTCGCTAAGTAGCTCCAAGGATGATTTTTGAGATTTGCCAGAGAAGTAATGTGCTGCTCATTGTGAAGGAAGTTGGAGAAGCTTACCCTGGGAGCTTGTGCTGAATAGTGAAGAATCTATAAAGACTAGCTAAGGCTCCAGTTCAGCAAAGCAGGAAAATGTATGTTTAACCTTAAGCACCTGCGTAATCCCATCCCCATTCAGAAAAGCACTTAATTTTAAGCATGTGTTTCATTCCCATTGTAGCTAACAGTAATGCATCACAGTTAAAGATCACCACAGGCTTATATGCTTTCTTGAATAGTGATGAGATTATTCACATGCACACAGATAAACCTATGTTTCTGTGCTTTTCAGAGTTAAGGCCTCACTGCTTAAAATACATATTTCTTACTCACTAAGTAGATTTATATGTTGCATTTAAATTTACCTCTAAAAGATGCCCCATTAAAAAATTAATATGCTTAATAAAATATAATAAAAAATAACAAATATTATGTTTTTCAGTCAGTAGTATTGAAATTTCAATATTAGTGTTTTAATTTTATGGAAATTTTATTTCTAATAGATTGCAAGACAACAGCAGCAACTTCTGCAACAGCAGCACAAAATCAATCTACTGCAGCAGCAAATTCAGGTCAGTGTATTTTATTGCTCTCTTCTGATTATACTTAAGTTCCATTTATGGAGAGGGAACGGTCTAAAATAAAGCAGCCACACTCTTTAGTAACAAGCCTCAGTAAAGATGCTCTTTATGGGAGTTACTTGTGTCCCAGAAAATTATTGTCAGACATCTTTTTTGGTGCAAAGAACTTTAATAGGCAAAGTTTTCTTCTGAAAGTTATGAACTATTTTTAAATCTCACCATCTTGTCATAATTCTGAAATCTGCAATCAGTTTGACTTGTATTGTGTGAAGTAAAAACTGAATCTCAATTACTGTTGGAGGAATTCTGTGTTCTACAAAGGCAAAATTGAGACATTGGAGCAGTACTAAGTCCCTGGCACCAGTCTGCTCATGTACCAAGACCCACAGGTATATGTGTTCCAGGTGCCTTTGGAGTAATTATACCCTTGTGGATCTGGAAGTATTCTGGAGATATTTAATTATCTGTACTTGTACTCAGAACATGGTTTAATTTTGTGCAAGTAAACGTGGGTAGGGAGTGACCTGGATGTAGAGGCATTGTTGGCATGTGACTGTATTACCTTCTCTGCTTCCCACTTTGAAAGAATTTCCATCGGCCTGTTCGCTGATTGAAATATTTCAATTTGGTCTGACAGATGATTGTGCTGCCAATCATCTCTTATAAGCTTGGGCTATCCATTTCTTTTCCTTAATTAGCTGATTGCTATGTTACTAGATGCCAAAACTGAAGTTTTTCTTTCCCTCATCCTAAAGGAATGCTTGTAAATGCCTTTGAAAATGTTGTAATGTAGTCTCGGTTACAGTTTTAAGGAGTTTATTTAACAAATATAGATGTGTTAATACCTTGTATGAGAGACACAATTGAATTGTAAAGCACCGTTATTGTTGTTGCCTATTAGGAGACTATGTGCTCATATTAGGTGTACATCAAGGATGAAAGAGATATTAAGAATAGTGAAAATTAAAAATACACCGTCTTCTCTAAGTGTTATTTGCAAGTCTGGCTTCAGAAAGCAAAGAATGATATAAAAAAAATCTTAACATAAAAGCTAAGACTGAAACCTACCTTAGTCTACAAAACAGAAGAGTTATCTATATGAGAAATTTCTAATTTTTAAAATTCTGTTAAAAATTAGGAAACAGAAAGAGGAGTTCTTTTTTTGTTTGTTTCTGTTTGGAGAATTGTAGGTATGTTTGGCTGGGAATACCTGCTCTCTAGTAAAAAGTTCAAAGGTACTTTATGTTTCACTTCAGTCAATACTTTCCAGTAGCTTTACCCTTCCACTATCTCCAGGGAAATGTGGTTTTAGAATTCATTCTAGAATAGATTGCAGGTTCATTTTCTTATTCACTTCCATCTTTCCTCTCATGTAGAGCTGAACCCTCAACCAGTTTTCTTTCCCATCCTTTCCAAAGAAATGTTTCAATGGTTATTCTGTTCATCTGAGCTAAATTATTGCTTGGTGACTCGTCCCTGTTTTTGCTTCCAAATGCTTGCCAATATATAGTACTCTTACGCCATAGTTCCTCAGTGGTTTGGGCTCTGTATTTATTCATGATTTTTACATTAACTTGAGTCTAATCACTGTGTTTGAGGCAGTGAGGATTGTTTCTTCTCCCAGCTGGTCAGACAGATTGGTAGTGGGCATCTCATGGCCCAAGGAACACCATAGACTCCAGTAAGAAGCACTAGGCATGCTGGGCAGATGCCAAGTCAAACATCCAATGGTCTTACGGGGAGATTACCAAAAGAAAATTTCTTGGGAGATGGTCTTCTAGGCTGAACACCAGCTCACATAGTCCATTTGCTTGTGAGCCAAGTGGTCCTGCTTTGTTTCTTTGTTCTGTCCTGATTTTGTGGCAAGTTTGGCAGCCAGCAGTTGTTTGAGAGAGAAGTTGCTAAGTTGCCTCTGCAGCTGGTAATGGGTTTGATGCTGTAGAATTGGTTATGAGTTATGTTACTCTATGTTACAGTTTGAGATGTGTAGTTCATTAAGGGCTAGAGCTGGGATGGAGGCAAAAATAGGGGCAGGTGATAGAAATAGTGCTATGCTGTGCTGGTTCTCCCAGATCCTCTCCCACCATCTTTTCAAGAAACCACAGTACCAGTACTGAAGTCACACTGGTGACTCTGGGTGGAATTCATCATATCAAAATCAGTAACTGCAGTACAGACTCTGTCTCAATTACTTATCCAGATTGTTCTTGTAGTGAGCAGTGAGAAGCAAAGTGAATAGTTTCAGGATAAAATTTGTCTTGTCCTAAAGTAGATATTTAAAATATATCAGATAAATTGTTACCTAAAATGGCTGTTTCTCTCCATAAACTAAGAAGGATATACATGCCAATGCCTTTAGTGTAGAGATCTGATGTGAGATGAGGTGAATAGTGCTCTCTATGTCTTGAAGGGAAAAAAAATTCTAATAAATGTTAACATTCCCAGTTTAGTTTTTGGGTTTGGTAGAATTTGCAGCTCTGTCCTCCATAACTTGATTTTGTTTAGAAGGTTTGTTCAAAGACACTCTTGAGCAACAATTTTGAGGAAACAGTGATTACCTACAGAGAATGATTTGGGCTCTTATCTGTGCTTCGTATGCGTGGGAAAACAATAGTACCCTTGCCTGCCACTCCCCTTTTTGAAGAGATTACAAAATGTGAGTAGCACTGGTGCCAATTCCGTCTGGGCAATTCATGGCACAGCTACTTGAGGCAAGTACAGCGTGTTCTCCAGGATGTGGGAGAGGGGCACTGCTGATGCAATGTTTTCATCATGAGACACACAGTGTGTCAACTGTCCTCTCCCAAGGTGCAGGGTTAGTTCTTGAACAAGAGTTTCTGTGAATAACTGCACCCAGTTTAACCATTTAAGCAGTTGGAAATTGCTTTAGAAGGGGCTTATAATATTTCAGCCACATACAAAATTTAAAATAATTTATATTAAATAATACACACTTCTCCTGGACAACTACTGGGTTAATACTGAGAATTTGCATTACTTAGTATTTGATATTTATATTGTGCTGCATATTATCTGTTTATGTAATCTTGAGACGTTGTTTCATTTAATTGGTGAAAGTTTATTTATTTATTTATTTATTATTTGTTGTTGTTGTTGTTGTTTTGAGACCATTTACTGGAGCATCTTACTCCAGACTTGCTATACATCCAAAACTTTGTCCATAATCTATGAGCGAAGAGCATTTTATCTAGGCTTAGTGTATGAAAACAAGGTAGATATTTCAAGAGTACAGAGGTCATTAAATGCTCTGCATAATCATCTCATGTTTTCTATGTGAAGCTAATGTTTCTATCAAGGTGCATGTGTTGGGGAAAGCAGTTTTGTTGGCTAAAGAGAGTGAGAATCTGGGCTTCTCCTCAGTCCTGTCTCTGATTATCAGAAATTTGGCAAATCATTTCCTTTTCCTCAATTTAAATGTAATGTTTTGAGAATCTTAAATGAAAATTTTCAAATAAATGCAGTGTATTATTACTTTTCAGCTCAAATGTTCATAATGTTCATAAACACTCTTCTGCAGAGGAGTCCACAGAGATGAGAGGAAATCTAGTATGCCAAATTAAGTTCTCCGTTCTGCAGAGTTGTGCAGAGAAGTCATTGCTTTCAGTGCAAATTAAAGTTGAGAAACTAATGTGAGTCAAATAAGAGCTCACAGATCAATCTCCAGGTTGATTAAGATTTTGTAAAATATATGTTTTTTGTTTGTTTATTTAATAAAAAAGATATTCATTCTGAAGTAGAAGGAACAAAATTGGACTAATTCAAGAACATCTCTTAGCCTGTGCTACGAAAGTGAAAATCTCTAGGAATAAGTGAAAAAGCTGGTTGAGGGAGGAATTTGGTAGTATATCATGAAGACTAGATTGGAAAAAGGGAAGACATGCATTTCTCAAATGTTTCCATACCAGGGGTCCTGAAATCCTCCCGAATTATGTGCCTCATTACAAGAATTCAGTCCCTTCAGAATGAGGCTTGTGGACTTCTGAGCCCAGCTGTGCCCATCTGAGCAAAAAAGGTGGATCCCACTGATGCTTGGAGCCTGTTGTTCCAGGATTTCCATCTGAGAATAGGGATGTGTGTGGGTTTTAGGGATGAAAGTTTTTAGGGCTTCCCTCCTCTTGTGTGTAGGTTTCATTTGAGCAAGTCCTAAATTGTGGCTGAAATCTTTAAAAGAGACAGTGATGGTTGAGCTTTTCTGCAGAAATCTGTGATGAGGATAACTGTGAAAGATGGTCCAAGCTGCTTTTGTCTGTTTCCCTTCACCTTATTCCTCTTTGCTGTGCTTAATGCCATTGCAGAGAACTTTGTTTTCTGTTTGAATTAGTACAATTTCCATGGCGTAGAGAAACTGGTTTCCTCTGCTCTCATAAGTATTCTGTTTTAATTCAGCCACTAGAAATTATTCCTAATATTAATTTTTTCTAGTTTTAATCTATACATTCATGCTGTTCTAGTTTTCTATAAATATTTTTGCATTTTCTGTTTCCCTCAAATAGAACGAATGTGATTACTGTGATAGTAAACAGACAAAAGAATAGTAACACAGAATTATAACTACTTACACTGTCTTTGAATAGGAATCATTTGAATCATAAGTAAAACTTAAAATACTGAACCAATGAGAGTCTCTCTTCTTCTCCATGATTTACTACTGACAATTGAGGTACCTGGTGAGCTGAATAAGGGCTATCTCTTTATGTGAAGTACATGTCTAAAGATCAGGAATAATTACATTCCACATTAGCCTTCATAGCCTCCCTGACCTGGTTAATTAATTTTTTGCTAGGATAATAATAGTAGAAATAGATTTAAAGATATGCTTCATCATTAAGTATGTAACTGACCTCCAATTTTAAGAGCTGAACCTTTCATTTATTGCCTTTTGGAGACAGGTTAAAGTTCCTTGCAGGGAGCTTGCTGGAAATACACAAGCTGGAATCTAGTTATTGTCAGCTCAGTTATGCTCTCTGAGGTTATCTCTCTTTGTAAACTCTATTTAGTGTTGACAAGCAAAAGCAATGGCAGTGCTACTGTTCCAGCACTAGGGAATATTCTCTNTTTTTTTTTTTTTTGTTATTGATCATGAAACTGATCCCCTTCCAGCAAGCTCTGCACAGGACCAAATAAAGCCATTGAAAGCAATTTGATACTTCTATTGGCAGGGTACGCAGATCAGATACTCCCTTGAAAGAGAGAGAGAGTTATAAACAAAGCTTAGAAGTCTAGGAATAGCCCCCAGCTTCAGCAAACCCTTAAAATATTTTGTAATTGTATCTTCAATCATGAATTAGCCAGGAAAAACAGACCTTTTTTGCCTTTATATTTCACTGCTGTATGCTGCTTTTAATTGCCCACAGGCACACTGTTGTGATCTTCTTTGGAAGTTTAAAACCAGGATAAAAATGCAAATCTAATTATTTCTTTTATCTAATCTAATTAACTTTTACAAGTAATGATAGATGCACTGCAGCCTCCATCAAACATTTTAATAATGATGTTTCTGGATTAAAGAATAGGTAAAAGTGCTGTAATTTATTAGCAGTCAAGATTATGGCAGTAGAAAATGTAAAATACTGTGGTGGTTTAATAAACTACAGCTACAGTTTATTAATTTACAGTAGAAAGGATGCATTTCCCTTAAAACCCAGTTTGCTTGTGAATTGATTCCCAGCCGTCACTGGTATATATTTTTACTGTTTTTTAAGCAGCTCACTATTAAAAATAATATATATCCAACTCCCTTCTGCAATGCAGTTGGAAGAGAGAAATAAATGCTGTTATGTGCCTGTAACTTGTAGCTGGCTGCTGCTAAATCGCTGATTGCACTTCGTGGGGCTCTGCTGTAGGTGTGGCACCACGGCTCCTGTCCAGCTCATAACTTGCCTGCTGTAAATTGAAACTAATCCAAAGGAGGAAAGACAAATATGCTAAACATCAAAGTCAAATGTTTCATATTTTATTTATTATTGCATACTGACTTATTAACGAGTTCTAAAGCCCTTATGTGATAATTACTCAAGCAAAAGATCTATTATCGGCCAGCTTTTCCCAGTAAAAGGCATCTTCATGGTTGGCTGGCTTGGAGTTTTCTCTGTCAGCTGTGAAGAAAGAGAAGTGATGTAGGATCCTTGCCTTTTCTGAGCAGCACATGCTATAATAAGTATCTTGGGAATGCTCTCTATCCTTTATTCAACCTCTTCCATACTACAAATGCTTCGGCATAACAGCATGGTGGTGGCAGAAAAGACACTGTGTGAAAGGTTCATACTCTGCTACTTGTAGACTTCTGATCTTACTCCTTGGTCCCCCATTTGCAAAGATCCTACCTGCTCTGCCCCTGAGGCCCTCAGTCCCTGGAAACAAGTTTTATCCTGGCAAAGCAGAATATAATTCTGGATTTGACTCTTAAAACTGTATGCAATCATGAGGGGGGCGGGGAGGATGTGTTTTAAAAAAAATTTTACTGTGACCTTCTAAGAGTTAAATTAACTGTCTTGCAGTTTTCTAATTTATTACATGACTTTTTTTCCTTATTTCGCCTACCCGAGTCTAAACAAATTGTATTTAATGCAAAAATTAAGCCTTGTGTATCTCTTTCATATGACTTCTCTAATTATAGAGCAGTAAATGGTAGAATAGCATATGTTAGCAACATGAGCAGCAGTCTATGAAATGAGCTACAAGTTAATAAAATGATCTTGTGGTGATGTTGGCCAAATGTTAGCACACATGTTTCAAAAAGTGGTATTTCAACAGACTTGAAGAATAGGACTTTGGCACACGGGTGCCGAACATGATCTGATGTGTGGAAATTAGTAAAACCAAAGTAAGTGTCATTGTTTCTTGGGCTCATGTTGGTGCAGAAAATGATAGTAGCTGTCCTCCCACTTTCCCTCTCCCACGAGCATTTTAAAATTGGAAATGAAGACATAGGCATCCCCAGTTCAAGTCCTGCTGCTTCATCTGCTTGGGGCGTGCTGTGCTGCATCCTCACCAGTGGCTTAAGGGCTTGTTCTCAGCTGTGCCTCTGCCAAAGCCAGAGGCTAAAATCTCACTTGATTCCATTCAACCAAGACACTTCTACAGGCTTCACTTACAGAAGAGCCTATGATTTGATCCTTTTTTATTTAGAGGCAGATCATAACCAGCTCCTGAATAACAGCAAAGGATCAAGCAGATATTTACTTCCCACCTGTGCTACTGCTTGGGGGTCACTCTTGGCTGCTGCTTTGTCTGTTCCAACCCAGTGTGGAGCGACTGTCATGGCTGAGCCAGGCACCCTGGTCTAGCTCCCAAGGAGTTTGGCAGAGGTGATGACTCTCTGAACGTCTCTGGTGCCCTTCTGTAAGTCTGGTGATGTACTCCTTTCAGTATCAGTATTTGGGTAATGCAATAGTAACGTGCTATTTGCTCCAGCACAGAAAACCAGTTTCGTTCCTAAGTGGCACGTGCACAAAGTAAAATCGATAACTTTGAGTGGAAATGGTGCCAACTGGCAGCCTATCCAACAGGACTGATCCTGTAAAGTCTTATTTGCTTGAGTAATACCTGCTCGGGCAGTGTTTGATGACTTGTGTACTAAGTGTTACTCACACAACTGGGCTTTGCAGAAGTGAGTGCCTCTTGCAAGGAAGGACTCAAGATATTAGTATTGTGGTTGGAATATCAAAGGTATAAATGCGGCAGGGATTTTAGGGAATGTAATTTGTTTCATTAGACAAACAGATGTAGCTGGAAAAAACAGGCAACCATTTGGGCATGCCAGCTCTTTTTCATGTCTTACATCAGTGTTACATGGAAACATTTCCCAGGATTGACAGGAACTGCTTGAGATATTGGCCTTTCATTTCTAATTAGTTACTTTTTTGGTGATGATTTTTATGATTGACAACCATGTGGTGCCCAAGAGGGAAAACAATCAAGTTTTGCACTGCTTTTTCTTTCCTTTTTTTTTTTTTTTTTTTTACCCCTGTCACCTCTACTATTTGACACGCTAATCAGGAGATACTGAAAGAAGAAAAAAGTTAATAAATTTTAGTATTGAAATGACTTGATTTATGGAGATATTCAGATATACAGACAGGGCTGGAATGTGGTGATATCAGAGGTCAAAATTTCTGTCTGCAGAAGCAGGTACTTGGAGGAAAATGATGAAGTACAGCCCCACATTAAAAAGACCAAGAGCATATAGCAAATAAATTGTAAACTACTTGAAATCTCACAGTAAAAACTTAAATTTATCAGATGAACTAAATCCTGGCCTAAGGAATCAAAGCATTTTTTAGTTGTGATTGCGGGAATATTCTAGAATGTAGGTGTATTACTGAATCTATTTGAGCATAAAAACTTATTTTTAATATACTTAATACCATGACAGCAAGGAAGAAGTAAGTGCATTGCTCTCTGAATGCATTCAGGAATTATGAATTCACATAAAGAAAGTAGTAGTATGAGCAATCCAGCAAATGAGCAAACTAGATGCTGTTTAACATTTGGTATATGCTTGATGGCATGTAAGTAAAAGTAAAGTGAATGAATATTTCTAATAGTCACTGTTTTATGCAACCAGCTAATCCAGACACTCACAAAAATGTCAAAGCATAGTTCTCAAGGAAGATGAATGGCCTTGCCTGGGATTTACCTATCTAATCTTAAAGTTGTTAAAGTAAGGAAAAATTGGTTTATGACTGCAGTTTACATGCTATTTCCCTTTGTCTTTAACATTAGAAAACCCTCTCCCCAAATAATTACAAAATATAGTGGTTTGTGTAGTATGCAAGGCTTTTGCTTCCTTGAAAGAACTAGTCTTTAATATAAATCTTGTATATATCATCTTCAGCAAGTTGGGCATTTGCACAGCTTGGGTAAATTATGTCTATATTGAGAATCTAGAAGTTACACAGTGTGCATTCCATACTTGAGGGATGGGAAATAAAAATTGATATAGTGTGCGGCACATGATATAACGCAGTGAAATATCTTCTAAATTCCAGAGGGATGCACTGACATCACCACGATTAATTCACATGCAGAAACTCCCATAAAAAGTTATTAACTTTAAATTGAAATTTGTAATCATTCAGTAAAAAGAAAATAAGTGATGTAAATAGTATACAATGGTGCATTATGAAATGCTGAATTAATCTTATTCACCCACCCAAAATGACAGCATAAGAAGCCATTAAAGTTGTAACACCAAATAATAAAAGTGAAGAACTTCACAGTTGATGGTGAAGTGTGAAATCTGTCTTGAGACACACCACTGTCACACAGTATGGAAGGGCATTTCTGAGTTAGGGAACTTTATTTCAAAGTAATATATTAGGCATTTTTATTCTGTAAATGAGAGATTAACCAGTTGGAGGAATATATGTTTAGCTTAAAATCTAGATCAGGTAGACAAATGAGTTGCATGGCCACTTGCTACAGGTAACAAAATAGTGCAATATATACCTAATAGGCTAAGCATAGAGTGAGGCTCTGTACTTGACAAAGCAATGGATATAATATAATATATAGAGATAAACCGTACTCAGAAGATGGGCTAGGGCACTTGTTTTTGCTCTGACACGGAGTGATTGGTATGATGAACGCTAGTATCACATTTCTAGCTTTGCCTTTTCCATCTCATTGAATTTTATTGGTGATATATTTTCAGGATACTCATCTCCTCTGTAACTGCATATCTGAGTGTCTCATAAGCTGAAGTGTATTATCCTCACAACACTCTTTTGAGGCAGAATAAAAAGCATATAGATATTTGGGGGCATCTAATTTTAGATATCTAATTTGGGTGACTGAATTAGGACTTTTGGCTCCGTATATAAAGCAGTCCAGGTGCTGTGAATTACCTTCTGTTGATTAGACAACGAGGTTCCTAATTTAAGCACCTTAGTTAAATCTCCGAAGTGACTCGATCCAGTTCTTATATGAAATTTGACAGACTTGAAATCTGTGGTTTCAGAATTCATAGGGTGGTTCTCTACCATCTTGATCATATTTTTTATCATGACTTTCTTGTCAACGTATCACTTGCCCTAATTTACTCTGTTGGAGCTTTTAGCCAGAGTGAGTCCACTTGAGCCAGAGAAATATTTGTTTGTTCCTCTCACACACTGCCCGGCCACAAATGAAAATAATTTTGGGCAGTTTGAGTCTCCCATGTGGCTGGGCTGCTGACCAGAAGTACAGCCATTGTCACACACAAACAGCCAAGTGGAGAGGCTACTCACACTGAAGTCTGTAGTTTCCCAAATCCACGTATTTTCCTTACAGATGTGGAACAAATTCCGTGGCTGTGAAACATCCTTTGAACAGTGGCTTTATTGTGGAGAGAAAATAAGTTTTTATTCGAAGAATGCCTACACTTCTTGGCGGTCCTTCACACAGTTTGTAGGTCATTCAAGACTTACTTGAAACAGACTTAAATAATGTTTTTTATTTAATCAAAATGGCTGTTTCTAAATGGGGATCTTACATGCCACATTTTAGGCCAGAATATATTTTTACAGCCAAGTTATAAACCTCTGAAAAAGGGGGCTTATAATGGAAAAGTTGACACAACGTTAATTTTAGTGTTGTAAATGCAATGGTATAATTTTGGAAAAAAGCCTTTATAGCTCTGCTAAGATATTAATTGCAGGAAATTACAACATATCCTATTAAAGTATTATGTCAGTGGCATACATAGCATATAACACCTTTGCATATTCTCTCTTGTTTTCACGGCAACATTTTGCATTTTGATCTGCAAAGAGTAGGTGGATAAAGTGGCTCAGAGTTTCTGATCACTTTTGCTCAAGGGGAAAAATCCACCCTGGGGTAATGCTGCTTATGGCCAACTCTAGAAACTGATCTTTGGTTACCAGGTAAATCTGATATGGGCATTCAAATTCTGCTCAAATGAAAGTGTTTACTTTGTTTTGTGGCTTGTGGACCAAGATTTTTAATTTGAACCCAATTCAAATCAGGTTTAGCCAGGTTCTTTCCAGAATAAAAACTACTTTTATGACACATTTATTTTTGCTGATAATGGCTTACTTTTATTTTACTTACACTTTCAGAATCATTCCTGATTGTTCTGTGGCTGAATAGTAGACACAGTCACTTTCCTTTTTGATTTCTATTCTGTCAGTTATTCAGAAATGCACTTTATGTTCGTGTGGTGGAGGTGATGGTGTTGATCCCTACTAAGCTGAACAATGTAAATATGTACATTGCATTTTACAGTTTTATTACTAAGAAATAGGTTATTGATTGCATTTCTGTCATTTTTAGGATTGCAGAGGCATGGTAAAGTAGTATCATGTTTTCTTGCAGAGATTTGTTTTTATAAAGTTATTATTTGCTAATATCTTGATTTGAATATACACTGAATTGTAGCCAGCCTAAGGATGGATGTTTTTTAAACTGTGATTGCTATTTTTAATAAAAATGAACTATTACTACATCAGATTTTTTCTGACTGTCAGATCTTCAGGACAAGTGGGCCACATCTTCATATTTGTGAAGTGCCTCATGTTGAGGTCATAATCCTGCCTGATGCTTTTCATTGCTACTGTGGCACGAATTTGCAGTGAGGAATATCAATAACAACATGCATGGGGTTTGTTTAATGTATAAATGGGATCTGGAGTCTTGATATTTTATGTCCTCCCCTTTGACAACAGTGAAACATGCACAATTCATTGCACAAAAAAATAAAAGTCCTGACTTGTGTAGTTGATGAGTTTGTAACAAAATGGGAGAAAAGGCCTTCTCAAAGACCCCACTGATATGCAAGTTCATTGGACCGTTGATGTTTTCCATTAATTGCAGGGCTTTAGCATATAACCATTAAGTATATCTGGTTTTACTTATCAAATCCAGAACTGCTTTTTCTCTGCCTGCTGAGCAGGAAAAACTCCATGCTGTACCAGTTTCTTTTTACTTGGGTCTCCAAGAATCATCAGGATTAAAGCTGTCAGAACAGTCAGCCCTCTTTATTTTGTGGTTTTCAATACAGAGCGTAATATTGTTGTTGAGAAATGGCAGGCTTTCAATGTGTTAGCTAAAAATTGTGGAGTGGACAAAAAAAAAAAAAAGGCCCCTCTTAATAGCAGGCATTGAAATATTGCTTTCACCATTTCAGGGAAAGAAGATACAACTCTGCACTTTAATTTGTTTTTATTCTACACCAGTAATTTTTCTGTATTGGCTTAATCCTGCACTCAAGTATAAGGAAAAACTTACGCTCAACTTAGTGAGAGTTTTACTTCATTGAATGCAGTGCAGGGTGCCATTTCCTCAGCTGGTGTTGTTCATGTTCTTTCCATTTATGTCAGTCTAATACTAGAAGTACAGAATTAGGCCCTCCTTTTAAATACAAAAAGAGCTCACGTGCAAATGACAGCATTTCATTTTACCTTTTTTTACTAACTGTGAAATATTCCTCTGCTCTGTGTGTGAATTTATATTTGGGGATAAGAATGTCCATCCACCACAGAGAGCTCAGAGGTAGCTGATATATTGTGTATGAATATTTTTGTCTTGCATGTGTTTACTTCAGTTATCACTTTATGCAATTAAGTTTATTTTTAATCATCAGAGTCCTTTTTCTTTTGTTTTATCCAGGATAAATAGATGTAGATGTGTCTTTGTGAAAACACTTTGTAAAGAACAGAACTAAAATAATATCTTTATTACTTTCCTTTTGGTTTGTTTTAATTCGGAAAAGATTCTCTTCCTATGCAATGTTACAAATCTGTAATTTTATTTACCCTGTTGTTTTGCTATCAGTTGAAATATGCAGGCATTTTAGACATAACTTTAGGAGGAACAGAATATAGTAGTAATTTATACAATAACTGATGATTATTGACCATTAAAGAGTCGTAAAACATTTCCTGTGTGAAATAGATGTAGCATCAAATGTCTTTATTTCTGACAGTAAATGTTTCAGGTTTACTTCACAGACATTAGTGTTACTGCATAAAGGTGAAAGCCTGGCTAAACTCTGGCAAAAAGAGGTCACTTCTTAATAAATGTGAGGAGTTGCAAGCAAAAGAAAAAAAATACTTTGAAGAAAGTCCCGGGCTCATGTGTATATTAACCAGAGCAGATGAAATGATTTATTGGGTTTTATACACAATCTGTAAAGGGTAAGCATTGCTAACAGAATGAGTGGCAGCCTCAGGGAGCTGAGTAGCCCCCAGAGACCAGCCTTTGTTCCTCTGGACTTGACAGACATGTGTCCCTGTTAAATGAGGGCTTAATTTCTCTCATATGTGCACAATTTCCAAGCTCAACAAAGGCAGCCAGGACCGGAGCTATTTAAAAGAGCCAGCTCAGGAGGAAGCATTCCTGGAGAAAGGGGATGCTAAGGGGCTAATTACTCACCATAGTTCAGCAACTGATTTTTTTTCTTTTTTTTTTTCCTAAACAAGGTCTATTAACATGGATCTGCCACTCACATTTTACATAAACATACATTAAAAGTACAAAGGTGTTATTTCTCTTTGCAAAACTGCCCTTTTAAAGGTCCTGGTTACTAAAAAAAAAAAAAGGTTTACTCATTTCATTTTGAGTCTGCAATGAAAATCTCTATCTCTTTAAGCTCTTGGAAAGATTTTTTTTAAAATGTCCAGTGTCTTCCTTTTCTTTCTCAACCTCTCCTCTTCTCACATATCATAGTAGGAATTGTCATTGGTGCTTATTGCTTTATGTAACTATGATAATTAATATCGTCCAGATAAATAGTTCAGATATGTAAAACATATTAATATTTACTTAGTTACATTCTAGTGTGGTATGCTTTTTATAAGCCTCTCACTGCATATTTAAATATGTCTGAATATGTGTTTAAATATGTAAGGAGACCTTTATGGTGCCTTTTGTGTAGTCTAGTAGTGCTACCCCTTACAAGTAGGTCTTTTACACCCTTTTTCCAATGTGGGCTCAGGTGCCTCCTGTGTTACTGGCAGTTGGCATTCTCTGTGGAGAATAGGTCTATAGTTTGACAGATTTATGTCATTTTTTTTTTTAAATGTGGAAAACACAATTATTTTCTTTGGATAGTGATAGAGAACTCTGTTGTTACCTTGAGAGAAAGATGAGCCATTCCAGTGCAACAGTTTGAAAATGTTGTGGTCACCACTGGCAAAGCACTTTGTCAAGAAATACTACGTGGTTTCAGGCTTATTTCCTACTCTGAAAAAAACACGAAACTCTCTTGGGAAACAGGCAGCCCTTTTGTTTCTTCTCAATCAGAACATACTGATCCTGTTAAAATCAGAACCCAAACAGGTGGAAAAAAGTGTTTTCTCATTGCTCTGTGAAGTCATTGGCTGAACAGGCTTCAACATGGCATAGGAGAAGGCTTTGGGATGTGTGGCATCAAAGCTTGTAGTCTATGCTCAGGACATGGTGCATGTACAGTTGTGAAAGCTGAGATGACAGCAGCAATTATAGAATGACCTTGGTATAGGCAACTTGATTTTGGATCCATTTTGTCATGTGATTTTTGTATTATAACCTTATTTAAAATTTCCAGTTCAAATGCCCCCCCCCTTCAGAACCAATATATTATATTATTTCCAGTATAATGATTCAATTATCAGGATTTTTTTTAATTAGTTGAGAAACTTACAGTCTCTCAGATCTACATAAAAGAATTGTAATTCAAAAAGTATTAGAGAAATATATTTTTTAATTTCAGTATTTTGATTCAGTGTATCCATTATATAATATAAGCAACACAAGTAGGTATCCTCATAGATTTAACTGAGTTTTTATGCTTTGAGCTTCTATTGTATGTACAGGAAGATGGTAAATGAACAATCTACAGGTTGCAGAGTACTAAGAATGAAACTAGTTTCAAAATTTTAAATGCTTTAAATCCTTCCAAGTAGACAGTCCTCTAGCAATAAGAAGAATTAAAGATTTTAGGGGTATCATTTTAAATGAAAAATATCTACTTCTTTTCTGAGAAGAACAAAATGAGTGATGGATCACTGGAATGGCATGGAGGACTCTCATCCTCTTTCCAGGCTTTGCTTTTTTGTGCTGAAGAAGGGGAAATAGCAGTAGGAAAGAACACACAGTGTTCCTCAGCACTTTTTGAGAAGGGTTGTTTTAAAGTTGTTATTAAGTAAATAATCTTCTGTTTCTTCTTACTAAACGAATTAATTCTGATGGGACAGAAGCCACAAACCTGTCCCAGATCCTACCTACCTCTGCGGATCAGGAATACCTCCACAGAACAATACATCTGTACATCTGCCTTGTTCATCCGGGAAACAGATGTACAACTGTCAAGGCTTAAGTTACCCTTTTATTTCCTTTCTCCCTAGAGATGACAAAGTACATAACACTTGTTGAGCTGCAGCGTCCAGGACCATTTAGATATTAATGCTAAGGCCTATATTGCAGGGTGAAATCTTGCCTGGATTAAAACACTGCTTCAGAGGAAGTTAAGGAGCCACATATATGCAGGGACATTTGGTAGTTATAAGGCCCAGGGAAAATGGTTTAACCCGGATTCCATGTAGATTCTGACTAAGCCTTTCTCTAAAGATTTGTTTTCATTTTCTGGAGAAGGAGGGGTTTCTTACCAAGAGACTTTCTTTCCATCCAATTAAGAGAAAGCACCTTCTAATCAGAAAGGAAGGTCCCACACAGATTATCTTCTTGTCATGCTAGGACAGGACCCAGATTTCACTGAGGCTTTTGTGAAGGGCTGTGGAGAGTATTAAAGCTCTGGCTCCACAGTACTTAACTTAGCTTTTTTTTTATAATAGAGAAAAAGAAGATGAACTAATGCTTACTGTTACCAGCTAAGAAAGAACTTTTATGCCTTTACTGCATTGTTGTCTGGTTACTAGAATGAAATGTTAATCATATAAAAGTTGCATATCTCTCTAGTGAAGAAAGAAGGAATAATCAACACTTCTCACATTCTTGCTGCCTGACACTTTGACTCAGTGTTGCACTTCTCCCCATTTCTAAGATATTTTTCTATATTTACCAACAGCCACCATTATTTTGTGTATTTGCAGCTTACTTTCATAAGATGCTCCTAATGAGTGCAAATATCAGAGTCAATCTGCCTGTTTGTTTCCTGTGTTTATCATAGCATTTAGTTTTAAAGAAAAAAGAATCTATGCAATCCCTGAAACCAAAGCATTTTTAACCTTGATTTCCTAAGGAAAGAACTTTCAAATAGCTCGACTGTGTGTGTCTCTGTCAGAGTTCCAGCTGAAGAGTTTTTGCACACAATAGATAATTAGGTAACAACATTTGAGATACAGGAAAAAGTCTAAAAAGGTATTGCATTCAGTTAAGTTTCATGAAATTACTGGCCCTGATAAAGCCTTTCAGCTTGTCCTGGAAGTAAAGGTTTTAGACTAACCTGTTCCCATATTAGAACTTATATTTAGAACTTATTATTAGAATAATTTAATTGGGAAAGAGATGTTAAAATGCCCTAATTTCAGGTAAAGTTTTGATCTGACCTTATACTTTAATAGACAGCAGAGAAACAAAACTCTTGTGTTTGCATCTCATGCAAAACCATGGGAAACAAGCATTCACAAATCACGCTTCTTACCAAACTGCTTGCTCTAGATAGGCATATGCTTTCAATGGAAACAGAGCCTTGGGTACTGAGCAAAATAATGCTCTCTTTCCTTTTTTGCAGAAGGTCTGCACATGTCACAGAAAAGAGAATGAAAAAGATTTCATTTGTGGTGATACATTTCATCTCAGCCTACATATTTTCTGCAAGTTTACCAGTTAGAATTTTTTTTGGAGTTTCAGTGATTTGCTTGGAATATGCTGCACAATTTGAAAAAAGATCTTACTGGGAGATTTTGCTCTAAAGAAACAGTCAATCTGTCACCTGTTGTGGCTCTCAGGTTCTTCCCTTTGTTATGTTGGCATTGCTGAGGCATAGTTAAAATGTTTTCCATTTTATGCACATGAGGTTTTGTGAAACTAATGCTTTCTGAATGTTTGGTGGCAGTACTATGAATTTGCTGACAATAGTCCTGTCTAAATTAGATTTATGGAACCGACTGAAATAATGGAGGTTTTGGTGCCTTGGGAACTTAAATTGTATTTTTGATATAAGTTTCAATTCATTTATTCCTTTTTGTAATACTCCATACTCTGGGATCAGTGTTCTATCTAACATACCAGGTACAAGAGAAGTGCTTTAATTTCATTAGGGTATTGCTATAGTAAGAGGGTTTCAGACAGATCTATAGCTTCCACGTTTATTCCATAAATTTTAAATTATTTTTCAGTAATTTGAAGCTGGGAACTATTTACCTTAAAATATACTGAGCTGGTTTTTGTGTATCTTAGGAAGGAGGTACGACTGTGCCTGGACAAAGTCTGGTACTTTGTCAAGTACTTCACTATTAATTTTTATCTCTGGTCCATAATTTTGTCCTGACAGTTTTTACATTTTTCCCCATGTGTTCATTGACAGGTTTATGATAAACCTGTTTCTAATATAAAAGGCTTCATTTCATAACCACACCAGTCCAGTTCCTCATAATGATTCACCTGCATTCAGTGATCTTGTGTTAGGGAAGCTGGGCAAACTTCCTAACCAGGAAAAGTGTGGTGTATTTGAGGAATGACTGGGGGATCTATCTGTTATTATGTTTTTTGTGATGCTTAAAATGACACAATATCATTAAAAGATCTTAAACACTCTACCGTAACTCTCAGAGGAAACCACTTGCTTCTTATCTTGGGCCGATGCATCTAGACTCTCTGTTGGCTGAGTTGATGTGCTTCCCAGTCCCTTTCCAGGATTTATATCCCATCTATGTGACTGTACTCCAAGAGTCCCCCAGAGCCCAGTGGTGGGTGTTACCCTGTGAGTGAAATGGGTTAGTGTGCACCACAGAATTCATCCTGCTCAGCTCTTTGGGCCTCTCTTGGAAAGATGAACTAGATGTGAGCAGAGTGGAGCAGTGTCCACCTGACATAGGATCCAAACTTTGCTTGGATTCAGCCTGAATCCAGGACTGTGCAAGAAACAGCTGAGCACGGGCTCAGTCTTGCAGAGGCACAGCAGGACATTTTAACCCTCACATTTAAAGGTGGCCTGACTTATACTTGAGTGTTACTTTTATCGTATCTTACATTTGCTGTGGCTCTTGGACAGGTACTCCAGATCAGAGGCATCTTTCTCGGGAAAGGAAGCCGTAAAGCTTCTGAAATCTCTATTTGTCTCAGCAGAAAGTGCAGACATCAGTAGCTGCGTGATCTGATTCACTCTCAGTTTAGTGAGTAACATAAGTTCACAGAAAAGGGACACCAGAGCTGGCAGAAGAGCAAACAGGGGAACAAGTGCCTGGGAAAGGAGCTGGATTGCAAAGAGACCACTGAAGTGGGAAGACTTTCCCATTTGAGGAGGGAGGTGTCACATCCTGCAAGCACAATATGAAGTGGAGTTTAATTGTAGGAGTTTTAATCTTTTTCCTTCTGAAATTTGCTGTTACAAAGGTTATCTGTGGCATTTTATTCAGTTCTGTGAAGAGACCTTGCTGTAGCACATGGCAACAAGAGAAAAAGGAGCTTCACTTTTTAGAGCTGTCAGGTTGGAAATTTGAGTAGAAAAGGAAGATACCAGATTTGTACTGTTAGCCTGATTGCCTCTGGAAATGAGCTTTGTGCAACTCTGCCGTGTGTGTTGAAGTGCATGTGCTGGTAACTTTTCAGCCTGCTGGTGGATTTCAGTGGAATTTGATAGAAAAATAGATGTTTCAAGTGGAACTGAGGTCCTAAAATTTTGGTGAAAGCAGACAGCTAGATTGAGGTGAGGGATTTTTTTTTTCCATACTCCTTCAGACAGTTTTGGTTTCTTAAATGTATATTTACATGAAAAGTACCTGTGTGAAGACTTGTTGAATAAGGGGATCCAAAAGGGCAGAGGCCCTATCAATAACACAGTCACAAGAAGCTTCACCTCAAGCTTTCACCTCAGACAGTGAAGTCAAATTCCTTAAAGTCACAAAATCCATTGGCTGTATTTGCCCTTAAACCTGTGAAACCTCTCATGTCCCTTTTTAACAGTTTACATTCCAGAAGCAAACAGGAACTGGAGATATTCCCTGTTGTTGGTTGATCTATGACCTATGGCCTAATAGCACTTCCAAATAAAATCTGCCTACTTGAAATAAATATTGCTGTGGAAAACATCTCAGGATTGGAAGACAAGAGAAATTGCTGTCAAATTATGATCTCAGAGTGTTTCCTGTAGTGAGAGAAGAGTCATGAACTAAAAATGTCTGATCTTTTGGTTTCCATTCAGTACTTCAAAGAGGAATTATTGGTGTTTTAGAGACGTATTTAAAATGCATATGCAAATACACAGGGGTATAAGTGAAAATATGGAGTAGCAGTAGAAAAAAGTTCTAACACCCTTGAGTTTGGGATAGCTTCTTTAACTGAAAAATCACAAGTGGATTTTACACACATCATACCATCAAAGATATTGAATTTGTTTTGGCAAAAAACATGCAGAAATATTAAGTAGAGTGGTGGGAAAAACTGGAAAAAATGAAGAAAGTTCTGAATAATAAAAAATACAGTATTTATATAGGTCATTCCTTTATGCTGACAGAAATTTTTACTGGGGAGTAATTCTAGTCTTATATGGTTACAAGAACATGAGTTTCTTCTGACTAATTTTATAATTAATAGGAGGAGAATTGTAGGTAAAATAATGTGAGAGAGACCTTTACTGTGATGCGTAGAGACGGTGTAAAGGCAGGAAATAGATATGTATACATGATAAATCTCTCTATGCTGGGTGTCTAAGAAATCCTCTTTTCACTGTCTATTAGTTTGTTCTGCCATTTTTCCTTTGTGTTTTTCACTTTAATATTCATAGCCACAGTTTTGGAAAAGGGGTTAGTGGACAGTTGTTTGATTCATTCATTGTTTAAAAGTGCTTTGAAAAATCAAAAGTATAATCAAAGGTCTAAGAACATTGAAGAAACTGAAATATCTGCCCAGTGATGTTTCAAAAAGATTTGTTGATAATGGTCTTCCATTTTAAAATATCCTGATTGTCAAATTTATTTCTTAAATAAAAAAAAAAAAAAACAGCTACAGCTAATTAATAAAATCACCCCCCAATTCCAGCATTTAGTTCTACCATATACCCAAGATATCCTGAGTGGTCAAACTACACATCTGACCTTGGTTCTTGCATGTGCATACGAGGCATAAACTCTACCTAGCTCTACTCTGTCGGACCATGCTTTTGTCAGGGATAACTATTGACAATATAAACCATGAAAAAGAGAGAGATTCATAAGCTTCCTACCTGTCACCAGAAAAACAAGATTAAAAATACAGTTTTAGAGTGTGTGTCGTTCTGGTGTTTCTGGTTATATGTAGTAAGTAGGTACCAGTGAAAGGACATAGAAATAAAAATCAAAGGTTTTGTAGATCCTTTTCAATATACTTATAAATCTGAGCAACTGGTTAGGAAATATGGAAGAAAGAGCTCATTTCACTGCTTTAATTAACAATTGAATTCCTTTAAAAACACATAATCCTTTTGTTTGAAACTTATCAAAAAGCCAATTATGCTTTCCTGGAATTATTTTTTTTCCCTTTGAACTATAATACATTGACTACAATTAATTGCAAGTCCCTGGTAGACCTGAACTGAGGCTATTGGAATGGTACTGTAATTGAGTCAATCCTGTTCAAATGTCGTGGATGTTTTGTCATGGAATGGATGATCTTAGACTCTTCAGTCACTATTGCTTCTAAGAAGCAAGGGATGTTCCTCTCCCTAAAGAACTGCAAAATCTTGCTAGATAAGACTCAAAAGGAGGGTTATAAAAAGGAACTTTTATTTATCCTATTTTTCAGGCAAGAAGCTCAGACAACTAAGTGAGTTGCTCAGGATCTCACAGGAAGCCTGGGTAGAGCTGGGAATTGGACGCAGATAACCTGAGTCTGAGTGCTTGGCTCAGAAGACCACTTTAAAATGTTTTAGAATGTGGCTTTATTTATCTATTAGGTAGAGACTGAAAAACGTGGGAGATATGAACTGGGGACCATGCTAGATACATAATATATCTTCAGTGGATGGGCATGGTACTTTCTAGGAGAGTATGAACTTGGTTGCTGTTTCAGGTATAAGTTAATATCACTTATAATGTGTCTCAGTACACTGAGCACACACTGGAAAACACTAAAGAAAGGGAGTTTTTAGATTGCTAATGATTTCCTTTTAAGGAACATGTGACTAAGGGCTGAGACAATTTGCTGCTGAAACTGCTTACTACAAGCCTTTGAAAATTCCCTGTATAGTTATTCACATAGGAAATATCTGGTTGCAGGCATACTTGGCTATGCAGGCTTCCATGAGTACCCCATGCTTATAAAGCCTGTTCATTCAGGCCTTTGAATGGGAGTAGTCAACAGAAAGAGTGATTTTTGTAAATTCTTTTTAAGTATATAGTGAATTTGCCTCTTGACTTTTGCATTTGATGCTTCACTGTGATTCATACAAAGTACAAAAGCCATATGCTACAGAGATAGATAAACACAAAGATGAAATATCACCAGTTCATTTAATATTTAGTATCACTCATCCATTCTTTTTTTTTTTTTTCCACTAGTGATAGTATTTTTACTCTGTACCTGCCTATGAGTTTTCCATCTCTTAGGCTGTCAGTTTGCTATCCTTTGTGAAAAACTATACTCACTTAAGGCTGTATTCTCAGAGGCTTTTGGAAAGTGGCCTGGAAAAATTGTTTGCATGCCTGTTAGCACTAGCAAAATCCCAAACTGTCTCTGTTAGTGAGTGTGTCTAAGCCTTTAGTTCTTTTCTATGATTTTCTGTAGTACTTGAGAAATATTTTATCACTACTTCTCAACCATTAATACTAATCTGCTACTGGAATTCTTTTAATTTCACCCTTAGCAAGTTTAAATTACATGCTTCAGATTTAACTAGAATATATTTAAATGTCCAGAAAGTGATTTTCATGTGAGGCTGGCATGATTTCTGACTTTGGGTCATCTAGCTGTTGCTTCACTTTGAGTAATTCAACACAAAAATAAAAAGTGGTTGTACAAATCCTTGCAAAATGAAATCATCCAGTTTCCTAGAGCTCTGCTTTTTAATTATCTTTCTTTTTGCTCAGGGAATGGATGAAAATAAATTTCGTGTGTGATAAGTGTTATGTATATTTCAGAAAGATGTATTTTCAACTTGCCAGAGAAATTCAATGCAATTATTGCTTCCTAAATTTCATTAAAATACCTTGAGCATCTTACTGACATATTTTAATGTCCTGATACTCCTCAGACTAGCCTGGTTTTACTCTACCAACTTCCTGGGCACAGCTTGTGGCAGGAGCAATTAATTACAACAACTTCTTTTCAGATGAAGTGGAAATAATTTAGACATATAATTCCAAAGTACACCTGCAAATGAGGCACCAAATTGTTTAGGTTATAAAATTTGAACCTTCACTTTATTGCACCAAAAGCATGTCTATCCCAAAACTTTGTTCATTTTTAACTAAACATAAAATGCTAAGTTTATTGAAGTTGTGGAGAAAAGGTAATAGATGCACACAAATATATAGATAGGCAGAATTTAAACCACAAATCCCAAAGGAGTGAAGAGATAAAGATAGTCTGTCCTTTTGCTTCAACAATTTTGAATGTAGCATCAGTTTGGAAATTTGCATGGAGGCTAGTTGTGTCTGTATATGTCGGCATCCAAGAGCTCACATTTAGAGAAAATCATAAGCAAAAATTTGCCAAGATAAACCATAAAAATGTATATAAATAGTTCATGTTTCTTGCCACATTTTCTCTGCCTTTTTTCATGCAACCTATTAGATGCCTTCTGAAATTGTTGTGCTAACTCTAGAGTATATTGGTCTTGAGCATTTCAGCTTTAATTGTTATCTGTACAGCTCAGTGTGAGAGAACCACAAACATCTAATATAAATGAACAGGGGGAAAAAAAAATCTCATGAAAAGGAAGGTCTAGTACCAGAAAACTGACAGAAACATGAGCAGCTAATTGCTGTAGGCTCCATACAACTTGGAATGACCTAAGGGGATATCAACAAATCACTTTTCACTGGAGTATAGTAACAGCAATGGCATAACAGTGAAATCACTGGCAAAAACCAGGGGAAAAATTCTTTTAAAGTATTGGCATTAGCATGTTAGTGAGCAATTCTTTTTTCCATTTTAATGGTTATTAATGTCTGTGCTTGTGTTTAACATCTGCAAACCCTCCCTTCCCACTTTTCTCCCCAAAACCCAACTGGTGGTGTGGTAACTGGATTTTATGTGTCTCTCTCCAACTCCCTTATGAATCCTGAATAACTTTTCCTAATAGTGACACCCATAATGTAAGTTATTTGGCACTAATATTTATACATTTTTTTTCTCCAGAAACTGAAGACACCCGAGAAAAAGGAGTGATTTTGTTTTAAACCATTAGAAATTATTTTTCTTAATTGCATGTTCTAGGTTGCTAATTTCTAAAAATAGAAGAAAATTGTCCAGAGTTTAAATAAATTAATTAGATAATTTTATAATCATTGGTGAAAGCATGTAAAAGACTTTGGAAATATCCCTAGTAAGGGCCATTGTTTTTTATATTTTTCAGAACTCTCCAAACCCATAAGCTAAACCAATTTTTGAATGTGATGACAGATAAGTTTCCCAGCAATTCTGTTTGACCACTACTAAATGTTTAGTGGCAGATTTTACATTTTTCACATGTTTTGTTTTTTCAGGGGCAGTACTGAACCTCAAATATATCATCAGGATCTTTGCTAGGTAGCTTAGTTGAAGAAACAGATTTCTCTGTGATTTAACAATAATATTGGTTAAACAACGTTAACTAGGCGATGTGCAGTGAACCATTTTACTTTGGGAAAACAATGCTTTCTTCTCCTTCTCCTCTGTAACTCACATGTTGTTGCATTGTAACTGATGAGAATTTGAACCTTTCCTGAATCAAACTTTTCTTCTTCTTTCAACTCTGTTGTTCCTTTTTAAAATGCTGCTGGTGCAGCAGTTACAGCTTGATTTTTGGAATACCATCAATGGATTTTGCTACGGTTGTCTATCTTAAAGCACTTATTTCCAGTGCATCTCCAGCATCATGCCTGCAGTTTGTTTTCAGTGAACTCAGGCAACAACGTAAGTCTGTAACACAATTCTGAAATATTCTTTACATGCAACTGCCTCTGTGCTTTGCAGAGAAACTGTGGCTGCCAGAGATGTAGCACCACTGTGTTTTAAGTCTTTCTTTAAAGGCATTACTCTTTATTTCTACCAAATACTTGTGTAGAACTTCCCCAGTTTTATCAAAAAGATTTTTTTTCCTGAGCCATCTAAGCAGGGGAAAAAAAAAAATTCGATGTATATTCAATGACCATTCATGCTATCCCATTAATCTAACTATGAGACAGAGTTGCTATAGCTCCAAATATTTTATATCTTTGAAAAAACTCCTTACATTAGAGACTAATAAATACTACAGAATATATATATATATATTAAGAGAGTCCATATTTAATAAGCATTTGTAGGTGCAAATGTCTCACTATTACGGAATCCACTTTTGAAATGATCTTTTATTTTTACATGATCTCATGCCAGCCACAGGTACAGCCATATTTATGGTTTCCCCAAGATACTGAATGATGTTCTGTAGTGGGGTCAAGCGCTCTCATGACATTTTAACCATTGGAAATGAAAGAAAACATTTGTGGTGTGAAACAACAGCATATACTTGACCCTCCAAAGTATATCCATTTATAAATGGATAAAAGTGACTATTTAAAGTTGTTTTATAAGGCAACCACTGTGCCGGCTGAAAACCCCTAATTTACTGTTTGAGAAAGCAAATGATGTGTGGGTACAAGAACATGCATTTTTTAAAAAAGATCTGTGGCGTTCCTTGTGTTGCATTTGATCTTAGTGGTGAAACAACAAACCCAAGTTTTAGGAGGACATTTTGCTGCCATCCTGTTTTTAATTCACCATTATGTGTTAAAATAACCATTAGTTTCAAGTGAACAATCCCAGCCTTGCCTTCAATGGTTGCTCAGGTATTTCTTTGAAACCAGTTTATAATTTCTGTGTTTGTTTTGCGTGAGGGGTGCAGCCGTAGATGTAGATTAGGGAGCTGATGGTTCCTCAGTCCCATTCCTTTCAGGGTCCTATTTGCTGCGGGGAAGAGGATGAACGAATGAATGAGAAAAATTCTTATTTCACCCCCTTTTCTGATCTCCTTATGGATCTGGCAAGCTGTATCAAAACTTTGGTTGTTTAGGCTGCTACAAGAAGGTGTATTTTCACCCATCTTTGCTTCCCCACTCAAACAAATATGGCAGTGGCACCCAACTTGGTGCCGCTCGGGTACCCACTTTTGTTTGACTTTTTTTTTTTAATGCCCTTTTTGACTTCAAGCCTAATTATAGCTTATAAATAGCTTATAAACATTAGTGTCAAAGTGAACTTGCTGTTTCCGTACAGGTGAACTCTCCAAAGGTTATAAGATAAGAGAAGTTGACTGGTTCTCAAGCAAAACAAATAGGCACTAAAATGTGGTTTTGAGGCATGGGGGATTTTTGTCTTTTTAAACAATATGGATGTAAACATGTTAGTTGAAGACAACTTCAGTGGAGATAGCTCTCTTGAACCATCTACAAGCCTTTTGTCAAAGAAAGCTGAACTATGACTAAATCTGTGAGTGGTATGAATTATTAGGTGATGAGTTTTAAAAGTAGTGTCCAGATGTAAATAGTGAAAGCATCCAAAATATTACTCAGCAGCTGCAAGAGCTATAGGAAAAGCTGACATGACAAATTTAGTCATTTCTTAATCACTTTCGTTAGGCGGTATTGTCAGTTCCAAGAGGCAAATTTTCATCTTGATTTATGCCTATAATAGAAATGGCTGAAAACTGAAAAGTTCTCCAAACCGTTTACTAACAAAACACCTTTTCAGTCATTTTGGAAGCTTCCTATGACCTAGAAGTAATGTACCTTACACATGGGGAGTTAAAAAAATGTGCTTTTAAAATATACTTTTAAAATAAGGCAGTTTATATCAACTCAGCATTTTTTTCTGCCTAAAAGAGTGACCTTAACCTGTATGCAAGTGGTAAAAACAGGCTTAAATGTATTATTTACAGCTATATCAAAATTTATTAATTAGTTACCTTTGGTTTAGATAAAAATGATTGTTAAAGCAGAAAGTAGAGGTTGGTCTGAATTCTATTCTGCAGTAGCTTTCAGATAAAAGAAGCAGTGACCCAACTCATTAGCCCTTTGATTTAATATATTGACACTTGGCTACGAATAATTCCGTTTAGTGGCTTCTGCTTCCCAGGGATCAATTTAATTAGTTATAAAATGTGACTTCATGTCAGGAGGCAGAAGAAACGCTGACGTTAAATAAAGTCATACACAATTTAAACAATAAAGCTATCGATGCCTGGTTAAAAGTTAATGATGCACAAAAAATGGCTTAATAGAGACAACCTCAGCAATGAAAGTGATAGTAGGAAAATTAAGCTAAGTGGATGAATGAGAAATGGTGATGTTGTTGGATTGTTAAAACAAATTCATGGATGGCCTGATGGTTCATTTCATAGTACTGTATGTTTCTGATTTAAATACATGTTTGAGGCTAAGCCTGTACTTTTATATTAGGAGTGACAAGAAGTAGTCTGAACCTTTCTCCTTTAGATTCTAGAAAAGGACGAGACAATTTACCTGTGCACATTCATCTTTGATGTGTCCCCCTGGGATATCTTGGCATGACACAGTATTAACCATAATGGCCTCCTATTATAATATTACAAGTACTAATATTTGCACAGTTGGTTGAGACCCTAGTCAGGATCACTGTCATATCCTGGTAGGTGCTGCTTACACACTGTACAAATAAGGAAGGACAGTTCATGCCCCGAAGAAGGGAAAAATTTAATGTTAAAGCACTATATCCTTTCAAAACCCATTTAATGCTGTAGATGTAATCTACTTACGTTATCTAAGCAGAGTAAGAGGGTTTAGTGAAGAAAATAACAACCCAGAAAATTGTGGAAGTTACAGCTTGCCCTTCCTTTTTCCTTCTGTCACTTCTTATGACCATACAGATGCACTAGAGCCCTTCAGAATTGTGATTCCATTGTTTTCTCATTTCCTGGCCTGCTTTGAGCATGGCAAGGTGAAATCCTTGCTAAATGTCTGGCCTAAATAATAACCTGAAAATCCATATTCAGACCCTGGGCCAAATTCATAAAAAATAATTCTTGTCTTTTTATGGGTAGTACACAAGGATTTTCCAAGTTACTATGTGTTGTTTCTATTTCTGTGAAACATTGCTCCAATTTCATACTGACTTGGTATGGTCACCTCTTTTAAAGATGTGCAAACACTTAGCTGAATATGCTGAATAGGTGCTAGATCAAAAAATATGGACAAATGTGAGCTTTAGCTTTAAAATGTACATTAGACAAATTGTGTCTGACAAAGAAGTTATTATTAGAAATAGCACAAAAAGCTTTTAATTTTGAATTTATCACTTTTAAGATGAGACTGTAGTAAGTCCACCTGTGAGGAAACAAACTGAAATTAAAATGACCTGATGTTGAGCTAAGCCATGTTTCCATTTCTAAGAATCCTTTCAGGGGCAGACAGGTTCTGTTTGGGAAGACCAACTGTGAAAATGGACAGTAGCAAAAGAGGCAATTAGATAATAGTTTTTAACAATTGTACACGATCCGATTCATCCACAGACTTCTGGAAAGCTCGAAGGGGAGCAGCAGGCAGCAGTTATTACCTGCTAAAAGCATTAGCAGTACCTACGGTAACTCGCCAAAGGATAGAGGGGATATGCCTTAGAATAAAACCTCTGTGTGTCAGAGGGATTTGCAGACTGCACAAGAGTTATGTTTTTTTTACTAATGTTAGGCAAACTGTTTTGTCTTTGCATTGACTTTACATTGGCCGCTGCCTACACAGAGGGAACTGCTGGAAAAAAGGGGGACATTAATACTTTTTACTGTGTGCGGGCCAGCCAGTAGTTAGAGAGGGGGCCCATGTTTTCTTAGGGCTCAGATGGCAAAGCTAAGTATTCAGCCTACGGCAGGAAAAAAGTGCCTTTTTTGTTTTCTGGCTGGAGAGTCCAAGCATTCCCAAAGGAGCACAATGAATGGCCCATTTTGTCTGACACTGTTTCGTAGACATAGAATTCTTGTTTTTTCATAATTATTCTTGCCCGTCACTGGGTGTGCACATGACATTTGAGCGTGTTTTAAAGTCTTAACACACTCATGTGCCTGCAATAAAGTTACTCATAACAATCCAGGCTTTCTGCAGACAACAGAGCAGGGTCTGTTGTTTTCACAAGTCACAGCAGCTGGGAGGCAATTGTGAAGACAACAGCTTAATCTAGCTGGAAAATACAGGAAGAAGAGAATATACACTCAATTTCCTTCCATATTATTGCAAACAATGCAGAGGGCTTTTTTTGTTGTGGCTTTTTCTTTTCTTTGCTCTGGGTGGTCTGGCTGAAAATGTGAGTGGCATAAAATACACTAGTAAATGTACTTTGAATTTTCAACTTGTTGCATTTCTGTGTTCATGCTGATGTGTCTAAGTCTGTTAAGGGGTGAGAATATTAATCTACATGAGCACTTTAAAAGTCATACAATAACAGCCTTATTTTGACCTCATCTACACAGTGTTTACACTGGTGTTGGTTTACAGCATATGTTGCAGTTGCTTCTGAGTTACACTAGTATAAGTGAAACTGGAACCAGGAACTTAGTAAAAATGTTGTTGCTGAAAACATCCATTGTAAACAACTTTATTGAAAGAAAAAATATAGCTAGGCAGTCTTAGACATTTGAAAGTTGTGCTTTAGCTTCTGTGTAAAAGGACAAGGGCACTCAGCAATTTGTTTCTTTATTGCGTGCTTCTGAATTTGTAGATTAATCATATTTGTAAATGCTTCATTTATTTCAGAAGCACATTTACAAACAAAGCATGCAATAAATTAACATGCAAACTCAGTTAAAAAGCATCATAAGTAGGCAGTGATCAGATAGTTTTTTACCCTAGCTGTATTTTCTGGTGAAGTTCTGTGAAATATTAGAGAAATGGTCTTTTTTTTTTCTTAATGTAAGGGATGAAAAGTGAAAAGGAGCATATACTCCAGTTATTATGTCAACACCAGAAGGAGTAAAATGCAAATTCACAGGAAATCTATTGCAGAGGTGGGGGTAGCTTAGCAGTCACCATTAGATGTGGTTTCAGTGAGGGTGAACGTTCCTTTTAGAAAAAAGGTGATATTTATCCAATTGCAGTAAAGGTACCTTTCTTCCCTGCTCTTGGGAATGCTACATACAGCAGATTTCCAGTAACCATGGCAGACAACTCAGATGGGAAAGATTTTTATTATGCATAGCGCAGAGGTTATAGCAGTGAGTAGTAACAGCAAAAGCCAGTCAGACAGCGAGTATGGAAAACAAATGAGAGATTTGAACATGGTCCAGGCTTCCAGGAGGGAGAATCGAGATGTACACTGAAAAAATACAATTTGAACGCTGAGATGAGCTGGGTTTGTACTCCTGTTTGTAACAGACCTGCAAACAGCACAGTCCCACGTGCACCAGGCACCTGTGAGGCACCGACACCAGGAGTGCACATATGGGTGAAAGTGCAGAGGGTATTGCTCTATTCAGCTGCAAAATAAATCAGACAGATAGGAATAATATCACAGAGACATCTGATCTATTCTAAAAAGCATGGGTGGACATTTCTGTGTCTAAGCATTAAATAATTTCTACACATTGCTGACCAAAAGTAAGCAAAACCTCTTCCTCTATTTTCCTTAAAATACATTACCACACCTCTCCCCTTCATGTCCCTTAAAAATACAATACCAGTATGGTCAAAAGTTAGCATGTGGATTAGCTGGTCTGTGCATATCACATTAATCCTGTTCAGCCCATTTGCCTTCACATCTCAGAAATTCTTTATTGCCATCCTATTTTCTTGTATTTTCTTCTGCTCCACTTTTGGAGTTAGACTGATTTATAATGAGAAAAGAAACAAAAACCCCCAAACCCCAACAACCTAAAAGGTATTTTCAAAGGGGTACCTAAAATGAAATAGAAAATTACATGCTGAGAAGTCTTATTCACCTCAAAAATGGTGGGGAAAATCATGGGCTAGCAGAACAGGGAGTTCGGGGAAGAGAATTGTTTTTTCTAAAGACTTGAGTGCAGTAGGAGGGTTTTAGAAAATCACAATTTTAATATGTTTCAGCTCCATGTGTCTATCTTACAAACCAGATGTTTGTAGGTGCCCTCATTCCCTTGAGGTGGTGCTACTTTTTATGTCTAAGCTTTTCCTGAATTTGTGACCATGACCATCCTAAGGACAAGAAAGCCAAATGTACTTCACTGTGGTCTCCTCCCTTATAATGGAAGTTTATTGACAACTTTTGGGTGTCATTTTCTTGGTATCAGTGGCCTAAAAAGGAGAATTTCCTGCTGGATAGCTACCTTGCATACAAGAAAACCTACCCCCCTGAAAGAGACAAAGCAAGAGTTAATGCTAAGAGTTTTGTAAAGAGACTGAAGATGAGGAATGAAGAGATTAGGGAAGGAGAAAAAAAATTATTTGATAAGTAGAAGAGACAGAAAGAAATCCAGCAATAATAGATGTGAGTGATAGAATGATTTTAAAACCACTTTCTTTTTGTTACTCAAGTAACTATGAGTAGCCCAACTGGCTTGCTGACTTCTTCACTCAGCAGCAAACCTGTTAAATGTATCATGCTCGAAGTACAACTCCTGATAAAGGTAGCCTGCCTGGAGTAAGTGTTGCAGAAATACAGATTTTATGTGTCCCAGGAAGTAATTTAAATGGAGACTATCCAGGAGTACAGCAGGGGAATTGTATAAATGGATGGATCTAAGAACACATCCTGAGTGAGTGATTTGGGAAACAAGAGAAAAGCATGTTCTACATATATATATACACACACATATATATATATATGTAAAATATATGCATAGTTCAGATTATTTGTAAAAAATATATGCATAGAAATGTGTTATAGATATATATACAGATCTGTCTATTCTATATGTACCTATGTATATGTAGAATATGCTATATTTATCACATGAAATACATAAACATAGTTACACACTTATGTATTTATATATGTAGAGAAAGAGATATTCACTTTTATTTAAAAAAAGTCTAATAGGAAAGCTTCTGCTTGTTAAGATGTGTGGCTTTATCATGGCAAAACAGTCCACTTTTGAGGAGAAAACAAATTTCCCTAAAGACATCTTCAGTGTACTTAAACATTGTTCACATGTGGACACGGTGTTGGAAAACTAAGGTGCTACAGGTACACTCTGAAATATTTTGCAGTTGTTTCCGGTGTAGCTGAACACCGAAATACTGTGGTTCAAAATGGAGCACAGTGGCTTACAGGTAAACACAGATGTAAGAACAAGAACCAAGCTATTGAAGGAAGCTTTTTTGTCTTCTGCTCTGATTTTGGAAGCCTATTTCGATGGGTATTTTTGTAGAAATCTTTCTCTTGCTTTCTGATTACTCGACCCAATGACCAAAATTATGACAAGGGTAACTTTCTATATCTAGCTGCCAATAGGAAGGACATGCCCTTGCAGCTCACAATTTTGCAAGATTTTATTATGTTAGACTGATCTGTTGGACTCTCTACCACCAAGTCAGCCCTCATCCTTACTCTTAATTTTTTTGCTTTCTCTATCTCTGTTTCATTCATCTTCCAATGAATAAAAAGAGTCAGCACTAACTAGTTCCTACTTTGTGAAAAAAGTAGCACTTCAGCTGCTCCTGCAAATTCTTTCACCCTCTGAGCAGTGATTAATATACAGGTTTAAGAAGAATATCTAAACAAAACCTGGAAAAAAAGGAAAAGAGCAAATATGCAAGCTAATGGTGTACCCTGAGGTGAGCAAAATGCATTTTTTTAACAAGCCAAGCATAGCAAAAAAGCTATTCTACAGTGAAATTAATAATTACCAGAAAGATTTGCTAGCATTATTGTTGTATCCTTTATGAGAATATGAGTAACATGTTTAAAAAACATGGGAAGTGTGAATCAAAGCCCAAAGATTCAAAACGGTCTCTAATTTTTAATGTGAATTCTCTTCATATGCCCCTGGTGCATAGACTGAAATACAGTCTGTGGATAACAACTGCCTTTCGAGCGGTGCCACTTAACCTGAAAATTGTATCTGTTCCTCTGGTAGTACAGATTTCTAATTTCCTTTACCATCCTGTTTTAACAAAGCTTTAAGGTAGGAGGGCATCTTAGTGCCACATGTAGTAAGTGCCTGGTTATAAGACATGGTTTCAGCTCCAAATATTTTCTGAAGGCAAGGTTTGTTTATTAACTGAACCCCATGCTGAGATTCAATCAATCTAATACAGGCTTAGTTTGAACATTCAAACGTATGCCCATACATCTTGGGCATATATCTTACATAATGATGTTGGCCCCAGACATCTTTCTGGGTTTGTTTATGTCTGTTATGGATTCCCCTCATTATCCATGCTGTTTGAGGGATTCCCTATGGATTCAGCCAGTTTATTGCATATTTTTTTAATTTTATGCCAAACTGAACGTTCTGAGTGGCAGCTCGTAGGGTAGCTCCATTACAGCTTCCTCTCAAACCCAGAGATGAATGCTGTGATTAAGGTTAAATAATATAATATGGAAACCAACATGCTGCAAAAGGGTATGGAAGAGAATGCCCCAGGAGAGGCAGGAGGGTTATAGAAGTAATGTGAATGATAAAACATTAAGATGTTGACTGCTCTTCCTATATTTTTTCCTTTTAATTATGATTAGCCATTAGAGCAACAATTCGGTGGTTTACAAGGTCTTCCTTATTGAGCATCTATACTAATAACACTGGGAAAGCTCATTTATTAAATTTCACCAGACTGAAGGGCTGTTTAAATATGCCAGTCGCTGAGTGCATTTGTGTGTGCGCGCAGCTCCCAGTAACGCTAACTGGAGGTGCATATGCAGATCAGCAGAGAATGGAGTCTTAAATATAGAAAAAAAAGAATGCTATGGGCCACAGTGTTCTTGGGAGTCTGTCCTGCTCTACTGGACTAAGTTTCTGAGGCTCTCCTTCTCAAACATTGCCCTTCTCATACTCAGTGTATAGCACTCATTTAGTTCTTGTAGCAGAGTTTACTGGGAGTAATATATGGCCCGAAGAAACTCAGGCTAAAGGACAGGTTTTACTTATAAAGCCTTTGCATTATGGAAAAGGTTGTTTTCAATCTGAAAACTCAGATTTATAAACACTTAATTCATCAGTTCCCCATGCCTTTCATTTGAAATAAACAGCCAGCAATATTATTTTAAAATAAGGCAGAAGGTGTAACAAAAATGAAGTAATGTTTTGAGAAATAAGTGATTGATGATTAAAAAACAGAGAGAGAAAGGGTGGGGGGTGTCAGTCCGGCATTCATTAGTCAGGCAAAACTTTGGTTTGAGCATGCATTAAGTCAGGAAGACCAGACAGTGTGTCTGGAAAATGATTCTTTCTTTGAGAAGTAGACTCTCAAAAATACCCCCTTGTTTCTTAAAACTAAAGGCATCATTTGACCGTCTTAGTTGTTTTATAGCTATTGATGCTAGAGAATACAAAAGAAACTTTAAAACCTGGAAACATAAACATCCTTGAACCACCCCCTTTAAAAGAAAAAAAAAAAAAGGAGGGGGGGAGTGGGTTGATGTGGAGGGGAGAGTGAAAAAAAAAAAAGAGAAAGAAATCACAGTGGATGTTTTCCAGGAGGGCACATGCTATGGCGTGTAAAGGGGGCTAGTGTAACAAGAAGTCATCTATTCTTGATTTCTTGAGACAGCTAGAGCTTTGTGCCTTGTGTAGTTTCTACATTTTAAGAGCTTGTTCTGTGTAGCAGAAATAATACAATAAATGGGTTTAACCACATTTGTCTCAGCTAGACAGTCTGCTTTGTCAAAGATTGCTGGTACAACATAAACAAATTATGTGTTTGTAGTGCTTTTCAATGAAAGCCTATCTAACAGAGCGGAGATTGTGTTTCGGCAGCTGTAGATTTAATCTCCTACCTGTCAGTTAAAGCAGGCATTTCCTGCGCAGATAAGGCCTGGCTGCGGAGGGGGAAGCGGCCACAGCTGGACAAAGGGCCATTGTTACTGCCCCGCAGCGCCGTGCAGCTCGGAGCCCGCAGCGATCGCGCCGGGGCTGCGGAGGAGCCGGCCCGGGGCCGCGGGCTGCGGGAGCTCGGGAATCGCGGCTCCGCTCCTGCTGCGGGCTCGCACCAGCCGCAGGCATCACCCCGGCTCCAGCGAGCGCGGCTCGCTCCGACCCGAGTGCGGGCACCGCTTCACGGACGGGGGCTGTTCGCGAGCCGGCAGCGCGCCTCGAGTGACGCTGGAGCTCTGACAAACTGGGGAAAGCCAGAGAACGGGAAGAATGGCATTCCTTCTCGAGTGGCAGGATCTTCTGCAGAAAAGGCAGCGCAGCAGTGTGGTTTTGTGTCTGAGCTATAGCTGTTGCTGGAATTTTAATACCTAAAGTTGGATAAGAAATACCCAGTGCTCATTTTAAATATTTCCTGATTCCCTGCCTTATTTTACCTTTCTTATGGTTTTGTTCTTTTCATGATGTTTTTGGAGATTAATCATAAATGCTGTAGAAGGTTGAGAAGCCCATAAAGTGCACTGGAGTGAGACAGTCGGTATTGGAAGCACACAGGCTCTATGTATGTCACTGGAAGTTTATGAACTCCAGTGCTTACTCCCAAATTTGCAATAATTACCATGTACCAGTGGTGGCAATTACATCAGTCATACTGTGCAAACACACCAGTTCCTTGGATCCTTTTCTGAGTAAAGATGGCCAGATCATGCCAAAATCTGAGGAATCCTAGGAAGAGATGGAACAAATTAATTTTTGCATGCAATCAGTATTCTGATTTGACTTTGATCTCTAGACACAGGAGTTTTCTGTGTTGAGCTAGTTCTCCACATAATTGCCTTTGATAACCCTTTGTCTTTCGATCTAAACACTCCATAAACATCATATGATTTCTGTGTTATCTAGGTTACTATTCTGCATTAAATATCTTTCAAAAATATACAGGAGCAGGAATATTCTCACTGGATGTGAGTAGCTCCTTTGACCTAGTCTCTTGAATATTATGCATTTAGGCTTGAGGAAAGATAGCAGCACTTGCCTCTCCTTCTCTTTGAATTTATTCTTCTTTGATTTCTACTGGTATTTATAATAACCACAGGACTGGGTGGAATGGGGAAAGTGTCTCCTTTTTGCACTTGGGCCTCACCTCCACCCTTGTATCCTGCCATTATGCAAGTGTTGGAGGGCTGAACTGTGCAGTGCTGTCATGGACCAGCTCCAAACTGCCTCCTGGTTTTCCAAGAGAGCATGTCCCTCATTAGCCCCAGCTCTGCACCTCAGGTGGCTCTGGGTACAACTGTGGGGTGAGATGTAAAGGTTTGCAAGCAGCAGATTACAGTGGAATTGGTTCCGGCCCACCACGTGTCATCATTTCTACCACTGCAAAAGAAATCCAGGCCTATTTGAGGGTCCTCCTGCGTAAACTGTAGGGGTAATACTGTAATACTCTCTCCTGAATGGGTCTTTGAGCTTGAATTAATCAATATTTGTAGAGTATGTAGTAGGTCTAAGTCCTGATGTTATGACATTATTAATATAGTTGGAATATCAGTGAAAATATAGAAAGCTTTAAAAAGACTATGCTGCTCAGGACAAAAATTCTTCCCACAGTGAAGAAAATGGCACAATTCCCATTTTCATCGGTACCCCCCTGAATTTCAGATATATTCTATATTTGTTTAAATATGTTCTATTCTGTTGCATCTTTCTTTTTACTTCTACAGTGCAGAAGGATTTTGGATCTGAGTCATTGAAAGATGTTTTTTGGTTTTTATTACTACTTCTGCTGGACATTCTCTTTAAAGTGAAAGACAATCATCCCTTTAGTAACCATCAGTTTTGTGGTTTGACATGATTTTTTTTCATACCATACATTGAGGGAATTAGTTTCATGTTTATAACTAGTGATGGTTAGTATTCAAAAAAAATATTCTGTCTTGAAAAGACGTGTGGGGAGAAACTCTGCTCCAAAGTAGCAATACCAAACACAAATTTTAAGGCATCTCTTGCTCTATATATTTCCACCAACAGGAAATGTCAATGTACTCCAAAAATCTTGCACATTTTGATATCACCATAAAAACATAGCTAATAAGGGATTTCTAACATAATTTATATTTAGATTTGAGCTGAAGTAATGGAGCTTTCGTGTATAAAAAATATCAACAAGTATCATTAGGCTGCAATATTTTTCTTATTTTGGCATGAATAAGACAAGGTGCAAATGAGAAACATACATCTTCACTAGTCTTTGGAAATATCTGAAATAATTGACTTGCTCAGTCTTCTGTGATGGCTTGGTGACCACTAACTGTGACAATTTGCATAATAGTCAACTCTTCAGTTCTGTAGAGATAACTGTTTGTATCTGATTAAAATTAGGACTGTTTTAGTTCTCTTGACTTTTCCAGAAGTTGCAGTAATAGAGATTTGCTGTTATGCTTTAACCAAACAAATGCACACATGGGGATAACAATATGCTGAGTTTATGCAGATTTTACAACACAAATCTGAATAAAATACCCACTAATAGACCCTTAAGGAGTAATAAACACACATGAATTTTCCTTAGTTGCACTTTAAAGTGATTTTAACATACTACTAGACCTTAACAATAATATTTAATTGACAAGATTATGCATTTGTATGGATTGAAAAGGTGGTAGATCTCTAATTCCAAATGAACCATAAATTCACTTTTGCATAACATGTTTTATTTATTTCTCTATAGCAGAGATGTTCTCCATCCCTCCTAGTGAGATTTTCTTAAAATACAGACAATTTAAATAGATTTAATTACCATTTATCATACTCCTAACTTCATGAGATCATCCTTAGTTGAATTCTTTATTTCCAGATAGTTAAGGAGCTAGATAAAAACAGGGCAACATAATGAGAAGCTAATAGAAATGAAATTATATCTAGTGTTTGAAACTGTTCTGTTTTCCGTGATGTTGTCAGTATTTTTCTGTAGCTTCCTTCTTGATTTCCCAAGTAGATGGAGTTTAAGTTTATTTAATTTCAAGTTTCAAAGTGGTGAGGAAAAAACATAATTAAGAATAAAGATGCTCTGTTTTGTTGTACGATTATGGCTGCAATTTTCACATTAATGTTGTGGCCACTGCAGTAGACTTAAATCTCCAAATCATGCTGATGCATTGGACAAATGGAAAAAAATGATAGGGGAAAAGAAAGAAAATAGCAGTTACAATCCCTTTATAAATTCAATAGTGGGCTACATATTTTTTCCATAGTATTTCCAGTCTGAAATGTTCTCACTTTGCAAGTCTATGGAATCTTTTTTACAGTTTATTTGCCAACGCTTCCCCTGGGATCCCATTGGCAGACATTTTCTTTGTGGCTCATGTACTTTCACTGAGAGGAAACATTTTTCAATTAGACTGTGGATAATTAGATGGCAGATAAATTAGAACATAATATACCTCCCTATATAGATAGATCTCCAGCGGTTCTGTATTGCTAGCAAGAGCAGAAACAAGTCTCTGAATAATTTTCAATGCGGCAACTATATTGACATGATGTTTAGTGTGCTAGCTATGACATAGTGACTGGGGGATCACTTCGGGTGTTCTGGAGCCCATCTTTCTCCAGTTGCCCTTCCTCCTCATGCTGAGTCACAGCTACTTCCCCGGGATTATTTGCTAGAGGGTATTTCTCACTTAAGAGTTTGGGTCCAGCCTCACAGATTACCTTTACTTCAGGGGATGTTGGGCATTGATGGCCATTAAGCCAAATCCTGGGGAGTTTATCAGTTACATTTCTGAGCCCGGAGCAAAAGGCTCAGCCACACTTGCACACAAAGTAGCCAGATCCTTCATAGCTGAACTGGACCGCTAACTGGCTTTGTGGTCACTTTGCTTCACCCGAACAGCACAAGTAAAACAGCCACACCATTCAGCTGTAACCAAAGTTACTTCCAAAAATACTATTTTAATTGTACAATTCCTCTGCAGTTGTGCTAAATAGAGCATTTCTGGAACCATGGAAGGGGTCAGTGATGGCATGAGTACATGATGATATTGGCCAAATTGGGGAGAAGATTTAAGCTCAAACCTGCAGAAATCTTAGCTTGTAGCTGCTTTTAACATTTACACAGTCCCTCTGACTTTCACATATTAAGCTTCATAAAAGAAGTTCCTACTTCTCTATGCAACGTTTGTGTTCTTGCAGCATCCCCCAAAATGACCTAGTCAAAATAAATCTAAATGATCAAAACTTCTAATATTTCTTCTCTTACAAAAAACAACAAAGCCCTGCACTAGTTGTTGAAATAAAGAAAAATCTAACAGTGATATAAAAGTAACAGTGCCACGTATTGCATAGAGACTACTTAAAATGCAGCTGAGGTAAATACATATCATACACAGGGTATTTAAAATCTTGCACTAATAGTTCTGGGAGCACAAATACTTCTTTCAGTGCCCTTAAGACTTATTTTAAAATGAATCAACCTAAAATATAACCTGTTGAGCTATCAGTTATGGCCACTATGTTCTATCACATCAACATATTTTGAGCAGTCTGAAAATGCACATCCTTACTTGATATATTGCCATTACCTGGAAATCTTTTACACTGCAGTTTCTAAATGAGAGACTAGAAAATCTCCAACACATTTTTACTATGGAATTTCAAGTAAATTCAAGCTCAGTGAGGTCTAGGTTAAAGCTGTATTCTGGGTGTACCAATTACTCAAGAAGGTAAGAAGTATTAGGTAGAAATTAAAATTTAAACTACAAAGTCTGAACCTCCCTATGAACAACTTAGGTTCTTATAGCAGCTGCAACATCACACAAACAAAAGGTTCTGTTAATCCTATAATAAAGAAGAAAACATCAATTCAGTAAATTCAAAGATTGGTTTCTCGACTAACTTGTGTTGGAGTAGTCTATTAGATTCAAAACAAATATCAAGATTTCCACAGTTTGAGAACAGGGTCCAGTGATCTAATTGGTTGAAGAAGGGGGTGGAAATGATTTTAAATAGCAATGCTGGATTATTGCAGGCAATTAGAGCATATTTAGCCATTCACACTGCTTTACACTAGTGCTGGATGCAATAAAAAAGAAAAAAAGCTTTAAAGTAGGGATAAAATATTATAGAGATTGTGCTTATTCTCTCACAAAAAGATGGCACCTTTGCTCTTTACTGAAGTAGATTGTGCAGAGAGAGGAGACTTGCAGAGTTTGATCTTCTAAAGGAAGAGGAATTCATCTACCATTATAGGGTGGGATTACTTCTGCTCTTGAAACCTGTGATCCTCACAGCTAAGCAGAAATGTGTGAGCTACGTCTTTGCTTGAAGTGCTGCCACCCTTTTCTCTGAATGCCTTTACTTCTCTACTTGCAATGTTAGTTGTTGTAGAGGCAGCTTCAGTTCTTAAAGATAAAAACTCTTCCTCCTCCTCAGTCTCACTAAATTTGCTGTGCTCCTTATCCAAAAGAAGCAGGTCTTTTTAATTCAAAGCATTATTTTTGTACAACATATCACTCTGGCTTACATTTCCATGTAAAACACTAACTATTAATGACTTTTTAACAAGGAGGATTGTTCAGCCAACTTCTGAGATTATCACTCACAGAACTGTGGGACAAAGCACTGCAGATTTGCCCAGTTTATCAAACAGGCCACCAGCTTTTATTATTTCAGGGAGAATCAAACTGGAAGTTGCTTCTTGAACTAATCAGGGCTGATTTGCTCTAAAGTTGCTTCCTGACTTAGATCTCAGGCAAGGAAGTGCTGTAATCAGTTCCCAAGGGCTGTCAGAGTTGTGATGGGATATTAAAGGAATGGTACACTACCTTTAAAGTGTTCCTTAATCTTGGCAGACCTGAGCTGCCTGTATAGAAACAAAGATTAATTTCATGAGGTAGCTTTATGTAGGAGTCAAATGTACTTGGGATAACAGCACTGAATTTTGGAGAGAATATATTCCAGTTTTCTCTGGGGTTTATACATTCAGTTAAAAATACAGACTGGCAGAATTGTTCAAAATCAAACATTTACTACCTATCAAAACAAAAGCAAACAAAAAAAAATCCCAAAAAAACCCCAAACCAAAAAACAGCCAAACCCAAACCCAAAAAAACACCCAAAAAACACTCTCAAAAAAACCCCAACTTCATGAAAGAGAAAATGAGTCCCCCTGAGTGTCTCTGTTTGCATATGAGCCCATAGCATGGGCTCTGCCAAGTTACTCTCTGACTGACTGCTGCAGATGCTCTTTCTCAAGTATTCTGAGTGAGATCTTTAGTGCAAGTCTTTGGGGACAAACAATAGCACCTGTTCCTCACAAGATAGCAGCCCAGTTAGTCCATTCATGTATCTTTAATGAAGCTCTGGGGCAGATGGCAAAAAATGGCATCATCAACGACTTAGCACAGAGGAGACAAAAGGGGAAAGTGCCAATCCAACAATACGCTATTTTTACGAATGGGAAGAGACAGAGTCAGAGTGTTTCTTGGGCATCTGCTCCTGTCTTGGTTTTCAGAAAGACCTGAGGAACATCTCAGCAATTAAAATTTCTGGGCATGTAGCCGATTTTATGAAGTACACCAATCAACCCCTCCTCCCAATTTCTCCCCCCTCAGTAAAATCAAACCCATCATCTTCATAATAAAACTCTCAGGAATAGAAATTGTCAAAAATTAAGGAGTTAACTAGATTTTTTGTATTCCTTTTATGTATTTAATAATTCTGTGATCAGTGATACTTTTACATTATCTTCCTTTTCAGTGCTTATTTCTGCTTTTAAGTTGACCTTTGCTGAAAATGGGCACCTACGTATGTAATATTTCTGTGTGAAACCAACACTTATGTAGGAATAGTATTTCATGTATGCCAGAGGGAAGACCCGTGGGAGGGAATGGTGGCCTTTCAGTGTGAGCTTTTTTCAGTCTGTATAAAGTCTCTTAATTGTAAATCCAAACTTACAACCTAAATGTAACCTGTAGTCAAAGTTATGCTGATTTATATAGACAGAAGACCTGCTCCTGAATTCAGAGTGGGACAAATAGCAGATAGCCAGAACTCAAAATGGGAATTCCCCGTGCTTACAGAAGTGCTTTTATTTGAGAGTTTAAGCATAATCTGTACAGCTGAGTAGATCGAATTCTACAGTAATGCATTGTAGGATTTGGTTAGGATATGTTTCAAATTTTCTTTATGACACAATGGAGTTAAATACTGCAGTTGGGTATTTTGCACCTTCAAACCACAGCATTCTGATCTCTTCTGTGTCTTGGGAGACTGTATTTGAGTCTTGTGCCTTTGCAGCCCCACGAAAATACTTTATGTGGAGGATATTTCTTATGATTTTGGCTCCATTTGATTAGATGTTTTTTAGGAACTACTGTAAATTTTTGCAAGTTGTATTGCATTGAATTTCTTCCAGTACTGTTGCTTCTATCAGACAAAGCCTGTGGTTTTCCTTTGCTGTGCGCCTGTAGAGCAAATGTATAGAAACACCACTCAGCAGAACCAGCAACATTTTATCAGAGCTGAATGCCTGTTCTGGGCACGTGGGGATCAACTCCAATATGACCAAGTTTAATGCATAACCTAAAACACAGAGCCAGGCTTACCTCAGCTAAAATGAGAGAAATAGCTGCGTAAAGCTAGTTTCTTTCACGCCCCAGTGCCATAGCAGTAATTGCACAAAGACCTTTTTATTATAAGTTGATTTTCTGAGGAATGGATTCAAAAAATACTGTAAAGTGTTTATTTTTTGCTTGACCTTTATTAACCTCCATCTTAGGGCTTTCCCAAGAGAAGAGTTGTTGGTAAATTAACCCTCATAGAGACACACAGTAGCATTTCTGCACTGCATCAATGGTTGTGAAAGTAATGGGGATATGACAAGAAAATTTGGCACTATTTAAACAATGTTATAGGTCAACATATGGGATCTGACCAAAAAAGTTTTTTAGGAATTAAATGCAAAGAATTGCTTGAAGTGTACTTCAAGTTTTTAATAGTGTTTAATTCCACTGATTTTTGTTACAATGAGGGAATTTTTTTTTCTGCCTAAACTTCCATTTTCTCCTACGTTTACCAGCTTTGATATACAGACCATTATATGTTTGCTTAACTGCTAATCAGAAAAATCATTGTCAAACCCTTGGGTATGTCTGGGGTTAAGGAATGATGGATAAAAACTCTTTGAGATCCTAGCACTGTCTCTGAAACACAGCTACCGTAAATTAAGAAACTAGGAAATTACCACGTGGATTTAACAGGCATCATCCTATCACATAATTCTCTATATGTTGAATACAAATGCTAGTATGAGGAGAAGATTTTTTGTTTGTGATTTTTTGATACATTTATTACAGGCAATTTAAATTTGATATAATAGTTTCTTGTTCTGAAATGGTCTCTGAATGCAGCTCCATAATTACCAAGCTGCATGATAGTGCATAAAGCTGTAAAACTGCTTAGACAGACAAGTAATTTATTTCTTATAGTGAGGTGTGTGTGGCAGTGTATGTTAGTTTGTTTAGGAACCAAGATGTTGGAGCCTTAAATCTTAAGAGTTGTGGTGTTGACTAGAAGACTATTTTGTACTCTGATGACATTTTGAAATAACATATCTGAGTTGTTTGTATTGTAAGATCTCAGAATTAAAATTTCCCTAAGGTTACTAAAATCTGAACATCCAAGTAGATACTGCAGTGTTAGGTTGCTTCTGAATGCTCGTCACCGTGCTGTCTGCGACCAAAGATGAGAAAACTTGTGAAAAATTAATAGAAATACATACCACGCTCCTTTTAATAAAAACTTTGATATGTTTTGTACCTTTTTACCTTGTGCTAGGACAGGGAATACTAATTTAAAAAAAAAAAGTAATAGAGAACCAGGAAGAAGTAGGGAAACACTGCAGTTCACCAGGACTGTTACACCTTTGACACTGAGGGAAACAATGTTTGTGAGGGCTTTGATGTGATAATGTGAAGTTGGCAGGGATTTCATTAAGGCGAAGGTTCTGTGGGACTGTGTGAATGCAAGAACACTATCAATGCTGGAGAAATACCTGTCAAGACAAATTTGTGCTACTTCTGATCAGAGGCTCTCTTCTGTTTAGCAGGTTCAGGGTCACATGCCTCCGCTCATGATCCCAATTTTTCCACACGACCAGCGGACACTGGCAGCGGCTGCTGCAGCCCAGCAGGGATTCCTCTTCCCCCCAGGAATAACATACAAGCCAGGTAAGCTCACAGGGATGTCAGGCTATTGCACATTTTTCAAGACATTAACAGTAGCTTCTTGTGTGATCTGTCTCATACAGATAATACACAACAGGCATAGCTGGTTGGAAATTTTGTGGAGCTTTTGCAACTCCACTTGAAAAAATACTTTTGGATTGAAGGAGGTGGATGGACTATTGGTTATTGAACATCATGATTTTTTTTAAACTTAGTTTCCACAAAGTCATTTGCTTTAAATATAGTGGCTCACTTGTCTAGCAATTTGCATCTAGTCTGCCCTATACTAAAGCTACATGTCTTTAATTAATTCTGTTATCTTCAGTATGTTTGTGTTTTGTGGCAAAATTTTTACTCTTTTGTTTGATTTCAGTCTGGTTAATAAAAGTTTTCAGTAGTTCAGTTCCAGTCATCATTCAGACTCCTAACAGGTCACATAACCTTGCAGTGAAATATGTTTTGAGATGATTTAGCAAATGTTATGATTTCTTTCTTTTTTTCCTCTGAGTTTACAGGACTCCTGGGGAATTCAATTAGGGATATAATGGTTTGAAGCTACTTTCAGAGCCTCCTTGTAAACAGGACTTTAAATGTTTAAAGACACTTTGCCAAAGGAATTCAATGTAGGAAGATATTTAAGTAAATAAAAGTCAACCTTATTTTCATTTGTACATTCTTTGTAAGTGACCTCAGTCCAGAAGCAGAAACCTTATTTTGCTCATTAATAGTATTCTCTGTCAAGCTGCCTTTAGCATATTAACCTGATAACTAATAACTACAAAACATAAATAACAGTTTATTTTTTTTATTCATTAAATATGAAATGTACAAAGTAAAGCATTGATCCAGTTCCCACTGATGTTAGTGTTGCTTTTGCTGTTGACTGCAACAGGAATGGGGTCAAATCCAAAGTAAAGCCTCATAATAGATGATGTAAACAGCATGCTAATTAAAAGCCAGGTTGAACCTAGAATCTTTTCTAGTAAGTTTACTTAATATTAGATGAAGTGGGGCCAAACAGGATTTCAGTAAGTATTTCCGTTTTTTCCACTCCCTTCTGTCTCTTTAGTCCAGAGACTTTCCTCTTTAAACACAGATGCTTTGTCTAGTCATCTTATTTTCAGGTTTTGAAGTCTCAAAGTTCCTTTTCGATTTTACAGACTGGTTCACTGTATGCTGGAGCCAGTTACTGGGGTTCTGAAAGGCAGATAGCTCTAGATGGTACAGGATGAAGGTTATTCATCCTGACCTAACCTCCCAGCAGTTAGGAACCAAAGACAAAGTCTTGCCATTAGTGGAAATTGCCTGCAGCGCCCTGGCTAAATCTTACTTCCCACAGACAAGAGAAAGCACATGCTTTCCTTGCTTTTCTTGTTTTAATCTGAGATAGTGACTGTTAGTGACTAAGCTGATGGTTGTGCTACCCTCTAAAAGGCATTATGTTCAATCATGTTGTTTTAATTTTGGCTCTGTGGACTTCTTGATACAAAAATGACTTAGGAAGAGGAGTTACCGGCATGTTTTCCTGAGCATGTCCAATTTTCTGGACTTATTCTACAGTGTTCCTCATAGTACCTGCCTAACTTGATCCTATTGGCCTCCTAACAGGAGGTGATGCAACTTTAGGGCATTTTCTTACTTGCCAGAATGCAGAAGGAGAGATGTGTAACAAAAGTTAGAAGAATAGAAGAAGACTAGGCCTAGATATCTTGGAAGGCAGGGAAGCTGTTTGCTGGTATTGGTGGTTTAATTCAGATTATAATAGTAAAAGTTTACTTTTCACTTCTCATTGTGAGAAGTCACAATGATCTGATTATAACCAGTGGCTTTAAAGAAGTTAGAATATTTATATCTTTAGTATATGTATTAAATTCTACTGCATGTGTGGCAAAGGTAGCTGGGCAGGTCAGTACCTTCTGTCAGAGACACATCATTATAAAAAAATGCTGTAACTACACTCGGTATTGATTAATTCCTATTTTTGGCACTCTCGGCACAGTAGTTAAGGAATTAATGAAACTGGAGATTAAGCTATACTCTTTCATAGAGAGGGTTCTTCAAAGTCATTTCTGAGGAATATTTATGAACTTGACTGCTACTACCTGTACTCTTCTACTTTTGTGAGAAATGAAACTTTCCCCTGCAGAACTGTCAGTTTAGACTTGCTCGTACCTCTGAGGGAAGACAGGGGATGGATTAACCCTTCAGACACTTACCATTTTCTTTTAGGTTGCATGTTTAGCTTCTGTTTCATTTTTCTGCATTTTGATGTCAAGACTGAGTTTTGACCCTGCCAGTTTGACTTGACATTCAAAAAATACAGTGAGAGGCATTTCAATAATAGGAGCAGTGGGGACTAAGTACGTTCGAAACTGACCGTGTCATTTAGGGAATGTCGAATATTGTGTGCGCAGTCAGTTAATTTGCTTTGCCTGCAAAACAGGCTAGAAATAAGCTGGCTCCAAAGTGGGAGCAGTGCATCAGTGTTAGTGTGACAGGACAGCCAAGATGATAAGTCCTGCCTTGGTGTACAAGCAGGGGTATGATTATGTGTCCATGTCCATGCAGAAATATCCTCCTGGGCTAAATCGGGAACCAATTTCATGGCTGTTCAGTTCAATGCCAACGTAGCAATTACTGAGTACTGTTGCAGATTTGCACACATACACTAGGCCATGGAGGAATAAAACGGTATTCTTTAACAAAATACAATAGTTCGTCCACTCAACTGAAGGTCCTGTAGAAGAGAGGAGAATTTGTTAGGTTCTGAGGCACTTCTAGTATGTGTCTTGCTGCTCAGGAACTTCTGAGCTCAGCAAATCATTGTGAGCAGAAAATGTAAGGTCTTGCTGATATACAGCTATGATAAAGCCTGACAGGGGAAACTTTCCTTCTACCTGGCAGAATCTATAACACTGAGATGTCTGTAAACCTCCCCTCCCTCCACTCCCCCCATCCCCCCACTATTTTGGAGCTCTAGGAGGTGAAACAGGCCAAAGTTAGCAAGTGCTGATGACAAGTAATAATTGCATTAGAAAAAAAATCCCCAAAGTCCCATGCTTCCTTATGTATCTCAAAGTCATGTAATATAATTTTCCGGCATGGTAAGTACTAATTGAGAAATCAGAGCTGCATAGACCACCTAATTAATTTTTTATACATATTTCAGTATTTATACTGTATACTGGATTAATTAAAACTTTAGGGCGCTGTGCATCTCAAATGACTGTTGTGACTATTGACCTGCAGGCATTTGACGAGCCTCGTAGAGTACCTGGTTGTGGGGGCTGCCACTTATTCCAGTGGGAAGCTGAGAGTGGCAGCTGTTAGGAAGCTAATACTTGCCCAGAGATGCTATGCAGTTAATAGAATTATTTTGCATTCCAAAAACAGCACAGCAACTGCGCTGGCTTTCTGACTGTGACCACCACACTTACTGCTTGGAACTGGTGGGCAACATGGGTACCGTTATACCTCCTCTCCCACGGCAATTTTCCCTTCATTTAACTAAACACATACATCCAGAAAAACTTAGTGGGCTGGAGTATCCTTGAATGTGATTAGTGTGTCCCCATTAGTGCCCTAGGTCAAAAGGACAAGGCAGTGAGTAGGATGAGGAAGATAAGGATAAGGAAGAACAGTTCCCTCCTTCAGTTTCCAGTGACTAAAGTATTACTTCAATCAAGTTCTGTGGCTGAGAGGGAACAGGGAAGCAGCATGATGATGAAGTAAATATATAAAGCAATGCTAGGTAGGAGCCAGACCATAAGTGGAGCAGGTCTCAAACAGAGCTATGGTTTGCTCTAAGCCAAGAGTGGGAGAGCTGACGTCCGTGCCAGTTGCATAATGGCACTCCATGAGACTTCAAAATGTGTGATCACTTTGGCTTAAATATATCCTGCAAATATTTTGTATTGTATAATTTCTCAACCACCTCTGGAAAATATCTCTGAAAAAGATTATTGAAAATTAAGACACAAAGTAGAGTAAAACTCAATTTAGACAGGTTTGTTGAGTGATATGCTGCAGTGTATTTTCAAAGCTTTTTTCCCTCTTTCATACAAGAATGATACAAAGCCCATGATTAGAATGGCTAAGAAACAGCCCTATCTACCTACCTAGATCATTCAGCTTTTTTCACAAAAGTAATTTACAAGAGATTTTGCTATGCTGCAATGCAACATGAAAATGGAAACTTTTTTCCAAGGTTGGTGGCAGAAACAGAGTCAACACTGTGGCCCGATTCTGTTTCTAGTTGCACTGCAGGAAATCAGAGAAACTAATATTATTAGGGAAAGCATGACAAACAAAACTGTCAGGCTTATTGTCATCAGGCTGGACTTCAGAACATTCCAATACTGTGAAATTTTTGTCATCAAACTAATTAAACTCTTTGATTACTGTAGCTAATCCACATAACTCACATAATCTTAGATGTGCTGGATTTCTCTGATATCCAACATTGCAATTTCCATTTGGAATTGGTCTTTCAGAAGTTTTCCCTAAAGCTCTAATGAGGTTTAGATTTTCCACACCTAAATATTCTTTTTTTTAGGTATGTAAGTAGGCTGCTCTTCCTCCCGGCAGGTGAGAACAGGAAGCACACACCAAATCCACAGTGTACTGGGTTGGCCATGTGTCTTTGCATGGCTTCATGAGTCCTTTTTCTAATGGAAATTCCCCAGGACTGAGTTAAATGCTGTCATGGGTCCCCTGTTGGGTTTTACTGGTTGAAACAAGAACTTTGTAACCTCAGGATTTGTTGTAGCAATCATACATGCCTCGGTCCTAAATGTTGATGTAAAAACTGGAAATGATGGCAGGCAACTGGATATTGTCAGGTAGGACTTTGCATGAAACGTGTAAATTTCATAATTTTGCAAACAGAAAATTGTGGGGGAAACTGGTTTTGCTGCAACATGAGAATGGCAATAAGGCAGAGCTGCAGCAAACCCTACGCAGGACAAAGGAATGACTGAAGCAGTGCCATCAGACAGGGAAGATGCTCCATAGTATTCCCTTAGCCAATTACCTCTGTTAACATCTTCCTCAACCCTGATGGCTCTGGACAAGCAAAATTCATACCACGTGTGGGAATACCGGGGATACCATCTCTGTCCTTGCAGTATCCTGACAGCCCCTGAGGTACGATTTTGTCTGGAAGGATAGGGACCTGGAATTGCTGATCTCTTGCAGCTCTTCCAACTCCATTTCCTCTTGTTCTGTGAGTGTGAAGAGACAGATTTCAAGTTACAATCCCCAAATGGGGGAAACATCGTCAAGACAAAAGCTTTGTAACTCAGATGAGGAGAGTCAGCTTATGTTTTACAGTTGTGTTTTAGGTTAGATGGGTAAAAAAGCAACACCTTCCCCCTACTCTGGGTCTCACAAAAGCCAGACATCCTTTTCTCACAGCTCACGAAACCTTGCTCTGGAAGGTAAGTCTATACATCCTGTAAATAAAGTCTGCTAAGCTTCATCTCTTCATCCAACACAAAAAGAAACATTTACATTATTTCTATGTAGAATAACACAGCACAATTGCTCACTGCTTTTATTCATTTGGAAATGTTGCTCAACCTGACAAACGAAACAGAAGTCTGGCATAATTTTCCATGGCTTGTAAACACCAATTTATATATAAACAACAGCAACCAAATGTAAATAGACAATCAGCACAGCAAGGAGATTGAAAAGATCACTTTGCAGAACATGACAGATTTTCTTCTTCCAGCATTCTTTTCGCTCCTGATTATCAAAGGCCAGCACACACCAGTACCTAAGGCAGACCTGTTTGAACATGTTCTCCTGCCTTCTGTACAAATTTAAAAGAATGGATCCTCACGCAAGCGTTCCAAATCAAAAAAGTTTGAAAGAAAATTGCTACAATACATTGACTGATTTCTCGCCAAGACAGCTATGGAGGAGCTTCTTGATCCATTCTTGCACTGAGAAAACAAGAGGGGAAAATACGTACCTCTGTAATTAAAAATTAAAACCAGAGCATTCCTTGCATGCTCAATTTGCTCAAGGGAGAAAGAAGTACCTTTGCTCTGCTTTTACTCCTTGGTGTCAACAAAGTGCTCCTAAGTTGAAGGAGTATTAATTTTTCTTCTCAACACAAAGATGCTGCTGACATACCAAGATTTAGCCATAATTTAACACATTAAAATGAGAGCAAAAAGGGACAATATTGGACAGATAAATGGCATAACTCTACCTTTATTCTTCTTTCTGCAACAAAAGACAGCACTATAGCCAGCAGGTGAGCAAGAGAACACTACAGGGTGTGGTGAAGATACTATTAAATTAACTGTGAAGCTAAAAACTCCGTGTGTGTGTGTGTGTGTGTGTGTGCGCATGTGGGTATGAAATATCTGGCTATTTCAAACCATAGGAGCATGACAGCTGTGAAAAAGGAGTGCCGCAGGGAATTCTTTTAGAGTTTGGCTTTTTTAAAATATGTTTGACATGGAAAATGTTTTAGTACAAATAAAGCAACTGGTATTGAACTTAAAAAGTGTATGCAGAGGGGGAGGGAGAAAGAAGAGATTGCTGTGCGGAACAGGGATGAATAATTCATGATATTTAAAGAAAGAATGCCTCCAAAATGTTCTGCAAGGCAGTCCATGCTGATAAGTCGGATGGTTATTTCCCCCCCCATTTAAAGCATCATTAATTCAACATCTTTGTGATTTTTTTCTAAAAAACCTTGTAAGATATTTCTGAAAGAAGCATTATTTAACTTAGATCAGGATCTTATTTATTCAGATAATTTCATATAAATATCAAAGAGACGAGTGGAATTATTTAACCATAAAGAGACAGCCTAAGTACTTTAAGAAAATAATCTAGAAGTCCTTTTTGTTGGTTTTGTTTTTTTAAAGAAAAGAAAAATGTTGCACACTAAAATCAACCTCATGGAATGGGGAAAATAAGAGGAGATATTTTGAACATTACTCCATAGGACACCAGTACAATATAGTGTTAGTGAATGCATTGTAGCAGAGCTCCATATGCAATCAGAATCCAATTGTTACTGGACTGTGTACAAGCACATACTGTGCTCAATGGCCTGATGAGGTATTATGGATATGATGCAAAGAGACCTTGTGGATTAGACATGTACAATTTATTAAAAAAGTGAAACAACTGAACTTTTTAACTGAACTGGATACAGTAGAACTTCAGGTGGTTAGAATGAATGAATTCTGAGGAATCTGGTGACTGCAAAGACTTCAGTTATTATTATTTACTTGAGGGAGCTGACAAAAAGTCTAGTTCTTGGAATGTCCTGATTATATTATACTGGATTTCTGTATTTTCCCTTATTGCTACATTCCGCTTTCAACATGGAAGAATTTGTGTAAATTAGACTGATTATTGTAAAAATATCTAAAAAATGCACAACCTGTTAAAATGTAGCTTGCAGATAGTATATAACACTGATTTTAAAGAAGTAGCTGGAGCCAAAGTGATATTCCATTAAATCACAGTTTCTTATTCATCACTGTATTCATTTTTATATTACAGATTACACTACTAGGCTACTTCATCCTTCTTTCATTTCTGACTGAGTCTAAATGGCACTATATGTTGCACATCTATGGGAACACCCATAGATATGCTATAAGACATCATGTTACAATACTTAATTTGGAAATTTTAGTACCTGAATCTTCATGCAACTGAGCACCTGTCCAATCTATCAAGTTCAGTAGGCCCCCAGATCTAAAAGAAAATAAAAATCGTATTTGAAGCTATATTAAAAGGCTATTTAATTTTGTTTTTCTCTATGACTACCTTCAAGGAATTGTCCCAAGGCGCAGAACCCCGAAGCAAAACAAGAAACCTCGACCTGTGTTGAGCCAACTGGGTACCCGTCCCAGGAGCCACTTGACACTGAAAATAAATTACCCTGCATTAAACAGGACTGATATTTCTTGAGCTATAACAAATTCTTTTTTTTTAAGAAACATGTGGTGAAATCTATTTTTTTTTCCTCTGGGAGCCACTGGGGTTTCCTGGGGTATCTTATCTGTGTGTCTGTCATTGTAAGGCCCATTTTGTGCCCAAGCTTCTACACTTGATTTGAACATTAGCTTTTGAAAATGAAAATCATGAGTATCATATTTTTGTTGTGCCGGTTTGCCTACCAGCTATCTGCTGACAAAAAAAGTTCCAAGGGAGCATGGCAAGTCCGTGCCCAGCGAAGCCTTTTGTTTTTGCAGATGTTTAGGCTTAGAGGAGTGCTGTGGAGCACAGGCAATCCTAGGGCCTTGTTTGCACTTGTCTGCTGCTATTCTCTGCTCATTGTCTGAACCTGCACGCATTGTTCTCCCGACAGGTGATAACTACCCTGTGCAGTTCATTCCATCAACAATGGCAGCTGCTGCTGCTTCTGGACTCAGCCCTTTACAGCTCCAGGTATGTGCCAGAACAAAAAAATGTGGGATCCAAGCCAACATTTTAGGGGAAAACTGCTAACCAGCTGTATGCTAAATAATAGCCTGAATGTTAAATAATTTTTGAGCACAGCCCAGGAGGATTAACACCTTATGTACTTACAATACAGCTATGTGCAGCCAACCTTGATACTGTGAGTGAAAGACATTGTTCTGTGTGTTTTATATTGGCAGTTAATGCTATTTTTTTATTTATGTGAACAATTGATGGGAGATAAGTTCAAAGATCTTTTCGTACTTTATTTTCATGTGGTCGCCCCTCTGTAGCTGCAATGTACTACCTAAAATTGGAGCAGTCAGTGTATCCAAACAAAAGTGCATTATTGGGTTTTTCTTTTTTTTCCTTTTTTTTTTTTTTTTTTAACTGTGTGGTGCTGACAATGCAATAAATTGCAAACTCTTTAGCTTCTGTATTTAGGTAATCTCAGCCTTTCTGTGCATTAAGCTGGTCAGGTGCCAAGCGTGGTTAGGAGACTTAGTTTGGCCATTTATTTATTTTTGGCACATACAGAATGAAATGTTGTGAAAGAAAGATTTATGTGCCATATTATTAGCTAGCTTCTTGTGGCAAGAAGTTTTTAATTTCAGAAGAAAAGACACAACAATGTCATAAATAATGAAGAAACAGTCAAAAGCTTTCAGAGTTAAAATGTGTGGAAAGAAAGTGACAGTGAACATGAGAGGAAGGGCCATTAAAGATGCATGTAACTATTTGCAAGTAAACCTTTGAAACCTCTATTTGAGTTAGGTTAGAGTCAGGTTCAGAAGCAAAGTATGAATAAATTGTGCCTAGAGTAGCAAAGTATTGCCATGCTAATATCTAAATATCTACTTTGCTTACCCTTCTGTGATTATGTTATTTTCCAGAGCGACCAAAGCAGATTAAAAAACCTTTCCTCTTTAGCCTATAATGATATTCTTGCCACATTAACTTAGGATAAGTGAAAATGGGACCAGAACTTGTTCATTGACAAGTGAAAATGGGACCAGAACTTGTTCATTGACCGCTGTTCATTGGTCCACAGCTGATTAGAAAGACTTTGAGCTTAGGTCTGACCTAACCTAGAATCAACATTTGAAAAGAGAGCACCTGACTCAGCAGGCAAAGATCTCCCAAAAATAGTTTTGGGTCATAATAATGTTAAGACTGTATCTTGGACAGGACTGAAACCAAAGGGAAGTTTCTCAAAAGGAAAAATAGCAGGTATCTTTTGAAAGTCAGTATTTGACTACTTATTGACGCAAAAGTCTCATAAGCTTTAGTTGGGAAAATACTGCAGAAATCAGCTTTGTGAATAGAGAGACTATTTTTGCTGCCTTTGAAATGCACTAAAAACAAATAGTGAGCCTACACAAGACTGCAAGGCAGGAAAGGATGAAAACTGTTCAGCTGTCAAAGAAATGGGATCTAAACCACAGACATTCCTGCTTCTTTTCTTTTGCAGGATCCATTTGTAACTTGACCCACATATTTTCACATCAAATTGATCTGAACCTACAGCAATAATGCATTTTCATTAATTTGCAGAAATGATAGACTGAGTTGTTAAACATGACGAGAACAATTAGAGAGAAAACAACCAGCAAAAATGTGTGCTAGTAAATTCAGAAACATTTAAGCTTGGGGATCTGAATTTCCATTTAGATATATTTGCTGTAAAAGACTTTTTTGTTTGTTTGCTTCCCTCACTTTCTATTTTGTTTGAATTTCATCTCTATGGGATTTCAAAACCTTTAATGTTTCATGCTTATAAGAGTTTAAATAACAAAGCACTTGCCCTTCGGCTGATACCTGCTCGTCAGATTGTTAAAGTGACTGAACTAAATTTTATTTACTCCTACTATTAATTTTTTTTTCTTTGAGTCAATTCTCCATGTTCCCTAAATGAGCACTTGTTTGGGTGTGTTTGTTGGAGAGAATTTGTTGTTATACCTGATGTGTCATGAAGACTGTTAGGGGTGTAGCATTTCAGCTCATTTTTCCATCTTTGCTTCCCTTCCCCCTTCTTTCTCTGTTCTGCTTCCTTTCTTCTATGCACCCCACCCACTTATTTATTTACATGAATTCTGTGACCATGGTATCTGAGTATCTCCCAAGTGCTTAAAAATACCGATCACAAAACTAATCTCTGTTCCTTTCAGCCAGTGGGAGAAATAGCTAATTTATTTGCAGGTTTGGTTTTGTTTCTACATGTGAGTGTGTGTGTAATATCCATGTTTGGAGAACCTAGGGAGGGAAAGTTTTGTCAAGTAAGAGTTTTGCAGTAGCTATAACACTTCAACTTTACCAAGGCATTATTATTAATTTCAAAATAATTTTCTGTAATCTGTATCCAGCTAAGGAAATTCTGCCAGCTTCAATCTTGTAATCTCCCCTATTTTTACTACTCGTGTTTTCTTTTATTTGGATGATCATGCTCCAGGTAGGAGGTAGCAGCAAATTTGTGTTCTTATCTTTGTGTGTGTTAGGGCAACTTCTGTGCAAGCTCTGAATCTAACACAAGCTCTGAATCTAGCACAGAGAACCATTTTTTCACCCGGTACATCACGTAACAATAGCAACTATTTCACAGAGGATGTTTCTCCAGTGGGAAATTGCTAATTAATTATTTGCCTGTCTTATTCAAGCTATTAGCACATTGTTATCAAAACGTACATTCTCTGAATTCTAGATTTGTGTTCGCCAGTGGATTATGTAACTCCATGAATTCCAAAAACTTTACTGAAATCATGTACAGCAGTTTTTCAAGTAACTAGTTTGACTTTCATGTGTCATGCATTAAAAAAGAAAAAAAAAGTTCTCCTTCAGCAACAGACCAGTTTGACCTATCTTCTCTTTAGATTTTTGATCACATTGATCAGCTCATGGTAAATATTATTAATATTCACTTGTAACTTGCAGTATCCTGAAGTGAAATAGTAACTACCACACTTTAATGCCAGTCCAGGTTCCTGAATTGGTGGCTTGCTCTGCTTTGGATTGATACCAGATAGTTTCTTTTGATCTGTATACTGATCTCATGAAAGTGTCGTTGGTGATGTTGTTGACAAAAAGACTTAAAACTCTGTGTTCCATACTTCGCATTGACATCTCAGCTCCATCTCACCAGTTTCCTCAACAAATCAGCCAAAAATTTAAATAATATGCATGATAGGACCAACCTTGTTAGGACTCTGGGCATGAGAGGGGATCTAGATGGTGACGGAACACTTCTCTAGGTATAGCCTGATCAGAAAAAAACAAGCTGTCTCTGTTCACCCCTCCAGCCTCAAACAACTGGGAGTGAATAGTTTGCAGATTTACTGCCAAACACACCTGTGGCATAGGGATGTGTAAAACAGTTCTGATACCTGTAAATAACAAAGCTTCTTGGTTTAATTAATCAGTATGAGCTGTAAAACCTGTCAATAGTTTTCCTTTTGCTCCTCTTCTTCTTTGCTCTGGAGATTCCCCCCTCTCCAATTTCCCCGAACTTTTCCCCAGGTTGTCAAATGATTGCACTGATATTAACTGATCCTAGAGATGTGTGGCCAGCAATCTTGCTAAATGAGTGGACTTGATCACAAAATGGGTTTTTCCAGCTCTCATGCTGCTGGTAGCATTAACCTAGTTACTGGGAAGTCACAGTGGTGGCAGAGGTGGCACCTGTGTGTCCTTACGTTCAAACAAGGAGTGTTACTATATGCCCTTTAGTGTTTAAAATACCCCTCTGCCTTCATTCTTGCATATTTCTACAAAGCTGTCTAGGAGATAAATAAGGAAGTGTCGCAACTCTCTCAACCACGACCGATAAACTGTTGATAGAAATGGAAGCATTACAATGATGCTAGCTGGAGTTATTCCTAAACAAAGTGAGCTCTAGGAAAAAAAAAAGCAAAACAAAAAAGCTTTCGTTCATAACTCTTTCCCCAAACTATTTGTGTAATTTGTCCTTCAGAATTTATCGCTTATAACACTAATGAACCTTGGCGAATCTTAACTATAGTTGCAGCTGTGTTCTTGAAACCTGAAGTTTTTATAATACAGTTTAAAAAAAAGGAGAAAATTCTTACTAGACACATATTTGCCTTTTTCTTTTCTGCCCTCCCATCTTATCCTGCTCCTCCATACTCTCTTCCAGTTGCAGACAAAGTAAATGACCTTTTTTTATACTGCTGGGTGCAGAACCAGTGTACTGCTGAAGCATTGCATAGCCTGCCTCAGGGGCACAATATTAGTAGAGAGAAGGCCAAAGAATGCTATTTTTAGTTGAACAGTTCAACAGATGGAGGCATGAATACTCATATATCTGAAGGTTGAGGGGGTTTGAACCATTAATTTTGATAATGTATTTAACCCTGGGAACAATCAGAAACTGTAACTCCAAGGTTACAATGCTTTTGACCTTTAGAGAACAGAGGGCACTTGGTACAGTAAACAATATATTACATTTCTACTTATTCCAGTTCTCTCACACGTATAAATTTCAGGACATAGTTGACATTTGCTTTCCTCAGCTATTTTAGTGCTGGTCCTCAAAGTAAGTCAAGAAGAATGTGCAGGAAAGAGGCCAATGTAATGCGACAGTCATGTAAATATGGCCTTTAAATAGCTAAGTTGTTAAACGTGGCCCTTTATGAAGAAATATTATTCCAAGGAACCAGAGTATGGGTGACTTATTATTCCAGTGAAGAAGTTGTTTTAGTGGACGGCTGCTCTTACAGAGTCCCCTCTGTATGTTGTAACCTTAACACAATTTTTCAGCGGGCCTAATGTGGTCTGATAGAGAGAGCTCACACAGGAGGTGATTTGGTCCCACTCTGGTACCACATCGTGCAAAGTGATGTACCTGCCTTATGTCTTACTAAATGATGCATGCTTCTCTTCAACAAATATAGCAGTTAAATATCACGCAGCTTAAGTATTTCTAATTAAAATATCTCCATGTGTCAGCATATTGGTAATGTATTATTTTAATCCATTTATTTTGTTTATGAAACAGTGACATATGTTTAGATTGTGAAATATATGAGCCTTAAAAATCACTTTATTGAAGAAAATTAATTTCTACAATGCTGTCTCCGTAATGTGTTCACTCACCCAGTCAGTCACTGGCAGGGCTGCCAGTCTTAATGTTGGTTAGACACAGTTTAACAGTTTTATCTGACATAACACTCTCGGATGTAGGCAATAATAATTTTTTCAAATGCAAAAAACCATGGGTTTTTCCATTTTCTTTCTTTCTTCCTTTTTTCCCCCCCTTTTTTAACACAGCAGAGAATGGGGATTGGGTAAATATGAGAGGTATTTGGTGAGACCAATAAAAATTAAAACCAACTAGTTACCTTTTCAAAGTTAGACACTGTAATTTGTTTGTCAGCGGGTAGATGTTTGGGTCAGCACTGTGAGTGAGTGACTGTCAGCGGGAATTCCTACAAGACAAGTAATTTCCCTCAATGTATTACTGACAGATTGCTCACTTCTTCGAATCACTAGAGAAAACAAACTTAATATTGTTACAGGCAGAGTTTCTGTCTTCATTAGCCTTATAGAATGATTTTATCTAGCATTCAAAGAGTACTGAGCTCTAGGTGGACATATTTTAACAGAATGTTCCTTATTATGATACAGTGAATAGTGGTCTAAATTAAGGGGATGGTATGTGCAAATTTCAGCATATGGAAGTAGTAAATTACACATTTTGGTCCTTTTCTTATGTAGGAGTTTAGGTTGTAGCAGAGAAAGGAGAGAGGTTGAAAGAAGATTTTATTAAGGCTCTGAGAGACCAAGCATGCCCTTTAATGGAAATAAAATTAAAAATATGCCAACCTTGCAATACTCAGGAAAATTTAATTAAAATCAATGAAATAGTTATACTTGTGCCTTTCCCTACTTGAATGTTTATGTCTCGGTATGTAATATCTGTGTTATCAAGTTGAATTATATCAGTAGCAGTATCAGTGAAAATGATGTCACGGAGTCAATATTTTACCGTATGACCTCCTTTCTTTGCAGAATTTCTTAGTACTCCATCTTCTCCTACTCCTTCTCATCTTCAGCCTTGAATTATCTGTCAAAGTGGTTTTCATCAGGAAAGGACAGCCCATCAAAATTGAGACTTTTTGCAGTAAAATATCACTTATGACGATTTTTTTCCCCAGGAGGATTTTCATAGCTCCCCCAGTAATGTCACAGGAAAAAAGGAGTCTCCCTCTTCTCTTCTAGTTGGCAAAAATGGACAGACAAACAAACAGAGCCATTAGCTAGAGTAATCAGCCTGGTACAGCAGCATTGCAGCTGCAAGAGCCTTTTCTCACCGATTTTATGCCGTGCACCTCAAATAACTACTTTAAACAGCATGTCTTTGTTACACTCCTTCTTGCTATTGGAATGGTGTCATATTATTTAATAAAAATTTTATAGCAATATTTAAGAAAGAGACTGTTCCTGTAGTCTGTAGCAGTTCTAGGCAAACCCAAGTGCATTCCTGGGCTGGTGTTTCCTCCTACTGCAGGAAGGAAAGTGGCCACCAGACTGTCATACAGCCTGGCACAACTCTCCTTTTGTTCCCTTCAGATGCCCAGCCCCTCCTCCACCTTGGGAAGGGCTCCTGTCCTGCTCCTGCTCTCCTCTCCCAAGAGGGAAGACTTTTCAATCTGGCAGCTAGGGATCAGGCTCCTGGCACGATTCCCACCTTTTGCACCCTTAGATCTCACCAAGCAGGACAGCTGCCTTCCAGGCCCATATGCTGTTCCAGGGAGAATTTACCATTGAGATCCTAAGTGGCACAGACATCAACTCAACAGGAAACTTGTGTGTTTAAAAGGATATCATGCTTATAGCCTGGATTGCAGGAGGCTTCCTGCATCTCTTCAGTCTGTATCAAGGCAGAAGCTGGAGCCCAAGTGACTGGGAGAGGCTGAGCCCCCAGCGTCAACAAGACGTTCTTGCTGCCTTAACCACTGGCTGCCCCTTGCTGAAAGCCCAGGCTCTATTTTAAAATCATTGTGCTTTGCAAAGCTGCCTCCCTGGGGTATGTATTCACTCAGAAGCCAGTAAGAAGCAAATAAGTTACCGCTGCATTTACTGACAGAGCACCAGAGGCACCAGTACTACAGAGTGCCATCAGGGGATGAGCACGTTTTTTAAAGCTCTTTTAAGACTGTGGCGTCCCTTTGGGGAATCGGCTGACTGTGAGGCGTACTCTGAGCTGGCAGTTGGATTCCTTCAAGCTTTCTAGAAATGTGTATGGTGTGTGTGCCTTGCAGGAATTAGCTGCAAGTGAATATGTTTCTGGAATTTTATTATACTTCTGATAACCATAGAGCAAGCTGCTTAATTTGGCTACAAATTACAAACATGAAGGATTTTTTTTCCTGTGACGGTGTTAACATGTTTGTTTGTTTAGGAACTAAGCAGGAAGCAGATTAAAGACAAAAATGTCTTTTAAGTTAGATCTATGCACCAAGGAAAATAATACACGTCAGTATTATCATTCCATCCTGACTAATTGCTAGAGAAGAAGAAAACTTAATAACTCATCTTGCATCTGAACTAAAAGTTCTGAGAACAAGGGTAGTTTAGATTAGAGCTTCTAGGTATAAGCCAACACACACGTGTGCTCAAAGGAAGCAGAAAAATTCTCTTAAAGATGCCTTGACCAGAAAGATATCATCATCTGCTTAATTTTTGAGGGTGTTTGATTAGAAGAACATATGCTCTCCCATTGACCCAGTTCAAAAAAAAGAGGGAAATTCATAGAAGATGAGATAAAACTCCTCAAACCAATGTGTAGATAATGCTATCACCAAATTGAAGAGGCTTTAAGGATGGTGAAATAGGAATGATATGACCTTCAGCACCCTGCTTGTCTAAAATATGTTTGGTCTGTGATGTTTTTAGAATCCATATGATTGAGGAACTAGAAAAGTGTCCTGACTAGAAAGTATTGGATTCATCTGTCTATTCCTAAGACTCAGCATGAAGGCTACATATGGCTGGAGGCACACCAGAAGGTTTGCATGTCAGTCCTGAAAGAGAGACAGGAGGGAGGAGCATCTTCAGGCGTACAAAAAGAAAACATATCATGCTTAAATTTCAGTATTAAGGAATTATTTGAGACTTAAAAGAATCTTTCACAAAATCTAGTGAAGTGGACATAATAGGGTGTTGGGCATGGATTATAGCAAATGAATAATTTTGGTGTTGGGCATGAATTATAGCAAAGCATGAAAACAAATGGAAAAGTATTTCAGGTGTAGGAATAGTGAGAGTGTGCTGTCAGGTCCACCGGCATTTTTGGAAGTAAAGTGAGAAATCAAAGAGGCAAAGTCCTTTCAATGTAGTTGAATCATTTGTGCTATGCTCTAGACACAGAACAAGTCACCAGATTTAACCAGTTTACAGTGTTATTTAATAACACTTCTGTGAACTGTCCAGGATAATTCATCCAGTACGGGCGCTCTCTTCTGCTGCTGTCTTCAACACCTCGGGGAGGGTTGTTCAGGCCTCATAACATATTTAACCCAGTCCCAGCACTGCTGTTGAAGTATCATCACACCCACTGCAGTTCAGAAAGCACAGCAATCTTACACCAAATTCACATTTACTGGTGTAAAATACATCATCTTCCAATGAATTTATAATAGTAAGTTCTCAGTTACCTGGTTTTGAGGTGCAAATGTGTTTTTTTTTCTTAGATGTAATTTTTATAAGCCCATTTGAATATTTTTTGCATAATTTTATGTGTACTCCCTATAAAGAAATTATTTAATTTTCCTTGGAGGTGTATGAAGGTTCAAAATATATGGTAAAAGATCAGTGTGAGCGATCTGCTAAGCAACCTGTAAAGCACAATTATTTCTAATGCTTTAAAATACCTGTAAGCGAGGCTTGTTTTCTGCTCCACAAAGAAAACATTTCACTGTTTTCTGCATTTAAATATACATTTTAACTATGTTGACTTATCAGGTAACGCAGCAGGCTGAACAGGGACAAACCATTTTTAATGGTAAGTTAATTGAATGGGATGCTAGAGATGCACCTGAGTGACTTTTTTTTCCCAGATGTGCCCCAGCTGACTGATAAAGCTTCTCCTGATCAGTAGAGCCAGTATATATTTATTATATCCCCGTCTTCTGTCCATTTTTGCTACAGAAAACTGTAGAATGGCTGCGAGCTACCACATGAACTGTCTCTCTTATAAAAGTAAGAAAACATTGCCGTTTCAAATCCCAAGCAGCACTTTCAAATATTCAGCTCTTAAATGTAGAGTTGCCTTGGCGTCTTCTCACAAGATGGGGATTCAGATGTGGGAATTGAGAGAGGCAGTTTAAATGGAATTCTTCCTTTTTCCTGACTTGCACCCGTTTATTGTGGTGATGGTGTCTCGTTATTCTGTCATGGGAGCATGCAGGAATTTGACTGTAGAGCTTTTGCCTCTCAGTGGGCTTAGCAGTGGTAAGAGAGTGTTCAGTTTCCTTGTTCTGTGTCTCTACAGCTCTGCAAAGGAAATACTGCAGTCATCATGTTAGACAATTTCTCCATCTGGATGGTCAGAGAGTGAACAAACCCACCAATCTGCCAGATTTTATGAGATATATCTAGAGAAGGTTTATTGCCCCTGATGTTTTTTTTTTTTTCCCCAGGCCCTGATTTCCTTTTTTCTTGCTTATGCCTCAGTTTTCCTGTGTGCCACCAGGGTGACAGGCCTAGAATGTGTACATTAGAAGGAGCAATTGCACAAGCATCTCCTGTAGGATTAGGAGAATAATTATGTTTTTAGACCCCTTCAGCTAAGATTGTCTGCATTACTGGCAGTCATACCAGTGACATGGACATGTGCTCACTAGGAAGCTCATTCACCAACTCATTTCACACAGCTCAACAAGCAGTTACTCATAATTGCTTGTAATCCTGCTGACATGAGACTGAATGAAACTCCTGACTTTTCTCACAAAGCTCGCCTATGTTTTAACATTTTTTGAAAGAAATATCAGAAATTCTGAAATGTGAAATTTGATAAGCTTTGATAGCTATCATCCCTTCAGCAAACTTACTGTAATTAATTGCTTTTCAATCATATAATTTTTCTCCCCTTATCATGGGAGATGATACTTTTTACTCTAGCTTTAGAGCAGAAGGCATTTCTATAGGTAAAGTGTGTGAAGCTATCTGAATTTGTGAGGTAGCTGCCTTTCATATAGACCTCTCACATTTATTGTTAAAATTACTTCATATTAGCAGTAAGGAATAAAATCCAGATTTTTATGGAAGACCTTCTGAAAGAATACCAGAAAACATTTTAAATTCTTTTTTATGAATAATCTGATTTACAGTGTTACTGGAGAAGGTAATACTAGGATCGCACAATGTGAACAAAAAAACCTGAGCTCTGATGCAAACATCTGCATGATTATATTTTCATATTGTCTGATAGATCTGGTTGTGTTTTACTTTAAGTAAGTACTGCTGATTCACTTTCTTTGGCTATAGAGAAGGAGTTTAGAACACCAGAGCCTTTGTTTGCAAGTGTGTTTGAAGCCATGCAGCCTTGTCCTTGCTTGCTTTCCTAGGTGAGTCTGATAGTCTGTTACCTTTAGTGCCATCTTCAATTTTTATAAGGAAGAATTTATGCTACAAAAATGCCAATAGCAAATGCTAATAGCAAACTGTAATTCTAAAACATTGAAAAATCACATAGAGATTTATCTTTAACATTTCATATTTTTTCTTGAAAAACATAATCTGCTGGAAATATGAAATCGCTTTTTCAAGCAAATGCAGTTGTCCTTTGCTGTGACTGGCTTTCTACCAAAGGTGTCTTAGCAGAATGTCTCACAGTTATTTTGTAAAATAATAAAAAAGTTGAAGATTTTTTGCAAATTTTCAGATGTGTAGTACAATGTATGATCTGGGAGAACAATACAGATAAGGCTATTTCCTGTGCATGGTAAATAACAGGACAGTTGTGATCAAAAAGTAGCATATGAGTCATCTGATAGCATTAAATGAAGGAAAGCAAATCTTTGTGCTTAAGAGAAAGGTTTTACCGATTTTTCTCCTATTCTCCTGCAGAGGAAATGGCTAAAGATATTTGATGAAGTATTTTTTTCTTTATAATATTTTATTAGAACAGTGGTTTTATTAATGCCTGGATTTATCTTTGCTGGGAATACCTGATGGCTGTACTCAGATGTACCTAGTTCAAGTGCTGTGGTGTTGCAGCAGCAGTGGATCCATTTCAGGAGAAGCACAGGGAAGATGGTGACTTGTTCAGGTGCACAGAGGGTGGGAGTGTTTACATGGAAGGTCAGAGGGACCGTTCCTCCTTCCTGGGTCCAGGTGCTCACCCCACACTGAGGTGGGACACAGCAGTACTCACTGCCTCCCACCCTGTGTGCTCCTGAGGTGAGCTGTGTCCCCAGGCTGGCCAGGGAAAGAGTCAGCTGGGAGGCTGCACTGTGAGAGTGCAAGACTCCTGCTTTAACAGCCTCTCATTAGATCCTCCTCTAGCAAAAAATACAGCAGGAAAAAAGGTGCTCTCAGTTTGGGCTTTGATCTTGCTTTCATAAACAACTCAAATAATTTGCATGGGAGCAGGCAACTATTCCATTATTGTCGCTAGCGAAAATACAAGAGAATAGATACACAAAGTGGAAGAAATGAGAACAGTTAGCACTCCTTTATTCCTTGTCAGAACTTAATCTAGATCAACTAAAATGTTTGCTGTTTTTGTCGTGCTTCAAGATAAAATGTCAATGTTTAGACACTCCTTTCTTTTAGACAAAAGATGCTTATTGTTTTTGAAAAGTTATTATCTACAGGAAACTATAAATATGTAGGAGATGCCTAAGTTTGTCTCATTTTTAAGCTGTGTTTTTGGCTGTTTTTTTTTTTCTTTTTTATAAAGAGCAGTTGCTATAACCACAACAAGCAGTTTGTGTTATGTGCTTCTGTGCTTTTCCTTATTTTTGTCCTTTTCTTACACTGTGAAGAATTGAACCAGAGTGAAGTTAGTAAGACAAGAAGCTAATGTGTTAAGGGCTGTTGCCCCACTAGGGGGAAAATTGCTAAGCATATGCTGTGTACAAAGCGGCTTTTATTTTTGTTTAATTATCACATTGTCCTTCCTGATCTCTACTTGATCTAGAGTTTTTTAGGGATATGTACAGTGAGCTGTGCAACTGCAGCGTTTTGCTCCTGGCCTCGCTCACTCCCCTCCTTTGTGCGGGCGCCTCCGAGTATCCGTCAGGTTGTACGCCAGCAGAAGAAACAGATGTTGGGGCCATACTGGAATGGAGCAACATGCTGCATCAGGACCTGGATATTCCTCTTGACATCTGGATGCTGCTGGGCTGGGAAGCCTGCCTTAGGCCAGGAGGCTGGAGGAGCCTTGTGGCAGTAAACATAGGGTCCTCGCTGCGCTGTAAGCGATTAGTGCACTGGAGCAGCAATAATGCTGAATTATCGCTTGGTTGCGTTCTTCTAAGGAATCTTGGGACAAAGGGATAGTCAAGGAGGAGTATTTACGGTAAAGTCATATTCAGAAAGACAAGACTAATTGCCATGTGTTAAAAAGCTTGCTTTCAACTGATAGTAAAATTATTATGAATACTTTAGGAAACTTTTTTACAAAGCAGCAAACAAACAGCTTCCACAAAGCCATTCCTTTTTAATTTAAAATCACTAAGATGAAAAAACTACAATTTCAGCTACTTTCCTCTAGTCAAATTGTAGGGAACAGAAAAAAAAATGTGACTGAATACATGAAATTGTAGGTAAACTAATGTGCATGCCTACTAGAGACAAAAATGTGAACTTCTAATAGCTGCAGGGAGAATATTAGGTATGGAAGCTGTCTGACTTATGCATCGACTCTTTATAGTTTCACTTTATCAAGTCAAAAATTCTGCTGTATGTGCTGCTACAGCCTAAATTGTCTGCTGCTGCACTTTCCTTTATGATGTGTGTTATTTAAACACAATAGACATAGTATATTGCGTGGAAATAGATGTTTAATATTTAGTGATTACTGGCTGTTGGATAAAACAGCATTTAGCATGATTTTCCCCCTCTCTACTCCCAGTAAATCTTTTATTATTAAGACCAATATGTTTAAACAAGGGTCCTCCCAAACAGAATACAGCTTTTTGGAGAACATGAGGTAATATTTGAAGAAGACCAGTTTGTTGCTCTCATTTAACCTCCAGTATTCTGAAGGGGGTATATTTAATTAACACTGGCTAAAGGCCTGACCTAAGAGGCAACCAAAAGTGATTGAACTGCATTTTCAGATCCAGGCTGTTATCTGTTGGGAAAGGAATAATAATAATAATAAAAAAAAATTAGAAAGCACCATTTACTGAAATTCTTTCTAACTAAGCTGTATTTCAATGGGCCATTTAATGCTCAGATGGACAAAGGTATTACTTCAGTCATTGAATTGTATCAAACCCTTTCTCAGAGGCCCAGTTTAAAAACTCTACAGGAAAAGTGGCTTAGCATCATATTCTCAGAAGACCAACACTCAGTCTGTTTGGAAAGAGGAAAAAAAAAATAAAAAGAGTGAAATGAGGTGTGACACGGTTGCCAAGTCAGTGAGGATTTTTGCCTCTCCTTCCAGTCAGTGGCTTAGCAAGGGGATTGTTCTTCAGAAAGTAAGAGCTCCATATTGATGCAAAAAGCATTCAATTCTGTGTATATGTTTCTAAATTCGTTTTTGTTTAGTTTTGTTTATTTGTGTGTTTTGGTAGCTGTTACTCTGTTCCCACTATCAGCTTTTGGCCAATCTTTTGTTCTTTTCTGACATGGCAGAAATTTAGTTTTCTCTCTCCAGGGGACTGAGGATCAGTACCTTTACAGGCTTAGGTTTTTGAATCAGTGACACTGGAAAAAATTGAGTCTGATTTAAATATCATGTTCTCTGACACTGTGAGATGAGAAGTCACTTTCTTTCAAGAGACACAATGTTACATATATTCTATGGTCATATAAAATATCTAATGTACTGTCTGAACTTTAGTTGTGTAAAAATTTCAGGATGTATTTTTGAATTTTTTTTTTCTTTTACAGAAAGTGAACTTTTCTTTCACTATTTTCATGCTATCTCACAAAAAATTCCCCGCAGTTTCATCGGTTGATGGGGTGACATTTTTTCTTGAAAACTTGTCAAGGTGCTGTAAAACTAATAAACCATCGGCTTTACTTCCTAAGGGGAAACAAACACAATATTACAGAGACAACTGCCAGGTGCCAAATTATGTACATTGTCTTAGGCACTTGCAGTGATTGGTAATTTATTTGAGCTCCAAGCATTCTTTCTTGGCTTTGTCCACAGCTTTACAGTAGATAGATTATGAAAAGGCAGTTGCTGAGAGATTGTATTTAATTGTCATAAAATCAAAGCCATTTGATTTCCGAGGGGCATGATCTCAGGGATGATGCCTGCATGAGAGATCCTACATTCAGGCAGCAAAGCAGAGAGAGCTGCTTTGATGGCCATTTCTAATTCATTGTGTCAAAGCAGGAGGAGGTCAAAGGAACAAGAAATACAGTTTGCAAACGAAACAGAAGTGATCTTAAGAGCACCTTAATGCACATATGCCTGAAGGCAAGTTAGTTCTTTATTGCACTGGTGCATGTATTTTAAGTCTGTAGCATTTCTCCAAATTTACATGACTGTGACTGAGAGTGACTTTGGGGTTGGATGTCTGTGCTGTCAAGCCATGGTGAGAAAAAGGTGGGGATAGGAAAAAGTGAGTAAAGCTCTAAACATGGATCTTGCTGCAGGTGTCTTGTCACTCCACATTCTTTCCTTGTGTTTTTGGGTGGTTTTTTTTGGGGGGGTGGGTTGTTTTGGTTTTTTTGTTATTGTTTTTGTTTTTATGAGGATTTTTGTTGCTGTTGGTTTTTGGTTTGTTTTGGGGTTTTGGCTAGTTTGTTTGTTTGTTTTCCCCCCAGAACATCAGCATGACCCTTGGGGATGAAAAATATTAACTGTAATCTCTTTATTTTAGAACGTATAGCAAAAACCTGGTAAAATGTTAATTTCATGTTCTGTTTATATTTCCTCTCACATTATACATTTAAGTAGATATTTTATAGCTGGCAATACCTATTCAGGCTCCCCCCATATTATGATGAATGGACCCAAACTTAAAATAATAGTGCAGGGACCACAGCGTGCAGGAATAGGTCATGGACAAAAGGATCTATCATTTCTTCAGAACACATGCCAATGTGGTTTGTAAGCCCATTCATATTTTGAGCAGGACCTATTGTATGTGCTGTGGGGCTCTTCTATGAAGTAAGGCAAATTTTCCTCTCCAAAAAATGAAGCAAGAAATGACAAACTATGAAGAATAGCTATGCTTTGGCTAATTATTTTTTCCTCAGAAGAAGTCTGGGTCTTTGTCACTGACTTATTTTACAGATTCTCTTAACATCTGTCCAGCAGACTGTGGACTTTATTAACAGACAAGAGACCCACCAGATTTAGAGCCTGCTGGGTGCGTCTTCATCTTCACAGCTGTGGATTAACTCAGACTTTCCAGAAGAGGACAACCATATGGGATAATTGGTGTCATTGGGTAGCTAAAAAAAATATGGTGAAACAAATGTCGTCCAAACACAATCCACTGTTTTTACAGCCACAATTACTAGTCTGTTTAAGAAATAAGAAAGGCAGCATTACACTAAAAAAAGAAAATCTATTCATATCTGTGTGGGAACCTAATCAGGCTCTTGTTTCCAATGACGATGGCTCCACAGTCGCACCAGGTCTGCAACAAGAATGCTCCTTTTGTGTGCCGATAATGTGGAAGCGATAAAATTTCCTATAAGAGACATATGTGTTTACATCATGAGATGTGTTATTTGACAAAACGCTTTGTTCTCTGCATATTTTCCACGCAGAGTTTCATGCTGGGTTGTTTTGCTGGAAAGCTTTGATTAGCTAGAATTAGTTGCTGAAGTAAAATAGACACTTTTGTTTTATGAGTCCTCTTGCTGAGCTGTAAATTATAGTAAAACATATAAGGAGTGACAGAAAGAAGTGCTGATTTGAACCTCTGACCCATGATCGGCATGAAAACATAAGATAACTCTTTCAAAGGACTACTGAGAGCCATAAATATTCCATGGTCCACTTAAAGTTAGGCCCTTTTAACAAAATAAAGCTGTTATTTTGCAGTACTACAACAATACATGCTGCAGTATCTGAAATGTGGAGAGATTCTTTTATTTTCGGTTTGGGCTGGCCATTAGCCACAGCAGGGCAGCAGAAGAGATGAGAGTGATTTTTCTTTTTCTGAACCAGTACAAAGAATTTATGTTCAGTGAAAGGAGCTGGGACCAGCAGACACTCAGTAGTGAAATTAGGTGACTGTTACTTTGCTGCTGGAGAGTGAAACGACACAGGCATGTGTCATTCCTAAGCAGACAGGAACTGAGGGGAATTTAGGCCCATATAAAAATTTCCCTTGATATAATATACAATAGCAACTGACAAACACTGAAAGTACTGGGGTTAATAGTGAAAAAAAAAAAAAGAACCAGAAACTAACCAAAAACTCTGAAGTGAATGAATATGAATAACTGGTAAAGTCATTATTTAGATAAGAAAGAATGCTTTTCAATGTACAGGTGAATGTAAAGGGAAAACTGAACATCTCTAACTTCACCTGTGACTGCTAAATGTATTATTAGTATTTTCACAAATACAGTTAGTTTGTTTGCACATATTGGGTTTTAATAAATCGGAGAGCACATTAGTCAGCAAGCACATAAATAATCATGGCAACAATCTTTGTTATTATGACATTAGTTATGATAATTCATTAGCTGCCTGTTTGTGTTGCACCTCAACGCCTTTTTGCAGAGGTATTTGGTGTATTAGGGGAAGATGTAGGGAATATTCACGCTCTCTAATGCTGAGCAGACTCTGCAGGAGAGTGATCTATGGGTGTTTAAAATCAGAATGTTATGTCCACTATGGATACGTTAGACATGAGAAAATAGGGAAATAAAAAATAGTGCTGTTACAAGCAAACTGTGCACATCCTTCTGACACTTGGATTCTGTAGAGAAACAGAAGTATTTAAAATAATTATTACTTTTTATCATACTTCTAAATTAGACAATTTCTCCCTAATTTTTATTCCAATTTCATGTAGCTGTGCTTGATCAATGCCCTTTCAGAAATACCCATGTAGAGCCAAATAAGTCTAAGTTATTCAGCATAAAATTCTGAGTTAAGATGATGCATAGTTGTTGGTTCTTAAATACTAACCTATTTATTATCTGTGTGGTGGCACACATGAAAATGAGAGTCTGGCCCACAGTCCTAAAAGGTCTGTAAAACCCAGCTTATTTTTCTTTTTTAGCATTTTTCTGAGAAAAACTGGGGAAATGCTTCTGAGACATCTAAATTTCATCATAATAAATTTATAAAATACACTGTTTTAACAGGTAACAGAAACAAAAGGAAACACATACTTTTGGCATAAAATATACAGTCTTGAAGGGATCTTGGTTTTTTCAGCAAAAGCTTTGATTTTTCCAAGTTTTAGATCTTGAAATTCAACTAAGTGTTGCTTTCATGTGTGTATGGAATTCCTTTACAATTTTATGTTCACCTTTCCTTCTCTTTCTCCTCCTCCTTTTGTGTGGAGAGCTCTGCTAGGACACAGATACTGAGCCTTGGAAGGTGTATTTCTGGTGATGGCGTCTGGCTCCTTGGCAGACTCCACAGGCCGTGGCTGCCTTTGAGTTGCGCGTGGGTTTGTCACATGGTTAAGCTGCTGATGGGTTACTTAGGCTGGCTTGTGAATATGGATGTTGTTTTCTGTTAGGCCACCTTTCATTCTTAAATGAATGGTGGAAGAATCTTAAAGAGAAAAGCAACCCTTTTGGGTGGTAGGGATTTTTTTTCTTTTTTTCTTTTATATATATATATGTGTATATATATATACACATAAACCTATAATCCTGCATTTTACTTTGGTGCTGTAGTACAGCACTTAGCTGCAGTGTTAGTCACAATATATTTGGTGCAAAAGGCATGTCAATACAAACAAATGATATTTATATACGAAAATGGGAAAGAATGAGTCCAATTAACATTCCTTTAGAAGAAGTTCTTTCACTTAGATTAAGATGTGTCTGAAATTTTGGAGTAGGATTTTCATGCCTCTACACTGCTTTCTGAAAAGGTTGCTTTTCCTGAACTGCTGAGGGTTATACCAGTGACACTGGGCTCAGGTCAGCACTTAAACTTTATTTCCATACTTATTATCTGTGACACCCAAAACATGGGTGTGAACACTTATCTGTTCTTCCTCCAAACAAAAGAAAAAACTTTTTCAAACTGAAACTCTCTTTCCTTTAATCTGTTTGACATTAAATTTTTTTCAAACAACACTACACTAGTAATTAAAAACAAGCAGTCCCACTGTGATTTTTTTGTTTGCCGTATCTTCCTTTCAGAAATATGTGCTGGAAATAGTAAAGATGTTGCTGGTTTTGGTGAACTTGTAAAAACCCTTTGTCATCAGATAGTTCTAAGTGTTATTATTGCATGTTATGTACTCGGAAGGAAAATGCTGGTATTATAGCTTTGCAACGCTACTTACTAAATATACTATGGAAAAAATAACTGCATTACCTCTTGTAGTGCAGGATTTCAACAGCACTTGCAGTCACTCCTTAGAGTTTTTCATCTTTAGAAACCAAATTACTCATTGTCTAAATAGCTGAACTTTCATCTCTATAAATAAGATATTTCAGCTTTGCACAATTCATTTAAAATGCTGACAAATAAGGATTCTCACTTGATTCTCAGTAGCTTTATTGTTCAGTTTCATTTACTGTAGCAAATGTATTTGTTGAAGATGTAACATAGGGCTTCCATTTTTAGTAATGGAAGACTGCAGAATTAATCAGGGTTCATAAAATTTAGCATTTTTCCCGAGAAAAGAAAATGAAAGGGTGAAAGTTTCTAGAACAGATGCCTTCTTTCCACCTCAAGCAAGCCACCTTCTGTGGAAATTCTTTGTGATGCCTCTTCCAAGAACACCCATTGCATTTTATTGTGGTGGGCTAGCCTTCATCACCCACACTGATTATCTGCTGCACTGAGTATTGCAACCACTCTTTTTCTTAGCTCCATGTTTCACACATGGCTTTCTTATAGTTTCTTTGGAATTCTGCTGCAAAAATAACATCTGAATTACATCCCCACAGCTGTGACCACACAGAGCTCCCTCACCACAGAGTGAATTGAAATGGCTCCAGCCCTTGCCCTTCTGTTCCTGTATATATGAGTGCAACGCTTCATTTCCTCCCTGAGACTGTACCTCTAAAGCAGTTCCCTCTCTTCTGTGCAGTGGCTGATCACTTACTCTTTATTGAAATATCTTCTTAAAACCAGTTTTTCCCTAGGGCCTGTCCTTGACAAGCCCCTGGTAAAAGGGTTATGATGTGGATGTGTCAATTTGGGGACAAGGTTGGACTTGATGATCTTAGAGATTGTTCCAACTTTAGTGATTCTATGCTTCTAAGGCCCATTCTGTTTTCCTCACCCTGTGCCACTTCTGTAACAACTTATTCTCAAAATTCTTCACTCTTATTTATTCTTTTAGACACAGTTGATGCAGCCTAAGAGATAAGTATGAATATTCCTGCTGCAAAAAAAGGGAAAACATCTGATGCATAAAAAGCTTTGCTCTGTTCTTATTTGGCATGCTCTGTGTCATTCAGCAGAGAACGTGTCCAGGAATGTCACAGACCTATGTGCAAGAGAAAAGTCATAGGGAAAGGGGCTTGAGCTAATGAGAGAGTTTTGATTATTGAAAGCTAGCTGAAAAAACTAGATGAAAAAATGTTGAAACTTCTGAGAGAAATGTGTGAGCCTAGGGCCTTTGTCTTCTGGCAAGGCATGAATGAATACTGGCAGTGAAGGCAATTACGTTTCTGTGTTGTGAAAATGTCTCACAAAGGCATTTTGAAACTTAGATGGCATTAGAAAAGGTTTTAACATTTGGATCAGTCAAGATGGTCTATTATTAGTTCATAGCTTTTTAGATAAATTCTAGATCGTGGATGATACTTTTTGTAAGAGAAGTGAAATCGAAATAATTCATTAGATTCTGTAAGCAATTTCTGAAGCAGAAAACACCATCACAACAGGATTATTGTTTTTGTTTGTTATTCAGGTCTTCTTGACTTGTTATAGCTCTAAGCTCTAAAAACTTAGTCTGAACTCTGCCATTTCCAGGTAAAAAAATCAGTATGTGCTTGCGCGGTTCTGTACACATGCTGAGTACTCTCCTACTTGTTTGAATTTTTTTTTGAGTAGAGGAACATCCTTCAGACTCACAGTGACCTCCAATTTTCATAAATTCCCCTTGGAGTTTTAGCTGATTACGGCTAGAATAGAGTTTCAGTAACAAGTACTTAAGTCCGTGAGCCTGTAAGTTCATAGGTGCTTAAATGTGAGACCTGACTTGCCGTTGTCCTGAGACTTGTGGCCTTTTTAAATCCCACCCTTAGGTGTCAAATCTGACATTAGAAGGAGCCTGGTTCTGAAAACTGCAAAGCTGCATCGTAGTTTATATACCTTAAGTAAGCTGGGCTTGAAAATTGTTAGCTATTTCAAGAACACTGAAGAACTCAAAATCAGCATTACTTTTATTTAGATGCTGGGAACTGGATTGTAAGAATCTAACTTTGTGACCTCTGAGAAAAAAAATAAAAACCAGGCTATACATTTTTAAGGCTTCTTAAAACAATCATGAATACTTGATGTTTTTGAATATCTAATTTGTAATCAAGAGCCTCCTGAGTCAGTGGTTAGCATAAAGATTATAAAATGCTCTTCTCTATGTGATAGGCGTATATCAAAAATAAGATATGCTTCAGTGTTTAAGGTGTTTTAATTTTTTTACTTGTGAAATAGTTTGTAGGTAGGAATTTCAGTTGAAAAATTCTGTTGACACTTTTGCTTTTGAGCTTTAAAAGCCAACAGTCAACATTCATTCAATGTTTGGGTTTTATTCCTCTCCTCAATCTTGCAAATAAAAGCTTCGCAATCTGACCATCTCAATGTGAGGTCCTAAATTGCCATTTTGAGCCACAGCAGTGGTATTTGCAAAAATATCCTTTTTTTTTATCCCTGCAATGGTGGCATGCACATATTTTTCCACACTGGCTAGCTCCCTGTACAAACTGGTATTTAAAATTTATACAGCTTTCCAGTCCACACAGCAATGTTGCTAGCGCTGGTGTGAATTCTTGCAGTATTTGTATTTGCTTGTAGAACAGCTTTGTTTTAAGCAAAGAAGAAATCCAATTACTGTTACTTATTTATACATTTGTTTTTATGTGTTAAAGTAAATTTATAGAAATGCCAGGCTAAAGCCAGTACTAAGACCTCGGAATAACCCAGTCATGATTTATATATTTATGCAGATATATAAATGACAAAATTTCTTTTATTCTGTCTTCCTTTAGAAACATTTCTCCCTGACAGGACTTGCAGTACAGCCAATACAGCCCTCAACACCCTGGGAGGGGAGTGGTGAAAAATTCTAATTTTATTCTACTTTTCCTATTTGCATTTCCAAAATCAAACATTTTCATAGATAGTCACTAGAACAGCCAACTTTTCTTGTTGATCCTCAGCACGCTGTGGGTGTTTCTGTTGCTGGTCCTGATGGCACTAAGGTGACCCAGCAAGTCTCTGACTGGTGTCACGTGTCTCTCTCTTTGCACTGATCTTGAAATATCTCTTCAGGAAATTTTCAAGGGGAAATGGCAGGGTTCAAGGGGAAATGGCAGGGATAGATTCTTAGTATTTATTCTGTTTCTTGCTGGGAAACTGTATTGTAAATTAGAATAAATAAATTCTTTCCAAACCAAGGTTGGTTTTTTTTT